>JBBMOL010000215.1:622500-1122500 GCA_037954665.1 Laguncularia racemosa | reverse complement strand
AAATCAATCAAAATTAAAAGTTATGTTAAGGAGGATGAGTGAACGGTGTACTAGTTATAACGGTCACAAAGGATTGAGCAGGTATGCTCATCCTCATTAGATCTCATACGACTCCAAGACATTCAGTCTACTCCATAGAAATTACAAGATCAAATAAAACCTTAAGCTGAGGAGATAGAAGAATTGGATCTGATATGCTCAAAACTAAGCCTAAGCACATGCAAATGAATCAAAGAAACAAACCCCAACTCACACACATAAACTGGTTCAATTGGACTAGAAATTGCGTGAACCCTATTGGAATTTTGATGAAATCCAAAGGACCAAAGATGCAATCAACAATCCAATAAGGTTAAACTTCACCAAATAACAACAAATACAAATGAAATCCATGTGAATTATGCCAAGAAGAACAGATCTAGTGTCGTGATTTTTTCCTCTATCAACAATCACCATTCACGTCACAAATGATTCTAATATTGATGATGATTTCAAATACTAAAACAAACAATCTCATAACATGATATTTGATCACAATTGCAATAAAAAAAATCTGACCAAGAATATCCAAATCAACCCTAGATATGACTCACTAGTGATGAAATGGAAACACAACAAAGAAGGAATTGATACTAGTCACAATTGCCCTTTGTTGCACTCACCACAATTTCAACTTTTGGAAATTGAAATTGATAAGAGAAATTTGATCTAGGGAAACCCTAAGCCCTCTCACAAAAATGTGAAGTGTATTTTGAAAATTTTAGCCTCCTTAAACCCTGTTATAAGCAAGTATTTATATTTGCTACTCCTAGGGTTAGAAAATGGACAAAAATTACACGTTTGCCACTTTTAAGGCGGCCGGTGCTAAATGGAAATTACAATAAAAATGAAAGTGTCCTAAAAGAAAATACAACATAAAATTGTCCATAAAACAATTACAAAGTACAAAAATATCATAAGTCTTCATGAGCCAATGCTTCGGAATGAAAACAATCGCAACAGATCTTTGATTGAAATTCTAAAGATATCTCATGTCCATCAACTAGTGTTGGACATATTGGCATCCCATTGATGGGTGTCGAATCCAACAAAAATAAAACCTACTCCTAGACAATTATATGACTTGCATATAGTGGTGAGTAGGGTCGAATCCACAGAGATTGGTTAAACTTATTTCTATTCAAGGAGAATAAAAGGGAAAAGAAAAATGGGGGGTTTTGTTTGTGAATCAAAATAAAGTAAAACAAGGTAAGAAAATTGGATATTAATAAAAGCCTAGCCAAAGGAATCAAGATAGTTTAATTCAAGGAATTGATCATCGATGCAAATGTTATCTATTCTTGTTCCTAGATAAATTGGTTATGGTTATTAACAAGCTCTAACAACCTATCTCTCCTTACTTCCTCGATAACCTCAGACAAGCGCTTTGAATTATTTCTCTTATTGATTAAACAACCCTAGACAAGCGCTTAGGATTTAATCTATCAATAGCATTAAGATCTAGAGAGACCACCAATTCATGCCAGTAGATTATAAGATAACCTATTTAAACATGATCACACACCTCCATAACATGAATTCGATCATCTCTTTTATAACCAAACATGTTATTGCGTCACTAAGACTAGAACAACCAAACAATTACGGATTTGACGTGCTAGTTGACAATATATTAACTTGCTAATTGAGTAGAAGAGCTCTATTCATACCAATCAACAAAGATAATAATGACAAAACGATCAGAAGATATATGAATACCCGAACGCAAAGAATAGAATAAATACAAGTCAATTAGACCTCACAATTCGTGGAGAATTAAACATCTATGACCCTTTGGCTAGAAAAGTAGCTTAGCTACACATGTTCATCAATAAAACGAAAAACAAAAATAAAAACATAATGAACCCGGTTGCCTGCTCTGCCTCCAAGTTGATCCAAGGTTCTTCAAGAGGATCCAAGATTCAAAAGATTTTAAAAGTTATCCTAACCCTCTAGGGTTGGTTCTATTTATATTGTTAGGGGGATAGCATGTGATCTTTTGCTAGCAAGATACGAAAATATCTTTCCTTTTCCAAGTAGATTTCGAGAAGTGAAGATTCGTCTGCCTGACACGCCCCACCACACGGCCGTGGGTCAAGCCGTGCCATCCTCTGTGCATATTCTTCAAGTCTTCATCCGCGCCCAGTGTGTACTACGGTTACTCACACGGCCAGATTTAAAGTCGTGCCTTCATCTGGTTGATGTTCCACACTTTCTTCTCCTTGGCACGTCTAGCTTCCACCATGGCTCCAAGCACGGTTTCTCCCACGGCTTCCACCACGGCCGTGCCCTAAGCCGTGTCTCTCTCTGTTCAAAGTCCACATTTCCGCCTTCTTGTCCAGTGAGGGGCACGGTTTGCACCTTGGTCGTGCCACAAACCGTGCTAGTTCCTAGTTAGCTACACGGCCGTGTACTTCAACCGTGTATCTTCCTGTTGATTCAAAACCAAGTACATGGCCGTGTACTTCAATTACACGCCCATGTACTTCCCTCCGGTGGTGTAAATCCTTATCTTTGAACCAAGTTGTAGATGGCTTCTCTAATTTACTTGAATTGGCATCCTTGACTCCATTTAACCTGATTTATCACGATGATAGAATTAAAGTACCATTTCCTTATGATTTTTATAAAATCAATAATAATTTAACACAATTTATACTATAAAGATTGAGTATAAAATGGCTCTATCACCCATGAAGAATTATTATTGTACCTGTAAGATTATTTCTCAAATATTTATTAGAATAAAAGATATAAAGTAAAAATATAAGCGATTTGGTCCATCAGCCAAATCTAGTTTTGAAGGTATAGGTGGGACCAAAAAATTTCTCATCAGGATCTAGCGCGACTTAGAGAGTTACCGCTACCAATCTTCATTAGCAAAAGTCTATTACATGAAATAAAGTCTCCCCTTATAGAGGGGAGTACTGAGACATGTTTGCATGGACATACAAGGAAATGCTAGGACTTAATCTTAGTTTGGTAGTGTATAGATTAAATGTTGCCCTAAGAGTTGTACTTATGAAGCAAACACAAAGGATATTCCAACTTGAGATCGAGATTCAAATTAAGCAAGAGATTGAAAAGTTACTCCATGATAATTTTATAAAGCCAATTGAACATCTTATGTGGTTAGCTAATGTCATACCAGTGAGCAAGAAGAATGGCTAAATATATGTTTGTGTCGATTTTCAAGATTTAAATAAGGCTTGTCTAAAGGATGATTTTCCTTTGCCAAATATTGACACACTGGTGGATGCAACCACATGGCATAAGTTATTCTCATTCATGGATGGTTTCAATGACTATAAGCAAATAAAAAAAGCCATTGAAGATGCTAAGCATACTTCGTTCAAAATGCTAGTAGGAAATTTCTATTATATCATCATGCCTTTTGGACTCAAGAATGCAAGTTCAACCTACTAAAGGGCTATGATTTCCATATTTCATGATATGATGCATGACTTCATGGAGGAATATGTTGATGATATTGTCATCAAGTTAAGGAGAGCACCTGATCACTTCATCAACCTACAAAAGGTTCTTGAATAGTATCGGTTGTATAAACTCTGCATGAATCCTCCGAAATGTGTTTTAAGTGTGGCTTCAAGGATTTGAGTCATACTCTTCGAGGGAGTGAGGTGAATTACCCAGCTTGTGAAAAGCAATGTCTAATACTGGTATTTGCCACACAAAAGTTCCAACGTTATTTCTTAGCACACTAGATAAATTTAGTTACTCGATCAAATCCCATCAAGTATTTAATATCTTAGCCAACCTTATCTAGTAGGATTACTAAGTGGTTACTCCTTCTTGGAGAGTTTAACATTTCAATTCAATCTCCTAGAGCTATAAAATCACAAGCATTAGTTGATCTACTAGCACACTTCCCAAATGTGCGAGAGAACGTGGTTACAGAAACCATACTAGTGGAATTTCATGGGACTCTCTAATGATCAAGATAGAAGGAAAATGGTCACTCCAGTTTAACCGCTCTGTAAGAAGAAAAAGGTCTAAGGGTAGGAGTTATGTTGACTTCACCTGAAGGCTAGGAAATACTATTGGCATTTAAACTCGATTTCTATTATACCAATAACGAAGTTGAATACAAAGCTCTTTTACTTGGATTGATGTTTGCACAAGAGATTGGAGCTCATTAGTTATGAATCCAAGGTGATTCCAATTTGATCATCAAACAAGACAATTGCAAGTTTGCACTTAAAGAACTTACTCTTACATCTTATAAAGTTGTAGTGCAAGCTCTAATAAAAAAGATTCAGTTAGTTCGTTATGAGCACATAGCTCGATTTATTAACAAGTATGTAGATGCTTTAGCTACTTTGGCATCAAAGGTTCCAATTCAAGAAATGTATAATAGCTTGAGTATTCAAGGAGTCAAGAAATCTATTCCATGTACCACATTAAACCTTATCGATGACGGTGAAGAGACAAGTAATGATTGGCACATTCTAGTAAAGGAAAAATTAGAGCATCTTAGTGCAGCTTCAATTTCTACAGTAAAAGATTTCATTCACTTAAATAGCACATTGTATTACAAAGGTGCAAAAGGTATTTTGTCCTGATGTATTGGTGCGAAGGAGGCACACCTCAAACTAGATAAATATCACCAGATCTAGTGTGGAGAAAAGGAACCACCACTGTATCGTCAAATTCAACATACTAGATACTATTGGCCATCGATATCTAAAGATGCATTTAAAGTGAAAACAAGTTGTCCTAAATGCTCTAAACTATCAGAAGAAAAGGAATGTAACTTTATAGCCATGGCAAGAGATTAAAGGCGTCTATACATTGATTACATGACAAATAATGTTTTGCTCACCAATCATATTGATGTTAGATTGGCAAAATGGAAGACCAAAAAGTATCTCATGTATGAAGATGAATTGTATAGGGTTTCATTTATGGGTAAACCTCTTAAGTACATTACACTCCTTAAGATAAAAAAGATATTAATAGAAACTCATGCTAGAGAATGTGGGAACACTAAAAAAGAAGGAAATTATATTATCATCTGCTCAATATGGGATACTATAGGCCGACCATGGAAGTCAATGCCTTTAATTTTGTCAAGAAATGTGTCATCTATCAGCAACATGGCAAACCATTCATGCTCCAACAATTATGATTTACAATGTAACAAACCAATGGCCCTTTCACACTTAGGCATTTAATTTTATTAGTCCCATTCACCTACCATTGAGGGGATATATATGGATTTTGGCAGAGACCGAGTGTTTTACTGAATGGGTAATGGCAACTCCTTTAAAGAAGGCTACAGGACTAGCAGTTGCAAGTTTCATAAAAGAAAATATCATATGTAACTTTGGAATCCCAAAGTGTATTTTGTTTAATAATGGGACTACTTTCATCAACTCTTATGTTTGGCAATTACTAGCTTCCTATAATATTAACCATGTCGAATCTACACCTTACTACCCAAAAGGGAATAGGCAAGTGGAGGTAAGGAACAAGAGTCTACTTAAGGTACTAAGCCAAATGGTTTACAATAATCATAAGGAATGGCATGATAAGCTACCATTAGCAATTTGGGTTTATAGGATATCCAAGTGAAAGCCAACTTAAGCAACACCTTTCTCTTTAGTGTATGAGACCAAGGCGATAGTCCCAATAGAAGTTTTGATTCCTCCACATGATTAGCTATTGATGATGGGCTTGAGTTGAACACTTTGCGGATGCTAGATTTGGAAGCCTTAGAAGAAAAGTGCAAAACCACAAAACATAATTTGATAAGCTATTAGCACAAGTTGGGCATAGCTTATAATCGTCTTGTCAAAAAAAGGACATTATAATAAGGAGATGTTGTGCTTCAAGCAGCCGAGCATGTGCGCTAAGGTACTTCAACACTAAAGTTTATGCCTAAGTGGGAAAGACCCTTTATCGTTAAAGAAGTCTATGATAGCGGCTATTGCAAACTTTGTAATAAAAAAACAGATGCTATCACTACTCCTATCAATTTTCAATATATAAAAAAGTTTCATCTATAACAAGTAAAATGTACACATGGAGCAAATCAATAAAATGCAACTCAAGTCATGAGAGCTTAATTCTAACTTCTTATTTCAAAACATTTATTTATTGTTGCTACAAGGATAGAAGCTTAATTCCTTAGTGCACATTATATGTATTGTTGAGAAGTTGATAAATATACCATTGCATTGGCATAACTTAGTAGTAGATCTATCTCTTAAGTGTGTAATGTTTTTGTAGTTTATGTCAACATTCTCCCAACATGACATTACCTCATGTGCCACATTCTTTGAAAAGAAGAGGGGGAGGAGGGTGTAGGGGATGACTTATCGATAAATCCCTTTATCATGTTCTTTACATAAGTGTAGCCACTATTAAGCACACTACAAACAATATACCATTTGCCAATGTAAGACTATATAATATGAAAAAAAACCACAAAGATATGAAATGAGGCTCTAAATCAAGATGAAACTACCATTCATCAAATAAATCTGTGTATGCCATACAAAACTAAAGGAAAGCATAATAATTGTAAAAAAAAAAAGGTAATGTCCAATCAAAGACCCACAACTAATCTTACTAAGGAATTGACATCTAAAACACCCAAGTTTGTTTTTATCTTGAGATCAATTTCTATAAGTTCCACTAAAATTCTCTTATGCCGCTCCACCAAATCTTGGCAATCCAGCACCTTCTTTGCTTCAATCGTGATAGGCTTTATGCTGCCAACTTTGAATTTTAAGGCCTGTGCTTCCTCAACACTATCTATGATGAGTTTCAATTCCTTTTTCAGATAAGGAACTCTAGTATCTATTTAAAAGAGCCATAGTTTGCCTAAGCATCGAAACCATAGTGGTATTTAATTCAAAACCCTAGCAAATCGCTTTCAATTAAAACTTCCCTTCCAACTTGTATAGGTGCTCCAATCAAGGCAGGAGTTGTGAGTGAATCATGAACCCGTGAAATGAAGCCATTGGTCGTACACTTGAGGACCCATCTTCAATTTATCTTGACACTTCAACAATTGAGAGAGGAATGATGCTAAAAAGGGACATAGGTAAGTTGACCTCACTATAGAGAGTAAGTGTATCATAAGACATAACAACATTAATAGAAGCTTCATTCATTATCCCATCGATCTGACTATCCTGCCTCTCTTAAGACATCTACGTATGCTTGAATGTCATGCTCATAAAAGTGGCTAATTTCATCATTATTAGTATCATCCATTTTAATGGTAAGATTCATCTCGACGTTATTATTCTGTAAGGACTCAGTCTGCCTATCACTAACATACTCAAGAGTACTTCTCCCACTATCGATGGTGCACTCAAGAGTATCCTTGAAATTGACTATCTCATCATTCCCTTCTTCATTTGCAACCACGATGATAGCAAGATGATCTTTAATCTAAAGTTCCTTCCCAATGCCATATTGACTTAGGAATGATGCAATGCTAGGTGGAATAGATTTCAAAGGGCCAGTGGGAGCATCAATAGTAATGTGATCTCTCTTGTCCTATAAGGGAAAAAAGATGATGAGTGTATAGTAACAATCAAAAGTTAAAGAAATAACAGTAAAAAATGAGAATAAAGAACATAAATAATCATAATACCTTTTGAACGCAAGAGCATTTTACTTGTCTTATAATCAACAAAAGATGAGTAGTAATGGTGTGCAAGTGGGTTAAACAGAACCTAACCCTTGCAAGTTAGTGGATTAAATGGGTCAACCCATTAACCTAGCCCATTTAACCCACTTTTACCATTTTATGGGTTAAACAGGCCAACCCACTTTTCCAACCTGTTTAACCCACTTTACAGCCCATTTAATCTACTTTCCCAACCTAATTGATAGGTTAAATGGGCCAACCTACTAACCCACCCCGTTTAACCCATTTTTTTCGTTATTGGGTTAAATTAAAATATAAAACGAGTTTATATAAAAGAAAACAAAATTAATTAATGGAAAAAGCAAAACTTTGAAAAAAATTCCTACCTTGCCTTCTATTATATCATTTATGTACTATTTGTTATAAGAAAAAAAAAGAAAATAAAGAAAAAATATATTATATGTTGTCATTTGACAAAGAAAAAGAACCGCAAGTCTTGTTGAAATGCTAAGTAAAATTGGAAGTTCATACACTAAATGTGGAGATTAAAATCAGAATTTTCAAACATCAAACAAAAAATAAAGTAATCAAGTCAAGATAACAAAGATAACCATTACAAAAATTTCATGTCAAATAGAAATACGAATGGCCATAAATTAGTTACATCAACAATCACATTAAATCTTCCTTTGACAATGTTGTTTGAAGACTTTGTTCACCTTCATCTACAATTCACCAAATAACACACATAATTAAATGAAACTATTAAAAGGTTAAAATAATAAATTATGACAAAATTTTATAAAAATGAAATAATTACCTTCCCAATCAAATCCTTGTAGCCAATTGTGAGTACAAACTAAAGCTTCCACATTTTCAGGAAGCATGGAACTACGATATTTAGTAAGGACGTAAGTGCCAATACTAAATGTAGACTCAGATGCTACTGTATTAATTAGAATACTAGGCATATCAGAAGCCATTATACACAAATCTAGATACCTTTGATGTTGAGTCTTCCAACAATCCAATACATTTAACTCCGAATAAAAGTTCATATTCAATATCGGTTCATCTAGATGTAGGTCTAAGGATGATTTACCGGTTGTCTCTACCTCAACTTGACAATACTCTTACATCATTAGGCAAAAAAATAGTAATGATAATTAATAATTAAAAGTGGAATATTATTAAAAATAAATAAATAATTGAAAGTAAGTGTTTAACTTACATCAAGAGTAGCAAAATCGATACTCAGACTTTTTCCAAATCCCATGCTTCCTTTAAGTCCTTTGCCTAAACTCTCGCTTTTAGATGTTTGTTAAGCTTGAGAAGAACTAACTTGAGAGCTACTAGATTGTGCTTTCTTTGCCTTGTTCTTGTCATATTCTTCAAAAAGTTTATACAACTTGCCCTTTATTTTAACCAACTTATCTTCACATGTAAGTGGATCAATCTGATTAAAGCAAAACCTTAAAAAGTTGAACTTCATTTGCGAGTCCAGTATAGCTTTAAGTGTAAGGATAATGCTATATTTCCTCCAATATTTGTCAAATTTTTCTTTCATCTTAACACACATATCTCTTATGATAAAATCTTCACTTGCTAAATTCTCATTCAATAAACATTCTATCCTCCACACTTGTAAAAAATATAAGTTTGAAGTTGGATATGAAGAACCCGACATCAAATTTGTGATGGTATAAAAAGGACTCAAGAACCTGCCGAATTTTTATGCTCTTTCCCACTCTTCCACTGATGAACAGTATTTATAACTTAAGTCATTTAATTGAAAGTAAGAAAAAGCTCGTTGATACTTGAGAGCACTATCAAGCATTAGATAAGTAGAATTCCATCTATTAGCTATATCCAAACATAAACCAACAGTGGTGTTAAGAATAGTGACTTATTCAACACATTCCTAGAAATGTTTCATTCTACTCTTTGACACTTTTATATACTTTACACACTCTCTTATTTTATGTAAAGCCTCATCGGCCACTGTTAAGCCCACTTTTACAATCAAGTGAAGAATATGAGCACAACATCTAATATGAAATATTCACTGATGAGAAATTTTCTCGAGCCCGCCTATACCTTCAGAACTAGATTTGGCTGATGGTCCAAATCGCTTATATTTTTACTTTATATCTTTTATTCTAATAAATATTTGAGAAATAATCTTACTGGTACAATAATAATTATCCATGGGATGCCAATATATCCTATACTAGTTGATGGACACGGGACATCTTCAGATTTACAATCAAAGACCCGCTGCAATTGTATCCATTTCGAAGCATTGGCTCATGAAGACTTATGATATTTTTGCACTTTGTAATTGTTCTATGGACTATTTTATGTTGTATTTTCTTTAGGGACACTTTCATTTTTTTTATTGTAATTTCCATTTAGGACCAACCACCTTAAAAGTGGCAAACTTGTAATTTTTGTCCATTTTCTAACCCTAGGGGTAGCAAGTATAAATACTTGCTTATAGTAGGGTTTGAGGGGGGAAAAATTTTCAAAATTCACTTCACATTTTCGTGAGAGGGCTTAGGGTTTCCCTAGATCTAATTTCTTTTATCAATTTCAATTTCCAAGAGTTGAAACTGTGGCGAGTGCAATAAAGGGCAATTGTGAGTAATATCAATTCCTTCTTTGTTGTGTTTCCTTTTCATCACTAGTGAGTCATATCTAGGGTTGATTTGGATGTTCTTGGTTAGATTTTTTATTGCAATTGTGATCAATTATCATGTTATGAGATTGAATGTTTTAGTATTTGTTATCATCATCAATATTTGAATCATTTGTGACGTGAATGGTTATTGTTGGAAGAGGAAAAATCACAGCATTAGATCTAGTCTTCTTAGTGTAATTCACGTGGATTTCACTTGTTTTTATTGTTATTTAAAGAAGATTAACCTTGTTGGATTGTTGATTGCATCTTTGGACCTTTGGATTTCATCAAAATTCCATTAAGGTTCACGCAATTTCCTAATCCAATTGAACCGGTTCATATGTGTGAGTTGGGGTTGTTTCTTTGAATCATTTACATGTGCTTGGGCTTGGTTTTGAGCACATCATTCACCATCACACAACAAACTACGCTATAACCTCAGCTGATCTTTCAAGAGATTTTATATGCAATCATTTGCAAATGCATTGTCCAAGGTAAGACTAAAAACTTTCTTATCAATACCCCAATCTCTCAAAAAATCAAACATCCTCCTTGATAATTCAACTCCTGAGTGGGGAGGGGGCACATGAAAAAAAGAAAGAATTTTACTTTAAAGTTTCCAATTATCATCAACAAAATATGCAATTAAACATATAACCCTCACTCATGGAAGTTGTCCATAAGTCGGATGTCAAGCAAACTTTACCATGAATTTTTTCCAAAACTTTTTTTAAATTATCTTTTTCACCTAAGTACAATTTCCAAACATCGGATGTAGTCATTTTCCTAGAGATGGGAATATAATCAGGACAAAAATGCTTTATCAATTGTACAATCCTCCTATATTTAATAAATGAGAAAGGAAGATTGTGCTCAATTATCACTGTTGACAAGATTTCATGAGCGACTTTGTCATATACTTTTCTTGACTTTAACTTTCTAGATTGATCAATTATCATATCACCCACATCTAGATATTTGGGAAGTAAATGACACTTATTCATATGTCGAATTAAAGTTGATGTCCCATATTAGAACCACCAATTACATACTCTTTCCTACATCCTTTGCATTTTGCTCTTTCTTTACCATCCTTTCCTACTCCTATTTTTGAAAAAACATCTCAAATTGTAGAAGTGTTTGTTCTAAGTCTCTTACCTTTAGGTTCTTAGGAGTTGAGAGATGTTCCCGCAGTAGTAATAGATGGCATAATAGAATCACCCGCATGAGCGTCTAACTCGTTGTCCACATGAATTCGTTGAATGGTATTGTCCTCACTAGTACAAGTAGTACAATCCAATCTAAAAATATAAAACGGAAGATGTAAGCCATTAACATCTATTACAATGAATGAGAGAAAAAAAAAACAGCCAAATCATTCACATTTAACATAATAAAACACCTACTAGCAAGGATAGGATTTTATATTTGTACTCCCATTTCTAAAAATTCTAAGTGTATTTTAATAATTGAAATAATGCAACGATGTACCCAATTTAGAAGTATATCCACTACTTTGAAGTACATCCACTACTTTGATGATTTATACTCTATTAATAATGACATTGGCACATTACCTCTAATAGGCCATGTTGCGGATGCATTCTTAGGACAAAAATATGAAAGACGCAAAAACAAAAGGCTAATGCCTAATAAGGAATCCTAGGTGGTCTAATTTTAGTTTTGAAAATCAAATATTTTCTTATTTTTAATTAATTCCAGTTTTGTTATTTCCTTATTTATGGTATTAGGAGTTTATTTAGGAAATAAGACTATTGAGAAATCTTAATCTTTGTTAGTTAGGAATCCTAGTTCTTTTATAATCTTTATTATTATAAGGAGATTTCCTATAAATGGGGAGTTATTTAGTAATAAATTCTTCAAGTATAATTTACAAAAAAATCAAGAGATTCGAAACTCTCTCTCAACGAGTTTCAAGGTTGCAACTCCCTTCGACGAGCTACATTTGATTATCAAGTATAGGTATATCAAGGAGGAAGAACAAGGGTAAAAACCCTTTGTTAGAAGGAGAATTTCCAATCCATCATCTGATGACTCGATCACAAACTAGGGACCGTAACAATTTGGTATCAGAGCCACTCACCAAACACGAGAACATTGTTGAAGAACGGCTATGTCATCTTTTACATGAAAATCAATTGCAAAATGATGCCAAAATAGTAGCAGCGGAGCCAAAGCGAGCTGCTTCAAAGACGCGGATGGCAGCTCAACTTCAATAATTATCGCAACAGCTTGAAACTCTAATTCGTGTAAGCAGTCGTAGCAAAGGAGTGGAGTTTGGGGATAGAAGTAATGTAGGCTCCAACTGATGTGCTCAAAACCACTTTCAAGCACAATCAAATGACTCAAGGAAAACAATTCTCAAGTCTCATACAAACCGGTTCAATCAACTAGGAAATTGTGTGACCCTAATGGAACTTTGATGAAATCCAATGGTTCAAAGATTCAATTACTTCCACTAATGATCAATTTCACTAATAAAAAATAAGAACAAGAGAGTTACACGTGAAGACGAGCACAAAAATCGTGATCTCAAATCCTTCCAACAATTCCAATTCACACCAATCACTAAAGAGCATTCAATCTCAATAAACAATCAACCTTACAAGATGATTATCCACGAATTACAATCACCAATAAGTTCAAGAAAGATTCAAATCTACCCTAAATATGACTCACTAGAAAAGAAATGAACATACAACAAAGATGAATCGATATGACTCACAATTCTCCTTTGTCGCACTCGCCACAATTCCAATTTTTGGGTTGAAATTGATAAGAGGTTTGAACTAAGGATGAACCCTAATTCCACAAGTGAAAGTGCTAGGTTATTTCTGCAAAATATGGCCTCCTCAAACCCTCTTCTAAGCAAGTATTTATACTTGCTACTCCTAGGGTTAGAAAGTGGTCAAAATTATAAGTTTGCCACTTTTAAGGTGGCTAGTCCTAAATGAAAATTACAAGGAAAATAAAAGTGTCCTAAAACCAAATACAACAAAAAATAGTTCATAAAACAATTACAAAGTACAAAATAACATAAGTCTTCATGAACCAATGCCTCGAAATGGAAAACAATCGCAGCGAGTCTTTGATTGTCTCCCTGAAAATGTTTTGTGTCCATCAACTGTTGTAGGACATATTGGCATCCCATGGAGAATTATCATTGTACCTGTAAGATTATTCTCAAATATTTATTAGAATAAAAGACATAAAGTAAAATATGAGCGATTTGGATCATCATCAAAATCGAGTTCTGAAAGTGTTGAAGGTGTTGAAAATTTTCCCATCACTAACCAAAACCAAAACTCTCATGCTGATGAAGAAAAAAGTAGTAGCAAGGGGGGCATGAGTGGTAGAGGAATAGGGGGTTCTGCGCTGCAGTATACGAAGTTAGATTTTCCCACCTGTGATGGAGTAAGTAACCCATTGGTGTGGATCCATAGGTGCGATAAATTCTTTGCTAATCAGAGAACGGTTGAGGAAGACAAGGTTGGCCTGGTGATGTGCCTAAAACCAAGATTAAGCACATGCAAAACCAATTTGAAAGACAATTAGAAAATGTCAATTAAACTAGTTTCAATCACATGAACAATGGCGTCAAATCTTCACTACTTATAACCAATTATTCAAACAATGGCATGATCAATCTTAATTCCAAGTATGATATAGCTCTTATACCAAATTATGATGTGCCTAAAAACAAGATTAAGCACATATAAATGAACCAAATAACAATTCTTAAAGGACAATATCAATTTGGTTCAAGGTGGAGCAAATTGTTACGTGAACCATATTTATAATAAATGATCTGAATTCTATATTCCATGAAATGAATTACACAATGTTGTATTCCTCAATGAAGATCACTAATATTCTTATGAAAACCACGTGAAATAGCACACAAAATCAATAAGATCCAATTCTGTGATCCCCTTTTCCAACAATGTAAACCACAGTTCAAATGAAGCAAATATTGATGGTAAATAACAAGTGCTAAAAACCAATCAATTAAGCAATAATAATTTGATTATAAATGCAATCAAATCTAACCAAGAAGACTTCAATCCAACCCTAGATATGACTCACTAGAGATGAAAAGAAATACAACAATAAGAAATTGATATAACTCACAATTTCTCCTTGTTGCACTCGCCACAATTTCAATTCTTGAGATTGAAATTGATAAGAGGAATTGAACTAAGAAAGGACCCTAATTCTCTCATGTAAAAGTGTATGTCTATTATGAAAAATCCTCCCCCAAAAACCTTACTTAAGTAAGTATTTATACTTACTCCCTTTAGGGTTAAAAAGTTCACAAAATTACAACTATGCCACTTTTAGGGTGGTTGATCCTAAAAAAAAAACATAATTATAAGCAAATGAAACTGTCCCAAAAGAAAGATTACAACATAAATAGTCTAAAGAAATAATTAAAAATAAAAATAGTCTTAATCATGCTAACTCTTCCATAAGATTCGTCAGCCCAACTAATTGTCGGTTTAGGTTGGTCCATGGATAACTCACAAGCTGAGTTTTAGTGAGTTTGCCCATGGTCCTGTAAAGTATGATAAGTGTGCCTGTTGGAATATAGAATACATGAATAAGAGAAAAGAGGTTAGTAAAAAAAAAATTCTAGGGTCGATGTGCTCAAAATGGGCCGTCATCACCAAGATTTGAAATCCTTTAGCTTTTGCCCTAATGATAAGTCTTGATGGATTTTAATTCCTATCATCTGGCCACTTTTCACATGATGGGAGAGGCGCAATTATGTTTTTAGCAAATAGAAAAGGAGGAACCAAACATGACATGGAAGACATTCAAGGAGTATTGTACCCATCGCTTTGTCCCACCCTTGCAAAGCAACCCTTTAGGAGAGTTAATTAACCTCAAACAAACAGGTTCTATGGAAGAGTACCAATGAGAATTTCAAACCTTATTAGCAAGGGCAAGTTCGATACAAGCTGATCAACAAGTCGACATGTTTACAGTAGGATTGAGGGAGAATATTCGCATTAAGGTAGAATTGCACAACCTACCGAGTTTGTTACATGCCATGAATTTCACTAGGGCTTTTAAAAGAAAATTGCAGCTCACCCAAAACGTGAAGAAATACGTAAATCCTAGCACCAACTTCAATTCAAGGGGAACTTTAAATAACTTCAAATCATTCATCGTAGAGGGTAGTGCATCACCTTCTTCCAATAGTGCTTCAACTCCATTTATTAAGAGATTAATAAGAGCCGAGATGGCCACTCATAGAGCTCAAGGATTGTGTTATAATTGTGATGAACAATATGTTCCTAGACATCAATACAAGAAATTGTTCTGGTTAGAAATAGATGAAACAACGAAAGAAGACCTAAAGGAAGAAGAAAATACTCTGGCGATATCCTTACACACTATTATAGGATAACAGAATGCTAGAACCATGCAATTAACTGCAATGATTTGTGAGCAGCCCTTAAATAGTTTAGTGGATTCCGGTAGTACTCACAACTTCATTAGTTTAACTACAGCTTGAAGATTAGGAATTCATATTCAACTCTAAACAAATCTTATAGTGGCTGTAGCAAATGGGGAGTAAGTGGTGGGATTAGGCAAATGCACCAATGTATAATTTTCAATCATCTATCACCCTTTCAAACCTGATTTTTATGTGATTCCTTTAGCTGGGTTTGATTTAGTATTACGTATATAGTGGCTTCAAACATTGGGGCCAGTTCTATGGGATTTTACATCCCTCACCATATGCTTCGAGAAGGCGAGTGTCGAGTCTAATTTTGAATTTTCCCATTCCTAATCCGATCTAGACTAGACCCTATGCTCATCTAATATAGATCCTCGACTTGAGTTAGGAACTTCGTTTAATTTTGGAGTCGCCACCCAACTATTGTTGGGAAAGATTGAATTAAGACTAAAGGAGCGGATTAGTCTTAATTTGGACCACTAGTTGTCATGATTTCCTCTTCTCGTTTTTGGTGAAAAGAGGAAAAGGAAAACCAGAGTTTCTAAGTTCGGAGGCTAACCTATTAAAACTTTACGGTTACTACCTAATCTCCTAAAATTATCTCTATCTAGAAATGTCTTTTATTTTGTTTCTGTTGCTTTGTGTTTTTGAATGAGTTATTTGAAAAAATGATTTTTTATTTCATTTTATGGGTTGACCCAAACGGGTGCCTACGTACCTGCTATTTAGGATCAAACAAGCCGTAGTTCGCTTTTCCTGAAAAGATTTAGTGGATTTGTGAATTTTAATTTTGAAATCTCTTTTGATTTATGTTTTTACCATTTTTGGGATTTTTCTAAAAAATCTAAACCTAAGCTTAATAATTTGATTTTTGAAAATAATTTTTGGGAAAAACATCAATTTTAGATTTATTTGAGAAAATGATTTTTCTAAGTGATAAAACTCATTTTTGAATTTTTATCAAATTTTTTATTTTTTTGTGATTTTTTAATGATTTTTTATCATTTTTATGATTCTTTTATTATTTTACAATTATTATAATCTTTATAAGTTTTTATAATTTTTTATTATTTTTATAATTTTTTATTAATTTTTCATAATTTTTGTGCATTTTTGTTTTATTAAAAATTTTCTCCTAGGTTCTACCCTATTTCAAAATCTAAAGTTTTATTTTTTTTCTAATATTTTTATTATTTTCTACATTTTTACTATTTATTTTGATTATATTTTTTTTTCTTTTTATTTTTTTTTTATTTTTTATTATTAACTCCTAAAAAATCTAATTTCTAACATTTTTCTATTTATTGAAATATAACTAATACATAAGTAAATAAATAAATAACTAACTAACAAATAAATAATATAAATAACAAAATAAAAATAATCGAAATAAACAAACAAAATAAAAATAAAAAAAAAAATCGGAAAAT
Organism: Laguncularia racemosa; assembly: GCA_037954665.1. NCBI lineage: Eukaryota > Viridiplantae > Streptophyta > Magnoliopsida > Myrtales > Combretaceae > Laguncularia > Laguncularia racemosa. The sequence continues at coordinate 1,105,236 of JBBMOL010000215.1, read as the reverse complement.
CCGACTTACCTGGATCCGGGTCGGTGCACGGGTCGAGTCGGATCGGGTCGAACACGGCGGTGGGGAGTACTCGTTGGCAGTGTTCCGGCGGCCTTTTGCAGCGGGTAAGGTGTCGAATCCTAGGCTATCGAGGGTGAGGAATCCAATGGTGGCGGTGGTTTGCTCCAAAAACGCCTCCTGGTGGTTGCTTAGCTCCTGATCGGCGGTCGCAGCTTCGATTTCCTCCGGTGGTCTCCGATTCACTCTTTTCTCTCACTTTCTCTCGCTTTTGATCTGTCTTTTGGCTTCCTCACTTCATCCTCTATTTATAGGATACCCACTAAAGCTTCCTTTGGACTGCAAGCTGCATAATGTTTTTCACATGTCCTTGTTGAAGCCTTTCAAGGGTAAGATACCTGGTGAGCCACTAACGCTACCTCTGTTGGAAGAAGGTTGGGTTGTGAAAAGTCCTATGGCCATTTTGTGAACTTGATTAAACGGAGGCCATTGGGAAATCTTAGTATAATGGAGTAGAGGCACAATAGCGGATGCTACTTAGGAAGATGTCTTGGAGTTCAAACTAGCATTTCTAGACTTTCAGCTTGAGGACAAGCTTTTTCTAGAGGAGGGGAGTAATGTTGCAGATGCATTTTTGGGACAAAAATATGAAAGACGCAAACAAATATAATTGCCTCACTTCCAAACAAATATCTCTGAAATCTGTAAGATTGAGTGATTGGCAACACGCGTCAAAATCCTCATTGATGTAGATAGTTTGAGGAAGTCCTTGATTGAATCCAAACTATCGAGCCACCCTATAAGGTGAATATAGCATCACTCTACATTCTAGAAAACAGCTAAAGGAGTCACTCCAATCATGAAGAGAAGGAAAACCTCTAAGCAAACACCATAAAAAAAAAAAACCCGCTTCACCAGCTTTAAGTTTCTTACGAGCCCCAAGAAGGTTCACTATATCTTTCAATCCCTTGGGATAAAACTCTGGAAACCATAAATAACCAACTAATCTACTCATGTAAGACCTGAAATTCACCTCCTTCATGTTGTCTATCACATGGAACAATGAACCTAAAGGCTTTCTATTAATCCACACAAAGGCTCAGGGTTCAACGAGATTTGGTCTATTTAGAGGTGAACCGAAGTGTCTTCTGAACCATTCAACAAAAAACACTTGTAAAAACACTACATCAACATGTGATAGTATGGTGTAACACCCCTTTAACCAAACTAAAGCCTCATGATCCAAGTCAAAATGCCAATATAAGGAGCCAAGTTAGAATAATCTTAAGGTAAAATGCATGACACGTACCATACAAGCAGCTAAATGAAAGAACCAATGACTAACACCATCGGTCGAACCGGCAAGAAATACACATAAGGATAACCAGCACGATAGGAAAGCCTCAAGCTCGTACCTAAGAGCAACAAAAAGCAATATATGAGTCAATTAAATTGAAATTCACATAACAAAAGAGGCTATGATGCACATGATTAGAAAAACTTACTTATATCGATCATCTAAATCATTTGAATTTTTTTGCTCAAAGGAGTACTTGATCCATGCAGAAAAGGTGGATTTCTTATAACTATCAATGGCCACCTCCATCACTACTTTTAAGACCAATATGGCTATCTCATCCTCTCTAGTGACATTAGCGATGGTGATATCTATTAACTTGAAATCACAAAAATGTGAGAGTGTGCACATGTCTTTTAATGTAAGAGTGATTTCACCTTAAGAGGTCACAAAAGTGTGTTTTTGTGTGCTCCAACAAGTTATGATATTTCTCCAAAAATCCATTTCATTTAGATGAGGAAACCTAAAGCGAGAGGAAATCATTATAGGGTAATAGAATTCTGCAAGCTCCATAGTATCCACATATCTTGAATTGCCTATAATGTGGTTCACCCAAGGACATCAGCCCAACATAGCATGCTTATGAACAAAAAATTGTGTGTCTGATAGGGGAAGTTCCCCCCTTTCATTCCTAAGGCATAGTATAGAAACCCCCCCCCCCCCCTCTATATTCTTTTTGCCTTTGACTTTAAGCTCCCATTTTATGAAATGCTAACTGCTGTCAGCATGCTAGTGCTCCTTTGTATCTCTTTTGTCTATGCACATCCAAAAAAATCCTTCCTAATCACCAGGCCAAGTCATTCGTTTTGATAGGAAGGCACAATTGGTATGCAAGCATCTGAATATTTCACTATCTTTTTACCCCTATCACTATTCCCGCTGCATGACTTAGTCTTTCCAATGTCTTTACCCATTGCAAGTGATAGCAACAAGTAAATCTGATCACTACTACTTTAGGGGAGGAGAGAAAGGTGTTGAGAATTTCCTAATAGCCTCCCTACCTACAAAGATAAATGAAGATGAGTTATTCTTATAATTGGAAAAAAGGGAGTGCTAAAAGGAAATGTTATAATCAACAAAATTTCATTAAAAAATCCTACTTATTTAGAAATGCACAAGAAAGCTAGTTCAAGTATAAGAGAAGGGTGTAAGTTTTTTTTTAAAAAAAAAAAATTAAAGCATGTTGGCTACATTTATAGCACATTAACAACCACAAAGAAGAATACAATGATTCAAATATGAAAAGGCGAGCAACAATTACTAATGAGATATACACAAGTTCATATCTATGAAAAAGCAAGAATATAAGATAAGATTGAGTCTATAATATACATTGCGGACAATTTGATTTCATAACCCCAATATGAACCTCATGTTAACCAAGTTGAAGATAGTAACTAAAGGTGGTGTGGTACAAGTTCAAATGATACATTGAATTGATCGTAAAATAAAAAAATAATAATAATGCAGTCCGTGCGAACCAAGCCTAGGTGAATAGCGACTGAATCACTCTCTCTTGTTCGCTCTTTGTGCCATGGAATCCCATTATTTCACTATTTCCTGAGAAGTAATCGTAATCAGAGTCCCAAATTAGCCAAAGCACCCGTTGAGTTTTAAGTCGGCGGGCATCTTGGGATTCAATAACGAATGCATATTAAACATCCAGTCTTTAGCTAGAGAGTACCTTTGTCTAGTCTGCTGCTTGCTTCGGGTCCCAAATGAAGCATTGCAATCTCAGTGTACTCATTTGTATTGCAAGCCTTGCCTTGCATATATTGCAAATAGCACAAAGACTTATCCTTATGATAGCTACTTAGTTACAGAGGTTGATTCCAAGCCACCGATAGAATCAAATAAGGCTTTAGTTAAGACAATCAACAAAATAGCATTCCATTATTTCTATTGCAGGAGTGGTGGCACCTAACAAGGTCCGTTATTTGAATGCATGACTCATTGTTCTAGATGTGTGTTTGGAAATTCTTCTATTGTGTGCAACAGCTTGCTTTGATCCAGTTTGACCAGTAATTCTCGGACCTGCACTCGCACCCAAATCACTAATTGACTATACACCAATAACAAATTTCTGTGTGTATATTTTAATAACAAAACAACAGACCCTTTTGAGGAGCCACTAATGACAGAATCAATAGCCTTCTGCACAAGGCTTGTTATTTTATATATATAAATAAATAAATAGATATATGTACAAAAATATGACAAATGGCAAGGTCATAAATGAGCATATGGGATAAGAGTAGTTTCGTTTTTTCCTAGTGGAACTATATATGAGCAAATTAACTTAGGGCTCTTTTATTTTCTGCACACTTTTACAATAGCCACTTAGAGAGAAAGGGGGAGAGATCACTTCTAGAAAACCTAGAACAATTCGAGCAGGTGGCGTGGCAAAGAAAAAGGTAATGGTTAGGAAATCTGACAAGAATTATTCTAACAAGTGGTGACCAATCATAGAATGATTTTTTGTTGTACAAAGAACGTAAAGACAAGGGAATTCCCAAATCAATGAGTCAATATGCAGGAAATTCGATGTAAGTATTCTAACTTACGTTAATTAAGGAGTATTTACATATTTTAAAGATTTAATAGAGTTTAGGAATAAAAAGGAATGAATTTAAGGAAGTTGGAGTTAAATATTAGGGTTCATAGGATTGGCTGAGAGATACACGGCCTCCTAACATGGTCATGTTACGACAGTGTTGAATTTAAATGTATACCGAGAGATACACAGTCCCTAACATGGTCATGTTTCAACCGTGTTGAATTACAAAGTGTCTCGAGAGATATACGACCATCCAACACAGTCGTGTTACCCCCATGTTGAAGTGAGAAGAACATGGCCTCCCAACATGGTTGTGTTTCGACTATGTGATGGGAATCAAACCCTTGCATCTATGGGACCCATGACAGAGCGAAAGCTAGAAGACTATAGAACTTGACATTGAGGACACTTTGTGAACAATTGGAACCTAAAGACATTAACCTAGTGTCTTCATTTTCTTTATATACTTGTTTTGTATTTAATCAAGTATATTTATCGGTATTACAAGACAGTGATCAAACCACACACTAGTGCTTAGACTTAGGAGAAATCAATCTTCTTGTGTTTTTTATGGGAATCTTTCCAACAATCTACATGGATATGGAACTTGATTTGGATAATGATCCAAATCACTCATATTTACGCTTGTTTTCCTTATCTAATAAATATTTAAATGATAATCTTACAGGTATAATGATATTTCTTCATGAGATGCCAAATGAATCTCCTTGTTGATCAATTAGGGACATCATCAAATTCTCACCCAATGGCCCGCTGTGATCAACATCACCTCGATGCATTGGCTCTTTGAGGATTTTTATTATTTTGTACTTGTAATTATTTTCTTTAGACTATTTATATTGTAAGCTTTTGGGAAACTTTTTTATTGTAATTGTTACTTTTATGACTAGCCACCCTAAAGTGGCATAGTTGTAATTTTGTGGACATTTTAACCTTAAAGGGAGCAAGTATAAATACTTGCTTAAGTAGGGTTTTGGGAGAGTTCAAATTTTCAACATACACTTTTCATGTGAGGGATTAGGGTTCTTCCTAATTCCATTGGCTCTTATTAATTTCAGTCCCAAAATTGGAATTGTGGCAAGTTGCAATATAGAGAATTGTGAGTAATATCAATTCCCTACGTTGTGTTTACCTTTTCATCACTAGTGAGTCATATCTAGGGTTGATTAGGTTAGTTCTTTGATCTAAATTTCGCATCTTTTGTATCTTCTTTTGTAATGATATATGATTGATTGGTTTTAGCACTTGTTATTGCCATCAATTTTACTTTACATTTTATGGCGTGGATTGGCATTATTGTGAAGAGGGGTCATGGTTTATTTGTATGTGTTGATTGGTTGGAACTTCATTGGATGTTGAGTTAACTTATTGATTCATTTAAGTAATAGCATCATTGTGATTTAATCATCATTTATTTTTTTATCATTCGGATCACATTCCAAAAGCTAGGGTTCACGCATTTTTTGTGCCCCTTTTGAACCAATTTTGAACTAGTCACTTGAGAGTTGTAAATTGGTTCACTTACATGTGCTTAAATCCCCTTTTAGGCACATCATCTTTTAGTATCAGAGCTATTCACACTTAGATATTCAATATTGATCACGTCACATTTGAAGAATTGGTTCATAAACATTAAAGATCAGCACAATTGTTGAACTAGTTGATTGACATTATCTAATTGTCTTTCAAACTTGGTTTGTGTGTGCTTAGACCTTGGTTTTAAGCACATCAGTTTTGTTTATGAACCAAAGAGAACACCATAAGAACTGGCATCATGTGTAACCTAGATGCAATTATTTTATTTATGTTATTTTCCATATTTCAAGACAAGTATAAATACTTGTAAGAAAGGCAACAAAAGGGACTTTTGGACATATTTTTACAGCTTGTTTACGTGAAAGGAGACTTTTCTCTATTTCATAAGACACTCTTATCAACTTCTTATAGGGTTGTGGTGAGTGGAGGCTTGGATTTATTATAAGTAATATCAACAAATTGCAAGTTGTTCCTAATTCTACTAATGCGTCATATCTTATGAGAATTTGGAGTTTCGTTTTGTTCTTGTTTCATGCAATTAAGGTTCGCATGGCAATTGGAATCACACCATTTTCATGGACTTTGTTTAATTGTTTCTTCAATTAACATTGTGTAATTGCAATTAGTCAATTGAAGCACATCATAATTTGGTATCAGAGCTATAATTTTGAGAAAGGGAATTAACGTGGAGGTTTTTTTTATTTTGAATTGGGGATTTAGGGTTCTAGCCATGCCAATTATCAATTGTTGTTGTGTGAAGTGAAATTGAAGAATTAATCTTGAAGTGTGCTGTGACTACATAACATATTGTGGATTGAAGTTGTGGAAACTACATCTAGGGTTCATAGCCGTGAATTCTTTGTGTGGAAGCTAGGGAGGTCAATTGAATTTGATTCCATAATTGTGAATTATATAGTAATTACTCATTAATTTGCTTTGATTGCAACATTGACTTGAGTAATTGAGGAAGGCGAGTATTGCCTTGAATGCTTGTGGTATCGTGATTGTGTGTGTGTTGTGCCATTAAAAGTGTGTTGAACCATGATAGAGTGTGTGTTGTTGTTGGCATGGAAGTGTGTTGTGAATGTGTGTTGTTATTGTGGCATAGAAATGTGTTGTTGTAACAGAAGTGTGTGTTGTTGTTGGTGTGGAAGTGTGTAGTTGTTGTGTTGTGAAGGCATGTTATTGTTGGTGTGGGACTGTGTTGTTATTATATTGTAGAGGTCTGATTGTATTAAAAAAAAAAATTCAAAATCATGTCAAATGATGGAATTAGCAATGAGGCCAATAGTCAGGTTGGAGGAGGTTAGGGTCATTGTGCTGCAGGTGGAAGAACATTAAAAGAACAATTGCATGATCTCACCACTATTGTTGCTACATTAGTAATATGGGTAGATCAAATGACGATGCCACAACCACCAGTGGTAAACCCTTAGGCACCCCCACCTCGGGTAGCCCATCAGAATGCTCGCAAGGAATGAGCTATTGGAGGTAATAGGGGTAGGACAATGGAAGGTGATTATCATGCTTTTAAAGAAGAAAGGGATGATAATTTTGAAAATGAGCCTTACCCTAATAGTGAGTTCAGACCACCTCAGGGCTTAGAATATGTGAAATTGCAAATGCCTTCATTTGCTAAAAGAGGTTCTGTAGAAGACTACTTAGATTAGGAAGATAAGGTCAAAGGCCTATTTGAATGTTATAAGATTAACGATCACACTCGGGTTGGCCTTGCAGTTGTTGAGTTCATTGGTTATGCCACCTTATGGTAGAAGAATCATGTGGTTAGTAGGTGAAGGGATGGTGAGGCAGAGATACATACATGGCAAGAAACGAAACAAGTTATGAGAAGGAGGTTTATACCTAAGCACTATAGGTAGGAGTTGTTTATGCATCTCCAAACACTGAAGCAAGGAGGCAAAATAGTTTACGAGTATGTATAGAAGCTCAAGACATTGATGATCAGATGTGGGTCAGTTGAACCTCTTGAACAAACCCTAGCACAATTTGTGTCGAGGTTAAAGTATGAAATCACCTACATTATAGAGCTCCAGAGGTATGATACCTTCGAGGAGGCTATCTAGCTAGCTTTAAAAGTGGAAAGATAGAGGCGATCCAACCCATTTAGAGCAGTGAGCAATAGGTATGGAACTTTTACAAAACTTCATGAGTCAAATAGTTAGCAGATGGAACAAAAGGGAATTGATAAGATTGTGGACATAAATACAGCTATTACTGATAGGGAGAGGGAAATCTCTAGAAAGGGTAAAAAGGTTGTTGGGGCTAATATCCAACAAACATTGCCAAGGTCAACAAGTGGAAAGATGCATCAAATCAAATGCTTCAAATGCATGGGTTTTGGACACATAGCTACTTAGTGTCCCAACAAAAGGGTGATAACTGCTATAGAGGTGGAAAATACGAAGGGAAAGGAAGAGATACTTGAGCCTAATGATTTGTCAATAGTGCTACAAGAGTATTATGATGATCCTGATGCTGAGGCACATGAAGATAAGGGAAATGATAAATATCTGTCTATTAACATATTGCGCAGGGTAATGACAACATCTCCAGATGTTGGAGACATATAGAGGGAAAATCTATTTTATACTCCTTGTCGAGTTCTAGGTAATTTGTGTGTTCTTTTCATTGATGGTAGTAGTTGCACTAATGTCATAGTTACTGCAATAGTAAATAGATTACAACTAGTCACTAGTCCACATCCTCATCCCTATAAAATGCATTGGTTGAGTGTACACGATAGTCTATCCGTCACTCAAAGGGCTAAGGTTCCAATCAACATAGGATAAGAATACCATGATGAAATTATATGTGATGTTCTTCTTATGTGCGCATTTTATATACTAGTGGGTAGACCTTGACTATTTGATAGGAGAGTGGTGCATGATGGATTTAAAAATACCTATATGTTTCAGAAGGATGGTAAGCGGGTTGTTTTAAGTCCTATGTCACCAATTGAGGTATATGAAGCCTAAGAGCAGATCAATAAAGCCACCGATAGGAAGTCCTTATTAATAAAGAGGAAAGAATTAGGGGACGTCTTGAATAAAGTGAATCAGCTACTGGTAATTCAAAAGTCTTTAGGGCAACCACGACTTTAGGACAACAAACAGTTGTAAACCAAAATTTTCAATCTAGATGACTTTCAAAAATTCTCATCTACAACAAAGGACCCATTAGATTTAAAGGTAAATCTTCCACAAGCCCGAGGAGATGGTGAAAATCAAACCAATGCATCTACGAGACCATAACAAAGTGAGAGCTAAAGGACTACGGAACTTAGCATTGAGAACACTTTGTGAATAATTGGAATTCGAAGAGATTAAACTAGTGTCTTCATTTTATTTATATACTTGTTTTGTAATTAATCAGGTACATTTATCGGTATTACAAGACGGCGAGCAAACTACACACTAGTGCTTAGACTAAGGAGAAATTAGTCTTCTTGTGTTTTATTTATGAACTAAGGAGAACACCATAAAAATCAGCACCATGTGCAACCTAGATGCAACTACTTTATTTATGTTATTTTCCATATTTCATGACAAGTATAAATACTTGTAAGAAAGGTAACAAAAGGTACTTTTGGACATATTTTTACAGCTTGTTCACATGAAAAGAGACTTTTCTCTATTTCATAAGACACCCTTATCAACTTCTTCTAAGGTTGTGGCAAGTGGAGGCTTGGATTTATTGTGAGTAATATCAATAAATTGCAATGATATGAATCAAATTCCCATAAGACCTATCACTGGGGCCTGAGCTAAGGGTCTACATAACTTGGTTTTGAGAATCCTTCATGAGAAACCTAATCTTGAGAAAGCTAACTTAATTTCTTCATTCTTATCATATACTTGTTATGCATTCCAATAGGTTCATTTGTTAGTCCTATAGGGTGCTAAATCACCTACATTTTTTAGTGAGTCGGGAACCTCATCAAGACTCATTTCGAAAGTACCTTGAAGACTGGCTTCTTAAAGACTAATTTTTATATATATTTGTTATTTACTTGGACTATTTATGTTGTAGTCTTTTTGGCACACTTCCATTTGTTTGTAATTGTCTTTTAGGACTGGCCACCCTAAAAGTGGTATAGTTGTAATTTTGGTGGACTTTTTAACCCTAAAGAGAGCAAGTATAAATACTTGCTTAAGTAGGGTTTTAAGGGAGATGGCTAATTTTTCAAAAAAAGAACAAACACTTCATGTTTTGAGGGTTAAGGTTTCCTAATTCCAAAATTGCTCTTATCAATTTCAATCCCAAAATTGAGATTGTGGCGAGTGGCTTCAAAGTGAATTTGTAAGTAATATCAAGTTCTCTTTTATATATTTTTCATTTGCATGGACTATTTATGTTGCAACCATCTTGGGACACTTTTATTTTGATTGTAATTTTCATTTAGGACTAGCCACCTTAAAAGTGGCAAACTTGTAATTTTGACCATTTTTTAACCCTAGGAGTAGCAAGTATAAATACTTCCTTAAGAAAGGGTTTGAGGAGGTCATTTTTGCATATTAGAATCATACACTTTCACGTGTGGAATTAGGGTTCATCCTTAGTTCAAACCTCTTATCAATTTCAACCCAAGAATTGGAATTGTGGCGAGTGCAACGAAGGAGAATTGTGAGTCATATCGATTCCATCTTTGTTGTATGTTCATGTCTTCTCTAGTGAGTCATATCTAGGGTAGATTTGAATCTTTCTTGGACATATTTGTGGTTGTATTTTGTGGATAATCATCTTGTAAGATTGATTGTTCATTGAGATTGAATTGCTCTTTAGTGCATTGGCGTGAATTGGCATGGTTGGAAGGGTTTGAGTTCACGGTTTTTGAGCTTGTCTTTTTCACCCATTTCATGTGTATTTATCTTGTTCTTATTGTTGATTAGTGGAATTGACCATTAGTGGAAGTTAATTGAATCTTTTGAACCATTGGATTTCATCAAAGTTCCATTAGGGTCACGCAATTTTCTAGTCCATTGGACCGGTTTTGTATAAGATTTGAGACTTGTTTTCTTGAGTCTTTTGTTTGTGCTTGGAAGTGGTTTTGAGCACATCACATGGCCTCCAGCATGGCCGTGTTAAGTGATGAACATTGTTATTATATATCAAATTATCTTCTTAATTAACCAAGTTCCACATAACCAAAACAATTAGTAAAACCTTAGATGACTTAATAAAATAAGAGGAATTTGAAGAGTTATATTATGTTAGTTTAGTACTAAAATTAATGTGTTGATTATACAGATATCGACTTAGCTTAAGTTTGGGAGAAGTGCATAAGGCTAGGATTCCATGTACATGTTTACTTTATTTGCTGTACGTGATTATTAGGAAGCTATATAATGAGTTGTATATGAACTAATGAAATGCTAAGACATAATGTGAATCATGTGGTATCATGAAGTAATATAGTGTTATGTGAATGGAATGAGATATGTTTCTTGTGCTTGGCTTGGACAGGGGCTCGTAGTGGTAGATCCTTAAGGGGTACCTTGATGATTGATATGCCACGTTGTCCCTAGTAGAGCTGTGTATCAAAATGATCTAAGGTAAATTAGGGTTAGACGGGGCCCGCAATGGCAGTTCCCATTAGGGTTAGATGAGGCCCATAGAGGCAGTTCCCACTATGACAAATGTTGTGTGTACCGGGGTCATGAATACCCCTATGTGTGATAATTCATTTTGGTATTGATGTATAAATTGAATTGTGAAAGAGTTGTGGATAAATATTGCATATATGCATGTGATATTAATGTAGTGTGTCATATGCATGTGAGTGTGGTACTCACGTAATGAGCTTAGGCTCAACCCCTCCCCCATTCCTATATTTTTTTAGCTGCAGGCGAAATGATGAACAACTAGAATATGATGAGAACGGAAACTTGATGGAATATTACATGGATGAGATGGGAAGAGAACACTATTATTATATGGAGAAAGAGTGACAAGAATTATGAATTATTGTAAATTGATGTTTTATTATATTATAATTGAAGACTTTGTGGTTATTAAATAATGAAATTTGAAATAACTCATTTGTAAGTCATTCATTTGATTATAGTTATAGCAATATGATAGATAATGTATATGAGTAGGTTTTGAAGTATATTAAAGTTTTAAAACCTTAGCATATCGTTCGGTAGTAGTGACACGTGATGGACTAGAGTGCTACAGGTTCTAAAGTGTTACAAGGCTTGATAGGATTCTACGATGTACACAAGATGTAACAGCAGTCAGCACATTTCCCTGACAAGAACGATCTAGACATAGAGCAACCAACGCATACAGATAGAGGATACGATTTTTTTCTTGGACATCCATTATGAGTGATTGAACATCACATATCTAAGCTTGAGCAATGACGTCCATGAAGGTTCAATATGCAGCTCTTTCGTTTTAAGAATACGTCCGTACATTGTTAGTCAATAATAGACGTTAAGATATCATTAACAACAATTGCTCCAGATTTATGAAATGAGGTTTTATATTAAACTCTACTTGTTTTTGTCAGCTGGGATAATTGGAGGGTAACCTCTAGGTCAGTTCAGTCTGCTCAAATTCAGCTGGTCAGGGGCCTAACGCCACATCGTCAGGCTGGCCAGTTGGACTTTCTCCGGCTCAAAATTGGCTGGTTCTTCCTGGCCAGACAAACAAAATTCTGTCCTAACACTCTAGAATTTAGTACCTATTTTATTTAAACCGTATCATATATGAACAAGGAAACAGAGCACATTTTCGATTCAGAATGAATTCTGATTCATGTTAAAACTAATGGTTTAAAGGAAAAAAAAGGACAGCAATAAAGCTTATATATATATATATAAAAAAAAAATCAGTCCAAACATGAATATCCATTACCCGAGAGCAAGGAAAAGCTTTGTCGGAGGTCTTCTAACTACTGGTTCCTTCACGGTCTTCTCCTTCCTCGGCTTTTATATTAAACTAGCTGTCGAGGCCTGAAGTTCAAGAAGCACAGGGGAAGAAAATATGAAAATGTGTAATAAAAATGAAGATTGAAAGTGTGTGAAGATGCTGCACTCCGGTCTACAAGGACTTGTTGAAGCAATTAGAATGTCCCACGAAAATGAACAAACACATAGTCCAATTCAAGTAACGCAGTCATCCCTTACACTGCCCAAAGACTAAGTTAATTGAGTGACTAGTTATTTAAGAAAAAAAAGAGTAGAAGGTGAAAGAACGTTGACAAAAATGAGGAAAAAAGTTGACAGAAGGTGAGGCATGAATGAGCAAAAGGTGAAGGAAGAAGGAGATGCGGAAATGAGGAGGAAGGTTGAAAGAATCAATAAATAAAAAGATAACAAGTGAAGGCTAGAAAGCTGCGTATATGTGTGAGGAGTGGGAGCAGAGCAATTTGGTAAATTAAATGAAAAAAAAAAAGCTACACCTCCAATAAATAGCAGACGGACTTTCCTAATGTTCTAGAAGCATTACAGCTGTCACTATTCCAGGAGCAAATAAGGAATATTCTTTCCACAAATTCAAATCACGAAGACCCTTGCTTCTAGCTAACAAGGAGATTTTTTTTTTTGAGTGGGATTGCACACTCTGCAGTAATGTTTTAATACAGCCAGGAAAATGTTTTAATCAAGAAGATTCCTTATGCAAATTCAAAGCAATGTGGCTTAAATATTGTGAGTTAATTCCGGATAGTAGGTGCAAAGTGTGTTTGATGCGAATCTCATGGACCTTGCGCACAAGAGGAATGGCAGATTGAGAGAATAAAAAATAAAAATTGGGGGATGAAATTGCTATGTTTTCATAGTCGGATTAATAATAATAATTAAAAAAACGATGTGATTTGACTTTTTATTTATGTAAAATTATGAAACCCATAATATATAATAATAATAATAAAAAAAAAGAGATTAATTTGAGTCTACTCCGGTTAGAACTAAACCACTACATCATTTGCCCCATTTTTAAGTATCAAATTTGTGTGATTTCACGATCTACTAGGCTACGAGTAAGAAGCGATCTTCAATTAGAAGGGCTATTATGTTACCTTTTTCATTTTTTTCTGGGTACTTGCTTTCTGACCTTGCATCTTTCTTGTTTATTCATCTACCAAAAAAAAAAAAAGAAAAATTAATGTACTGCTCAATTCAAGATCTCTTACAACAGTTGATTATTTTAAATGATCAAGTTGTGCCTTCATGCTTTTAAGATTGTCACATTGCTTTCCCGACATCTATTAATAGTTTAGGCTATTGTTTCTCAGGCCTTTTGGTGCATATTCTCCAATTGTTGCAATCATTAGACATTTAAGTCCACTACATTTCATTGTTGTGTATTAATATGTTAACTTAATCTTGCTCATCTAGCTACCATCATATGTCGCCAGTATTACATTTTAATAACTTAGAGGGCAATTTCCTAACATGTCATTATGATCAATGGCTCCTTAATTAATCAATCAATCAATCACTCAGGTTTGATGTTATTACCAAGTGATTTTGCACTCCATTCCTTCCAAGTGATATCATATTTTGATCTCAAGCAATATTTATTTTTTATTGACTAAAGGCAACACGCGCAATTAAATGGAGCTGCAAATGTGTGTATTGAGGGAAAAACCTAAATTATAAGCAACATCAGCGCCCCGCTCTTGTAAGATGAACTATGCAAACGTATATATAGTAGTAGTGTAGCTATTACATAAGCACACATGCACCAAGCAATTTCCTAGCCATTAGGAAGGCTTAGATGATGCCCAAACCCTTTTAACTTCATTTAAAGAACTTTAGTTTATGGGGAAAAATGTGGAGAGTTAAATTTGAATCATAGACTTTTAGCTTAATATTTTAATGGATTTGGTTCTTTGGGCTGAAGTAACAAGGCCTAACGAGCGAAGTCCATGTTTTGGGATGATTAGGAAAGATTTAGCATGGTGGGCTTGGGGCTAAAGCCGTTGAATCAACCGATTCAATATAACCTTTCTTAATAAAGCTCACGCATTATAGGTCACAAATGGGCCTAAACCCATGAAAAGCCTATATGTGGGCTCATTAACTTAAAATCGTTGATCATCATTTAACAGACAAAATCCATAGCAAAATCCTATAAGTATCCAATGCATTCTCATTTAAAGAAGAGGATTCTTTAGGGGAAATGTCGTTACTTTGCCGAATTTTCCTCAAAAGATTAAAACCATGATATTTGTAACACCCTAGAACCTGAGACATCATAGTTCGCCATGTGTCACTACTACAAAGCAACATGCTAAGGTTCTAAAACTCTATAATACTTCAAAACCTATTCATCTCTATTAACAATCATACTACTATAATTTTACTAAAATAAATGACTTTTAAATGAGTCATTCCAATTCTCACTATTAAATGAGAAATGATAATCCCAAGATAAACAAATATTTTCTTCTACTCCTTAACATAACTAGGAGTATGCTATTATCTCCATAATTTCAATTCAACTAATAAAATTACAATTTATAAGTCTTCCTAATTTCCTCGCTCCTCATCCACATAGTAATAATGCTCTCTCCTATTTTCATTCATATAATGTCTTACCAAGTTCCCATTCTCATCATACTTTACTTGCTCATCATTCTCACCTACAACTAAAAAAATATAGGAAGGGAGTTAACCTTAAGCTCGGTAAGTGAATACCATACCCACATTAATAACACATGCATATATGTAACATTTATCTACAACACCTTCATACATCGACTTACACACTAATCTCAAAATTAATTATACCACATAAGAATACTCATGACCCTACTACACACAAAAGTTTGTCCTAGTGGGAACTGCCACTGTGGGCCCCATCTAACCCTAATCTATTTCATATCATTTTGATACACAGCTCTACTAGGGACAACACGACATGCCAACCATCAAGGTGTCCTCTAGGGATTTTCCACTATAGGCCCCTAGGTTGAGCTAACCATAATGATAGGAATCGAAATCCTACAAGACTTATCATTAGAGCAAGAGCCAAATGATTTCAAATCTTGGTGATGGTGATCCTTTTTGAGCAAATCGACCTCGGAATTATTTATATACTAACATCTTTTCTATTACTCTTGTATTGTGTATTCCAACAGGCATACATATCAAGCTTTATAGGGTGATGGACAAACTCACTAAGACTTAACTTGTGGGTTATCCATGGATCGACTTAAACCGAAGATGAGTTAGACCGATGAATTGATTTAAAGAATCGGCTTGTGAAGACTATTATCGAGTCTAATTTTTTTTTTTATTTTCCATTCCTAATCCAATCTATACTAGACCATGTGCTCATTTAATGTAGATCATCGACTTGAGTTAGGAATTTTATTTTATTTTAGAGTTGCCACCCAACTGTGGTTGGGAAAAAATAAATTAGGACTAATTGAGCGAATTAATCCTAATTTGGACCACTAGTCAGTGAGATTTCCTCTTTTCATTTTTGCGAAAAAGGAAATGGAAACTAGAGTTTCTGGGTTCAGAGGCTAACCTATTAAAACTTTAAAGTTACCACCTTATTCTCCTGAAATCTAAACCTTATCCTAATGTCTTTTATTTTATTATTATTATTATTATTTGTTATCTTTTTATTGTGTTTTTGGATAACTTATTCTAAAAAAAATGATTTTTTTATTCTTTTTAGAGTTGTTCCAAACAGGTGTCTACATACCTGCTATTCAGGATCAAACAGGCCGTAGTTTGCTCTTCATGAAAAACTTTAATGTGTTTGTTAATTTTAATTATGAAATTACTTTTAGTTTACGTTTTTATCATTTTAGTATTTTCTGGAAAAATCTAAGCCTAAGCTAGATTATTTGATTTTTTTTTTGAAAAATAATAATTTTGAGGAAAAAACCAATTTTGGATTTATTATTAAAAAACATTTTTCTAAGTGATAAAAATTTATTTCTCTATTTTTTAACCTACCTCTAATATTATTATTTGTTTTTATTTTTTATTAATTTTAATTTTAATTTTTTTTAAATTTTATTAATTTTTGTTAATTAATTAATTAAAAAAATCTCTTATATTATTTTATCTACCCTAAACTAAAAATCTAAAATTTACCATTTTTTATAATTAATCTTTGTCATTTTTTTATTTTATTATTATTATTATTATTATTATTATTATTATTATTATTATATTTTTTATTATTTTTACTATTATTTACTCTAAACTCAATCCTAAAAAAAAACTAATCTAAATTCTAATATTTTTCTATTTTTTAATTATAAATAACGAATAAATAAATAAATAACTAAATAAATAATAAAAAATACAAAAAAAATGGAAAATCCAACTTACCTGGATCCGGGTTGGGTCGGGTCGAACGGTCGCAGCGGCTGGGGCTCGTTGACAGCATTCCAACAGCCTTTCAAGGAGGTTGAGGAGTCGTTTCCTTGGTTTTCGGGGGTGGGGAACTCAACTGTAGTGGTGGATTTCTCAAAAAATGCCTCCTGGTGGCAGTTCGAGGCTTGGTCGGCGGTCGCGGCTCGAGGAACTCCGGCAAAGCTTCGATTTCTCTCTTTTTCTCACTTCTGATCCGTGCTTATGCTTGCTGCCTTCGCCCTCTATTTATAGAAGTCAAAAGACTCCCCTAGATAAGCCTAAATCTTTGATTCAAAGAAATCCAATTTTTTACGTTTTTTAGATTTGATTTTATCCAATAGATTTGACACCGATTTGTTGTAATCTTGTGATTTATCTGGATAATTCGATTTTAGATTGATCGAAATAAAAAAAGATTTGAAGAAATCCTGCATTTTCGGCCTCGTCGGACTTATACCGGATTTTTCTCCGACTGGGCTTGAGGAAGAAGACGATCACATGCGAGGCATGTGTCTTCTATTGGCCAATCGCATGCTGCCACGTAGCAGCTCTAGGGGAAAAGAAAGAAAAATTTTGTAAAGTGCACGCGGGGGGGATTTGAACTCAAGACCTCAAGCTTTCCATGCATTTTCAGGCAGGCATGTGAACTAGCTGAGCCGGCTCAACTCTCGGTTTTTTCTATTGTCGCAATTTGCATATATGCAATGCGATTTTTATTATTTTTGTATTATTTTGAAATTCTAAAAATTTATAAAAATTATTTAATCCCTTTTATTACTATTTCTACAATTATTTTCCAAAATTAATGTATTTTTCCTATTTATTTTATTTTTTGAATATTTTTCCTATTTTTGCTAAATTAGAAAGAAAATTGTAAAAAATGGAAAAAATTGAGAATTGACTATTATTGATCATTAGGGGCAAAAATGAGGTGTTTACAACTACCCCTCTTTGTAGTAAAGTTTGAAAAACTTAACTACAAAGACAAGAAAGATGCCATTTTTGGCCTCTTGACTGAATGGATAACGCCATGGTTTGGCTGGTTATCTGGACTTCGGTCTTTAGTAGGAAAATGCTCCATGAGCTAATAATCCCACGAGTACTTTGTGATGATTGGTATTGTTTAGGAAATTGTCTTAAACAACCTAACAATCTGAAGTAATGTATCCTCCCGAAAAGTGCTCTATGGGCTGACTAATCGGCGATGAGAAACATCTCAAGGACTGTGTAGGAATGTGTTATTGTGAGTGGAATAGCCGATGGTAGGAAGCGTCTTGTCGAACTAGCAACCTTAAGAAGAAAATTGTCTTAGGAATCGCTCTTATGAGCTGGCAACCCGTCAACAAAAGTGTCTGGCTAGACTAGCGACTGTTTAGGGAGAGATACTTCCGAAGAGTGCTCTTATGAGTTGACTAATCAGTTATTGATAGATTCGCAAAGTGCTCCTCTAAGCTAACCAATCAAATGATTCGAAAAGTGCTCCTATGAGCTAACTAATCGATAGATTCGAAAAGTGCTCCTATGAGTTAACCAATCGATAGATTTAAAAAGTGCTCCTCTGAGCTAACCAATCGATAGATTCAAAAAGCGCTCCTCTAAGCTAGCTAATCAAATGATTCAAAAAGTGCTTGTATGAGCTAACTAATCGATAGATTCGAAAAGTTCTCCTATGAGCTAACCAATCGATAAATTCGAAAAGTGCTCCTCTGAGCTAACCAATCGATAGATTCGAAAAGTGCTTCTCTAAGCTAACTAATCGAATGATTCGAAAAGTGCTCGTATGAGCTAACTAATCGATAGATTCGAAAAGTGCTCCTCTGAGCTAACCAATCAAATGATTTGAAAAGTGCTCCTATGAGCTAACCTCGAGAAAGAGTGTCTAGGAAAGTGCCCCTTTATGGGCTAACTAACCTACAACGAGAGGACATGCCTCAAAAGGTGCCCCTATGGGCTGACCTTGAGAAGGGATGTTTAGGAAAGTGCCCCATTGTGAGCTGACTAACCTATGGTGGGAAGCATCTTCTTAGACTCGCGACCCTGTGATGTGCTTAAAACCAAGTTCAAGCACAATCAAATGACTCAAGAAAAACAATTCTCAAGTCTCATATAAACCGGTTCAATCAACTAGGAAATTGCGTGACCCTAATGGAACTTTGATGAAATCCAATGGTTCAAAGATTCAATTAACTTCCACTAATGATCAATTTCACTAATCAACAATAAGAACAAGTGAATTACACGTGAAATGGATGAAAAAGAAAAGCACAAAAACCGTGATCTCAAATCCTTCCAATAATTCCAATTCACGCCAATCACTAAAGAGCATTCAATCTCAAATGAACAATCAACCTTACAAGATGATTATCCACGAATTACAATCACCAATAAGCCTATGAAAGATTCAAATCTACCCTAGATATGACTCACTAGAGAAGAAATGAACAACAACAAAGATGAATCGATATGACTCACAATTCTCCTTTGTCGCACTTGCCACAATTCCAATTCTTGGGTTGAAATTGATAAGAGATTTTTGGAATTAGGAAACCCTAAGCCCTCTCACGTTAAAGTGAAGTGTATAATCTACAAAATGGCCTCCCAAACCCTTTTTTAAGCAAGTATTTATACTTGCTACTCCTAGGGTTAGAAAGTGGTCAAAATTACAAGTTTACCACTTTTAAGGTAGCTAGTCCTAAATGAAAATTACAAGGAAATGAAAGTGTCCCAAAACCAAATACAACCAAAAATAGTTCATAAAACAATTACAAAGTACAAAATATCATAAGTCTTCATGAACCAATGCCTCGGAATGGAAAACAATCATAGTGGGTCTTTGATTGTCAATCTGAAAATGTTATGTGTCCATCAACTGTTGTAGGACATATTGGCATCCCATGGAGAATTATTATTGTACCTATAAGATTATTTCTCAAATATTTATTAGAATATTAGACACAAAGTAAAATATGAGTGATTTGGATCATCATCCAAATCGAGTTCTGAAAGTGACAAAGGTGCCGAAAATTTTTCCATCATCTCCTCGGGCTTCTGAAAGATTTGCCCTCAAATCTAGAAGGTCTTTTCCTAGACTGAAACCCGATGTTTAGAATGGCTTGTTAGCTAAAAATCTGGAAGAACCATATATGCTTCTAACTAATTTCTAGAAAGGTCACACCTTAGACGGAGACAAAGGAGTCAATAAAATCCGAATACCATCCTTTTGAGACATGTAAGTGTTTTTTAACCCATCATGTAACACCTTTCTATCAAATAGCCATGGTTGACCCAATAGTAAATGAAAGGCATACAAAGGAAGCACATCACAAATAATCTCATCATTATACTGATCTCCTATACTGATTGGTACCATTGCTCGCTGTGTAACATGCAAACTACCTCGGTTATCCAACCAATGCACTTTATACGGGTTAGGATGAGAGCTAGTGGTTAATTGTAAGTTCTCTACCAATGCAGTAGATATAACATTAGTACAACTAACACTATCAATGAAAAGCATACATAGGTTACCTCGAATCTGACAAGGTGTGTGGAATAGATTCTCCCTCTGTATGTCCTTGGTATATGGAGAAATAGTTATATCCCGGTGTAACACATTAATGGGTGAGTATTTTCCTCCCTTTTTATCCCTATGTGTTTCAGCATGTTCATCATCATAATACTCCTGTAAGGTTAAGGATAAATCTGTAGGCTCGACAATCTCTTCCCCATTACCCTCCATGACGGTCATCACCCTTTTATTGGGACACTGCGTAGCTATATGTCCAAATTCCATGCATTTGAAACATTTAATTTGGCGCATCTTCCCACTGGTTGACCCTTGTACCATCTACCCCAAATCAGATCCAACTACCTCTTTGCCCAGAAACATTATTCTCCTTTTCTGTAGTAGGGATTATTTCGTCTACAACCCTGAAATGCTCACTTGCTCCCTTTGACCCATCCAACTGACCAACAACCCCCATAGGCTTTGAATTAGTGTTGGGCTTACTCCTAGTAACCTGGAATGAATAAGATTGCCTCTGTCTTTCCACTTTCAAGGCTAACTGTATAGCCTCATCAAGTGTACTATATCTCTAAAGCTCAACTACACAAGTTATCTCATACTTCAACCCAGATACAAAACGTACTAAGGTTTGTTCAGGAGGTTCAATTGATCCACATTTGATCACTAGTGTCTCAAACTCCTGTATGTAGTCATCCACTATTTTACCCCCCCTGTCTCAGTGTCTGGAGACTCATAAATAACTCATGCCTGTAGTGTTCCGGTACAAACCTCTTCCTCAAAACTCATTTCATGTCTCTCCAAGTGTGTATTTCGGTCTCTCCATCCCTTCGCCTGCTGATCACCATATTTTTCCACCACAAAGCAGCATACCCTGTGAACTCTACAGCTGCGAGACATACCCGGGAGTCATCATCAATCTCATAACACTCGAAAAGACCCCCAACTTGGTCTTCCCAGTCTAGGTAATCATCGGCGGAACCCCTACCATCAAATGAAGGCATTTGTAACTTCACATACTATAGTCCTCGAGGTGGTCTAAATTCCCTACCTGGGTATGGATTAACCTCAAAATTATCATCTCTATCTACCCTAAGAGCATGATAATCTCCTTCAACTCTTCTCCTCAAATTTCCTCTAACTGCCCCTTCTTTCTGGACATTCTAAGGAGCTACTCTAGGTGGTGCCTGAAGGTTTACCACAGGTAGTAGTGGTAATGTCATCCTATCAATCCTTGTTGCTAATGTAGCAGCAATTGTGGTAAGGTCCTGAAGTTGCTCATCTAAAGTTCTTCCACTTGTATTTCAACGACCTGGTCTGCCACCCACTTAGCTATTGGCCTCATTGCCAATGCCCCCATTCACATTATCATTTGACATGTTTGTGGATGCGATTTATTTGAAGTACAAATGTAATCTCAAATAATTGTAGTACACTCCCTTCACTTCACCACGTCACAATAACAAGTTTGGATAACAACACACACACTTGTACACCCACGGTGCAACAAGTCACCAATGCAACAAATACTTCTTATCACTTCAAGTATAGTAGAATAATTAAAGCACAAATAAATACTTCCAAGTAGTTAAGATATTGAATTCAACTAAGCAAGTGTTTAAGTAATAATACTCAATAACTTTCACACTTAAATGCTTATATTTGAATTTCAAACTTCACTACTTAACTTCCTTAATTAGCCACAGTTCACACTCATACTTGATCTTAATGTGCAGCACCTTACTCCACACAACTTCACAAATTCACACCGCCACTCACACCACTACATACACACAACACTTCACGGTGCAACAAAATTTTCTAATTTCCACAAGTCACTCCCACGGCAACAACACAAATACTACAACAACAAGTATGCCTCCACTTCCACGACAACAACAATAAATGGTAACAACAACAAATATACTTCCACTTCCACGGCAAGGATATCAACACAACAAATATACCACTTTCCACAAATGTAATCCGAAATTAACAATAGGCAGCAACTCCAATTTGAATTTCAACCTCCTCACTAATTGCAAGCCTTCCTCAATTGGTAAGAAATGAATTTCAAATTCAAATAACACTCATTAACTCCCACAACTTAATGGAATGTGTTTAAATTCAAATAGATTCCTTACTACTCAACTCAATGCAAATCTATAAAATGCACTTCCCCAATTCAAAATTAGATAATGGAATCACAACAATAAGCCTCACAACCTCCCTCACGCCACAAGCTAGTCACGGTAAGAGAATGGTAAGTTTTCAAGTTCAAAAAATTGTTGAATTTAACAACACTTCTGTACTTCTTTCCTTCCACGAAATAATTAATTACAAGAAGATACAACAATCTTCCCAATCCAACTCCAACAAGTAGCAAATCAAAATTCCAATCAATGTAATTTTCGCAACTCAAGGCTACAACAACACAATTGCGGTTTAAAATTGGATAACCCTAATTGAAGATGATAGTCACGAAATCAACCAAAAATTTATCCCTTCTCTCAACTTGTGCTCTGATACCAAAAGATGATGTGCTCAAAACCAAGTTCAAGCACAATCAAATGACTCAAGAAAAACAATTCTCAAGTCTCATACAAACCGGTTCAATCAACTAGGAAATTGCGTAACCTTAATGGAACTTTGATGAAATCCAATGGTTCAAATATTCAATTAACTTCCACTAATGATCAATTTCACTAATCAACAATAAGAACAAGTGAATTACACGTGAAATGGATGAAAAAGAAAAGCACAAAAACCATGATCTCAAATCCTTCCAACAATTCCAATTCATGCCAATCACTAAAGAGCATCCAATCTCAAATAAACAATCAACCTTACAAGATGATTATCCACGAATTACAATCACCAATAAGTCTAAGAAAGATTCAAATCTTCCCTAGATATGACTCACTAGAGAAGAAATGAACAACAACAAAGATGAATTGATATGACTCACAATTCTCCTTTGTCGCACTCGCCACAATTCCAATTATTAGGTTGAAATTGATAAGAGATTTTTAGAATCAGGAAACCCTAAGCCCTCTCACGTTAAAGTGAAGTGTATAATATGCAAAATGGCCTCCCAAACCCTCTTCTAAGAAAGTATTTATACTTGCTATTCCTAGGGTTAGAAAGTGGTCAAAATTACATGTTTGCCACTTTTAAGGTGGCTAGTCCTAAATGAAAATTACAAGGAAATGAAAGTGTCCCAAAACCAAATACAACAAAAAATAGTTCATAAAAAAATTACAAAGTACAAAATATCATAAGTCTTCATGGATCAATGCCTCAGAATGGAAAACAATTGCAGCGGGTCTTTGATTGTCAATCTGAAAATGTTTTGTGTCCATCAACTGTTGTAGGACATATTGGCATCCCATGGAGAATTATTATTGTACCTGTAAGATTATTTCTCAAATATTTATTAGAATATTAGACACAAAGTAAAAAATGAGTGATTTAGATCATCATCTAAATCGAGTTTTGAAAGTGTCGAAGGTGCCAAAAATTTTCCCATCACCCTAAGGAAGAGATGTCTCGAAAGGTGCCCATACGGGCTGACCTTAAGAGAGGATGTTTAGGAAAGTGCCCCATTATAGGCTGACTAATCTATGCTTTTGAAAATGCTTCTAACAAATGAGTAAAATGACTTGATAAGAGATGTCTTAATTATGTGAATGATGGTTATTTATTCTAAGATGCTTACCAATTTATCGCGGATAGCAACTAAACAACCGAACATTCGTGCTGGTTTGCTTCTCCTTTGCTTACTCTTGCTTCAAAACAGGGCTGTAGGTCTTGATGTGCCTCTTTTCTTGTGCGCATGACTCTTGCGATTGTAGTATTATCCTATTAATATACCAGGTTCAATGCTCAAAAGTAGGTAGAATTATATCACAAAATTTATTGAGATTCATTATCATTTCAATGTTTATTATTCATTAGTGAAGTGATAGGTAATGTGTTTAGGAATGTTTGTTTTAATGAGAATTGGTTGGAGTTATCGATCATTCAAAGACATTAACTTTTCTTGTAAAAGAAATGAAAACTAGACTCAACGAAATTTGTATTGGATATTGGCATTTATAAACATTAGCAAAACTTCAATTTTCTTGTCTAAGGATAGTACATCTTAACAGCATCAGTATTAATGGGTCTCTCAATTATGGACTGTCCATTTAAGTTAATATTAGAGAACCTCCTAGTAAAACCTTCTTTACAACGTATGGGCCCTTATAGTTTGGGGTAAACTTACCCCTGGAATCTTGAGCATTCGGGAGAACTTTCTTCAGCACCAAATCTCCTTCTTTGAAACATTGAGGCCTTATTTTCTTGTTAAATGCTCGGGCCATTCTTTGTTGGTAACACTAGCCGTGACATAACGCAGTGAGTCTTTTTTCGTTGATCAAATTCAACTGATCAAGCCTCTTCTTTACCCAGTCTGATTCATCTAACTGCACTTCTAACAGAATTCTGAATGATGGTATTTCGACCTCGGCTGGTAAGACTGCCTCAGTTCCATATACTAGTGAATATGGGGTAACTCCAATAGATGTTCTAATTGAGGTTCTATAAGCCATGAGGGCGAATGGCAGCATCTCGTGCCAATCTTTGTAAGTGATTGTCATCTTTTTTATTATTCTTTTGATATTCTTATTGGTTGCTCCCACTGCCCCATTCATCTGAGGTTGGTAGGGAGTTGAATTTCTATAGTTTATATGGAATTGTTGACATAAATCTGTCATCGACTTGTTGTTGAGATTGGTACCGTTGTCGGTGATGATTGACTCAAGAACTCCATATCGAGCTATTATGTCCCTCTACAAGAATCGTACTATCACTCCTTTTGTGACATTAGCATATGATGAAGCTTCCACCCACTTGGTGAAGTAATCAATGGCTACCAATATAAATCTGTGGCCATTGGATGTTGTTGGAGTGATTGGGCCAATAATGTTGATTCCCCACATAGAGAAAGGCCACGATGTAGACAACAAATGTAGCTTGTTGGGCGGAGCATTTATTCGGTTCGCGTAAACTTGACACAAGTGACAGTGCTTGACATATTTGATGCAATCTGATTCCATGGTTAACCAATAGTAGCCCAATCTCATGATTTTTTGGGCCAACATGTAGCTGTTCATGTGAGGTCCACATACTCCTTCATGCACTTCCCTCATCAGTTCACATGCATCATTTTTATCCACACATCTTAGCAAGGTGGTATTAGGCGATCTTTTGTAAAGCACAAGCCCATTTAATAAGAAATGACTTGCTAACCTTCTGAGTGTTCTTTGGTCATTTTTGCTAGCCATTTTAGGGTATTTGCTTTCTTAGAGAAAAGTTTTGATGTCATGATACCGAGGCTTATCATCTTGTGCTTTTTCAATTACTAAACAGTAGGCGGGCCGATTTTCGATCTTTATTTTCAATGGTTGGACTTCGACTCTCCCTGTTATCTGAATTATAGATGCTAGCGTGGCGAGTGCATCTGCAAACTGATTCTGAGTTTCGGGATGTATGTGAAGTTGATTGCCTCGAATTCATCGATTAGTTCCGTCAAATGCTGGTGGTATGGTACCAATTTAGGGTCTTTAGTTTTGTATTCCCCTCTCGTCTGTAATATGATGAGCAACGAATCTCCATACACTTCTAATTCACGGATTTCCATGTGGCAAGCCATTTTGAGGCCGAAGATGCATGCCTCATATTCCGCGATATTATTAGTATATGGAAATGTGAGCCTTGTTGCTGAAGGGAATTGTGTTCCTTTTAGGGATATCAACACTGCCCCGATCCCATAACCGAATACATTGGCAGCTCCGTCAAAGAACATTTTCCACTTAGGGTTCCGGTCTATCCCACAGTCTTCTACTGGTGCACTTTCCACTATTAATATATTTTCATTAGGGAATTGGGCTTGTGATTCTTGGGAATCTCCCTCAATTGGGTGTTCCACCAACTGGTCGGCTAAAGATTGCCCTTTTATCGAATTTTGATTTATGTATGTGATATCAAATTATGATAAGAGCATTTGCCATTTGGAGATTCTCCCTAACAAAACGGGCTTTTCTACCAAGTACTTCAAAGGATCATGTCTTGTCAGTAACTCGATAGGGTAGTAAAGGGTGTATTGCCTCAATCGATGCATGACCCAAATCAAGGCACAACAAGTTCTCTCTACTTCTGAATACCTCTATTTCCCGTCTGTGAATTTCTTGCTTAGATAATATATGAAACGCTTTCTTCCCTCTTCATCTTTTTGCCCTAACACGTACCCCATGGATTCAGGGAGTATCATGAGGTATAAGAATAAAGGTTTCCCCTTGCTTTGGGACTATCAAGACTAGAGGCTTTATGAGATAGTCTTTAATCGTCCTGAATGCTTCTTCACATTCATTGTCCCATTCTACTGCAGCATTCTTTTTTAGCAGACGGAATAGTGTACGGCATTTATCTGTGAGCTGTGAGATAAAACGAGCTATGTAATTCAATCTTCCCAGCAAACCTCTTACCTCTTTGACAGTACGTGGAGAAGGCAACTCCAATATGGCCTTTACCTCATCAAGGTCGATTTTAATGCCTTCCTGGCTTATGACAAACCCTAATAGCTTGCTTATCGTGACCCCAAAAGTGCACTTCTCTGGATTTAGTTTGAGCTGAAATTTTCTCAACCGCTTGAACAACTTTCTCATAATAACTGCATGGCTTTCTTCTTCTTTAGACTTGGCTATCATATTGTCGACGTATACTTCGACTTCTCGATGCATAATGTCATGAAGTATTGCGACCATGCCTCTCTGATACGTTGCCCCAACATTTTTCAAACTAAAGGGCATGACTTTGTAACAAAAAGTTCCCTATGTTGTGATGAAAGTCGTCTTAGTTTTATCATCTTCAGCCATTTTTATTTAATTATATCTTAAGAAACCGTCCATAAATGAGAAAAGATGGTTTCCTACAGTGTTGTCTACCAGGACATCGATGTGCGGTAGGGGGAAGTTATCTTTTGGCGTGGCTTGGTTTAAGTCTCAGAAGTCTACGCATACACGTACTTTTCCATTCTTTACTAGAACGAGGACTATATTTGATGGGTGTCGAATCCAACAAAAATAAAACCTACTCCTAGACAATTATATGATTTGCATATAGTGGTGAGTAGGGTCGAATCCACAGAGATTGGTTAAATTTATTTCTATTCAAAGGATATAACGAGGAAAAGAAAACGAAGGGGGGTTTTGTTTGTGAATCAAATAAAGTTAAAACAGGATAAGAAAATTGGATATTGATAAAAGCCTAGCCAAAGGAATCAAGATAGTTTAATTCTAGGAATTGATCATCGATGCAAATGTTTTCTATTCTTATTTCTAGATAAACTGGTTATGGTTATTAACAAGCTCTAACAACCTATCTCTCCGTACTTCTTCGATAATCAAGAGAAGCTCTTTGATTATTTCTCTTATCGATTAGACAATCCTAGACAAGCGCTTAGGATTTAATCTACCAATAGCATTAAAATCTAGAGAGACCACCAATTCATGCCAGTAGATTATAAGATAACCTATTTAAACATGATCACACACCTCCATAACATGAATTCGATCATCTCTTTTATAACCAAACATGTTATTGCGTCACTAAGACTAGAACAATCAAACAATTACGGATTTGACGTGCTAGTTGACAATATATTAACTTGCTAATTGAGTAGAAGAGCTCTATTCATACCAATCAACAAAGATAATAATGACAAAACGATCAGAAGATATATGAATACCCGAAAGCAAAGAATAGAATAAATACAAGTCAATTAGACCTCACAATTCGTGGAGAATTAAACATCTATGACCCTTTGGCTAGAAAAGTAGCTTAGCTACTCATGTTCATCAACAAAACGAAAATAAAAAGTAGAGACATCATGAACCCGGTTGCCTGTTCTGCCTCCAAGATGATCCAAGGTTCTTCAAGATACCAAAGATTCAAAAGTTGTCCTCACCCTCTAGGGTTGGTTCTATTTATATTGTTAAAGGGATGGCATGTGATCTTTTGCTAGCAAGATACGAAAATATCTTTCCTTTTCCAAGTAGATTTCGAGAAGTGAATCTTCGTCTGCCTGGCACGCCCTACCACACGGCCGTGGGTCAAGCCATGCCTTCCTCTGTGCATAATTCACGTATCATCTTCCGTGTCCAGTGTGTAGCATGGCTCCACCCACGGCTAGATTTTCAACCGTGCCTTCCTCTGTGCATGATCTACAAGTCTTCATCCTTGTCCAGTGTGTACCACGGTTTACACCATGGCTAGATCCTAGGCCGTGTCATCCTCTGTGCATAATCAACAAGTCTTCTCCTTGGCACGTCTAGCTTCCACCACGGCTTCAAGCACGGTTTCTCCCATGGCTGCCACCACGGCCGTGCCCTAAGCCGTGTCTCTCTCTGTTGAAAGTCCTCATTTCCGCCTTCTTGTCCAGTGTGTAACACGATTTGCGCTATGGCCGTGCCTCAAACTGTGCTTCTAATACACGGCCGTGTACTTCAACCGTGTATCTTCCTGTTGATTCAAAACCAAGTACACGGCCGTGTACTTCAATTACACGCCCATGTACTTCCCTCCGGCGGTGTAAATCCTTGTCTTTGAACCAAGTTGTAGATAACTTCTCTAATTTACTTAAATTAGCATCCTTGACTCCATTTAACCTGATTTATCACCATAATAGAATTAAGTACCATTTCCTTATGATTTCTATAAAATCAATAATAATTTAACACAATTTATACTATAAAGATTGAGTATAAAATGGCTCTATCAATATTCGCTACCCATTCCAGATAGTCAGATACTTCAATGAACCCCACTTCTAGTAGTTTCTTGACTTCCTCTTTAATTTTTAGTAAGATGTCGGGCCTAAATCTTCTCAATTTCTATCTTTTAGGTTTGACATCTTCCCTTGTCGGAAGCTTATGAACTACTATCGATTGGTCTAATCCTGGCATGTCACCATATGACCAGGCAAACACATCTACATACTCAGTTAATAGCTTGATTATCTCACGTTTTTGCTCGACACTTAAACTGGTCCCAATCTTAAGGTTTTTAGGTTGCTCAGCGCTTCCTAGATTTACTGTCTCCACTGGCTCGTCAATTGAAATTCCACTTTATTCATGTTTTTTCCAATTTTCTTATATTATTTCGTGGTTAAGGACATCGTCTCCAACGGCTGACCCAGTAGTGTTGGAAACGATATCAGTGTTTTCATTTCTTACTTGCGCGAAATGTCCCTGATGTTCGATGGTAGGGAATCTGGGTGAAGTGAAATGAGAGTATGTATATAAGCAAAAAACAAATGAATGAATTGCAATTTATTGAATCTGAAAAGAAACCACAATAAAATTTTGTTTAATAATTATTCCCTATCCTTGAGCTGACCTAGTGCTATCAATAGGATAACATAACCGATTATTGAGAGCTAGATGCTACTCAGACGTGCAAGGGGCCGGGCTCCCATTGCTGACGTCAGTTTCGCTTATCCTTGGCTCTTGAATGATAGTTGCTTGCATGAATGATTGTTAGAGGGGCGAAAAACGCATCTAAGTATCGCTTGGCTGCTCTTTCCTTCTACCTCTAATACCTTTGGCTTGTGCCTCTTCTTGGGCTGTAGGAACATACCCTAGTCCAAATGTTCCTTGCTGTCCCTCCTTAAACCGATGGCCCTCTTTGCTGGTCACCACATTCACCTTGTTGAATATTTGGAGTCCAAAGTCTTCGGAACCATCTTCCCCAATGTAGGGTATGGCGGTCTCTTTATAGATGGCGTAATCTTGCTCTCCCAGCACGGTGATGATCTATCCATTTGCAATGAACTTGACTTTTTGATGGAGACTTAAAGGTATGGCTCCAGCGGTATGTATCCACGGCCTTCCCAAAAGCAGATTAAAAGACCTCGGAATGTCGAGGACCTAGAAGGAGATGTGGAATATCTGCAAGCCAATCTCCATCAGCAAGCTTATTTCCCCTACTATGTCTCTCTTCGATCCATCGAAAGCCCTAACCACCGTTGAGCTTAGTTTGATGTTGCTTGGATCAACTCCCAATAGGTTGAGGGTAGCCAATGGGCATACGTTGAGAGAAGATCCATTGTCAATGAGTACTCGAGAGACGATTGTGTAGTTGCATTTTACCATTATAAACAGCGGTTTTATGTGTTGGTCTCCGTCTTCTCCCAGCTCTTCAGGAGAGAAAGATATCTGGTCCATGGTGAAGATCAAATCTACCACATGGCTTAATTTGTCTGTTGCGATGCCCTCTGCTACCTTGATCTGTTTAAGCACTTTGAAGAGTGCTTCCCTATGAGGCTTAGAGGTTGTGAGGAGGCCCATAAGTGATATCTGGGTTGGAACCTTATTCAATTGTTCTATGAACTTATATTCGCTTGCCTTGACCATCTTTATAAATGTAGAGAGCCCCGGTTCTTCTTCTTTACCTACCTCAGTGTTGGGCTCTTCAGTTGAGACCTTGTATTTCGAATCATAAATTCTCCCAAAATGGGTGATTCCTCCTACGATAGGGGGTCTTTCTTGATCAAGAGCCCGAAAGTCAAACGGTGCCACCTTATACCTCTCTGCGTGTATTGGGACATTGAATACATACCTCTTCTTTAGAATTTGCACCTCAGTCGATTGTCCCTCATAGCACCTTATGACTATCGGCTTTTGGTCTAATTTTATCATGTTCACGGACTTCTCCCCCTCTTTTGGTGGGTTGTCTTCTTTCTCAAACTCAGGCCCCCATCCACTAGGTAGCCCATACTCGGTTGGAGTGAAAGAGTAATTTACCAAATACTCAAACTTCCCATGCGATTCGCCTAGGGTACCGACTGTTGGGTCTCCAACTAACCATCTCTTCTTGATCTGTGATTTAGGGGTTCCCTCTGGGGTTTAGCTTGAGTGACTTTCTCGCTGCACTATTGCTTTGTGCTGTTTTAGGGACTCTTTGGAATTCGGCTCTTTAGATGTGATCATATTGATAGCGGGCTTATGGTTGGGTAGTGGATTAGTGTTGACATTGAGTGCTAGTGTGTTAACAAAGTCCAGCTGCACAATCCCAGCGTCAATCAGATCTTAGATTTTGTTTCAAAGCCTCCAGCATCTTTCTGTAGAATGGCCCTCTTAGCCCATATGATAATCACATTTGAGGCTTGAGTCCAAATTTCTAGGCTTGTACCGATCATTCGGGATCTCAAAGCTAATCAAATTATCCGCTCGTAGCCGAGCGAAGACTTGGCTGAGCGGGATTAGGATTGGAGTGAATTGTCTTAAGGCTCTGGTGGCGTAGGTATGGTTTGTCGGGGACTGCTGGATTGGGGCACTTGTGGTCTGGAATGTCATGTAAGTCCTAACCTTGTTTGCTTTGCCGAAATTAACTGTACTGACGGTAGACTCCTTGGCTTTGTTTCCTCCTAAGGGCCTTTGTGATGACGTGACCCTAAGAGGATCTATTGTTTGGAGTCTGCCTGATGTGATGGCATTCTCCATTCGACACCCTGCTGCTACTACATCTACAAAGCTAGATGACGTCTGGCCCACCAGATGTGAGAAGTAGGTCTTATCGAGAGTGTTGACAAAGATGAATGTCAACTCTTTTTCAGAAATCAGGGTTGCTACCCTAGCAACCTGAGCTCTCCAACGCTGAGCATACTCCTTGAAAGACTCAGTGTGTCTCTTCCAAAGACTTCCCAGGTCGATTACTGAGGTGGCAACTTCAATGTTGAATTTATACTGGTCGTAAAATGCCCGAGTGAGTTTTTACCAGGTATTCACCTGGTTGAAGTCTAGGTGTGCATACCAGATGAGGGCAGGGCCTGTAAGGCTATCTTGGAAGGTCTGGATCATGAGCTGGTCATATTGGGCATACGCTCATTTTCCGTACGTACAACTTTGTATGCATCTTGGGGCATCCAGTACCATCATATTTTTCAAATTCCCAGGGTCTTGAACTTCTCTAGGTATACCTCCTCCCCATATGCTAGCAAGCTAGTGATCCCTACCTGTTCAAAACTGTCAGGCCCCTCTATTGTCTTCATCTTATCAACCAGTTGTTGAAAAAGTCTCTTTTCCATCTCCTTTTGCCTATCCTCCATTTCTCTCTTTATGTCATTAGAGGTTGGACCCAGGTTGGCTCTCGATTCATACTTAAAAGCTGGGTTGATGTGGGAATTGATTTCTTCGTATTCTGGAGGCTGACCTTCCACTACTTTCCCCTTTCTTGTCCCTGAGTGTTCTTCCTGAGTTGGTTGGGTAGTGCGAAGGAAGCCAATACTCTCAGTCAGGAGTTGGACTTGTGCAGCCAATTGCTGGACCGTTTGTTCTAGGGATACAATCCTGGGATCTGAGACGGCGTCAGCACTTGTGTTGTTGCGGTTGTCGCCGTTGTTGCCACTGTTTGCCATTCTGGTTTTTGAGCGGGTGCGGATTGGGCTTCTTAAAGGATTCGGTTGTTTGGGAGCTATCTTTGATACCTGGTACGCATTTTTCTTAATATGATGCAGGTATGTAAATATGATGCATGTATCACACGGATGCTAAAATAAAGGGGCCAATAATCGTTTAATGATATAATATTGAAACTTTATTAATATTGGAAACTTAGAGTTCGATACTTGAAAAAAATGAAAAAGTACAATAGTAATCTATTTCCTAGTTCTCTTTGTCTTCTGTTGCATAGGCGCCGGTTTTCCGTTGATGATGGCTTCCAACTCTCTGACTCTAGCTTGAGTCTTTTCCAGCTGAGCTTCCAAGGCCTTGTTCCTTTGATGAGACTCCTTAAATCAACCCTTCCAAATATCCTTTTTATAGTCTGCAGCTTTGAAATATACTTCCATCTGAGCCCTGACTTGCTCCAAGTAGGTTCTCATCTCTTAGTCTACTTTTGTCTGGCTCAGGTCGAGTGATATTTGGGACCCAATATGCCCTTTCCCCTATTTGATATAGCTGGTGGATTATGAAATCCTTGGTGGCTCGGTATTTGCCCACTTCGCCATCCAGTTCTCCGAGGTCTACATTAGGACTCCCGATTCGGGCTTCCCATAGGGCTTTGACCTCTGCTAGCTTAGCAAACTTCTCGGCTACTAGCAAATTTAGGTCTTGATACTCGAATGTGATTACTTCTAGCGAAGGCCGATAAACTATGTCTTGAATAGTATCAAACTAGCGGACCACCGAGTTGGGATGATAACCTATACATCCACTGATACCGATTAAAGGTACAGCCTGAAGGTTTCTGCAGGTTAGGATGACTTTGTTGTAGCAACTCCATCTAGCTGTCCATAGGATGTCGTCAGCACCAAAACCCTTAAGCACTTCCACCCAACTATGGATAGTAAGGTCATCGAGTAGCTTTATCTTCTCTATGCATGAGTCCACGAGGTCCACTTGTTGGGCTAAAGTTTTCCGGACCGGGTTCAGCCAGAAATATTTGAGGTGGCTTATAAACCAAATCAACATGAGGTTGATGTTTGAGCGGAGGATCTCGTAGCCCTTTTTCTTGACAAAGTTTAAGTTCCGAATCTGTTCAGCCAATAGAGCCAGGATGTAAGATTTCCCTTCCAAGAATTGGGCCACCAGTTTTGCAACTATGTAATGGAAATAAAAAATTCTGATGGGGAAGAGTATGGTGGCGAAGGCTGTCAAGATGAAAGCACTCACCCTTCTCTGTTTATAGCTCTTGGGGTCCCCACATAATATGTCTTTCCTATCCCTGTTATCTTCCCGGGCTATGAACCAGGCTTCTAACTCATCCATCTGTAAGCAATATTCGTTACAGTTTGCTAAGGCTTCGTTGATTGCTGTCTTACAAATACCCAGAAGTCTGTTGAAGATATCAATTGGCCAACCTCAAGATCAGGCACATACACTTCGCCGGTTAGTGATGGAGCCTATAGAAGTTGGGTGTACTCTTCCAAAGTGGGAGTGATCTCATGTGGCCCAATGAAAAAAGCTACGGGCTCTACTTTCCATAGATGGAGGATGGCCCATATCAAAGGTAAGTTCATTTCCATCTTCATCAGTGAGAGGATAGGCCCTATCTTCTATTAAATAAAGGCCTGCTTTTCAGGGTTGTACAGAGTAAACCAATGGTCTAGCACCAACTTTGGGTCTAAAGGTTTGCAAACTCGGATCTCTTTGTGGAGGAGGCGGTCGACTGTAGAACTAGCCATCTATTACAACAGAAATTTCTAATTACAAAAACTATATTATAATGATAGTATTACAGGGAAATGTATCTGAACTCCACGAACAGAATAAAAGTATTACATCATTAATCGATTGTCAGCCCATGACTTCGTGTATGTAGATAGGTGGGTTCTAACAGGTCCCAAAGCTCTATGGCCTTCTGCATTCTCGAAGAAATGGATCTCAAGTCATATCGAAGCATTGGGTGGGGTAGCTTAATCAGTCCCGAACAGTAATCATATCACATCGCCCAAAACCTACACAATGGCCCCCTATTTTAAGGTCTTAAGACAGCTCAGGTTTGACCATATCTATTCACACAATTACATGTATGCAGACTCAACAGTAAAAGTAAATAATTGAACCCTAAATCTAATTGAATCCCTGAAAGGTTAGCAACAATATAACAAACCAAAAAGATATTTCTCGAAAAAAGTGATTTGAGGAGATTCAGGTGGCTAACCTACTAAAGATAGCCCCTAGTGGAGTCGTCATCCTGTCAAGTTTAATTATTTTTTATTTTCCATTCCAAATCCGATCTATACTAGACCCTATGCTCATCTAATATAGATCCTCGACTTAAGTTAGGAATTTCATTTTATTTTGGAGTCACCACCCAACTGTGGTTGGGAAAGATTAAATTAGGACTAATTGAGTGGATTAATCCTAACTTAGACCACTAGTCAACGAGATTTCCTCTTTTCGTTTTTGTGAAAGAGGAAATGGAAAACCAGAGTTTCTGGATTCGGAGGCTAACCTATTAAAACTCTAAAGTTACCACCCTATTCTCTTGAAATCTAAACCTTATCCTAATGTCTTTTGTTTTATTATTATTATTTTTTATCTTTTTATTCTGTTTTTGGATAAATTATTCTAAAAAAAATGATTTTTTATTCTTTTTAGAGTTGCCCTAAATAGGTACTTATATACCTGCTATTCAAGATCAAATGGGCCATAGTTCGCTCTTCATGAAAAACTTTAATATGTTTTTTAATTTTAATTATGAAATTACTTTTGGTTTACGTTTTTATCATTTTAGTATTTTTCTAGAAAAATCTAAGCCTAAGCTTGATTATTTGATTTTTTTTTTTGAAAAATAATAATTTTAAGGAAAAAACCAATTTTGGATTTATTATTAAAAAAAACATTTTTCTAAGTGATAAAAATTTATTTCTCTATTTTTTAACCTACATCTAATATTATTATTTGTTTTTATTTTTTTATTTTTTAATTTTTATTAATTTTTGTTAATTAATTAATTAAAAATATTTCTCTTATATTATTTTATCTACCCTAAACTAAAAATCTAAAATTTACCATTTTTTCTAATATATCTTTATCATTTTTATTATTTTATAATTTTTATTTTTATTTTTATTTTTATTTTTTATTATTTTTACTATTATTTTATATTATTTACTCTAAACTAAATCCTAAAAAAAACTAATCTTAATTCTAATATTTTTCTATTTTTTAATTATAAATAACGAATAAAAAAATAAATTCAATAAAAAAATTAATACAAAAAATAGAAAAATCTGACTTACTTGGATCCGGGTCGGTGCGCGGGTCGAGTCGAACAGTCACGGCGGCAGGGGGTGCTCGTTGATGGCATTCCGACGGCCTTTCGAGGAGGTTGAGGAGTCGTTTTCTAGGTTTTCGAGGGTGGGGAACTCAATCGTGGTGGTGGATTTCTCTAAAAACGCCTCCTAAAGGCGGTTCGAAGCTTAGTCGATGGTCACGACTCAAGAAACTCCAGCGAAGCTTCGATTTCTCCCTTTTTCTCACTTCTGATCTGTACTTATGCTTGCTGCCATCGCCCTCTATTTATAAAAGTCAGAAGACTCCCCTGAATAAGCCTAAATATTTGATTCGAAGAAATCCAAATTTTTTCGTTTTTTATATTTGATTTTATCCAACAGATTTGACGCCGATTTATTGTAATCTTGTGGTTTATCTGGATGATTCGGTTTTAGATTGATCAAAATCCAAAAAGATTTGAAGAAATCCAGCATTTTCGGCCTCATCGGACTTCTGCTGGATTTTTCTCCGACTAAGCTTGAGGAAGAAGACGATCACGTGCGAGGTACGTGTCTTCTCTTAGCTAATCGCATGCTGCTACGTGGCAGCTCCGAGGGAAAAGAAAGAAAAATTTTGCAAAGCGCACGCCGGGGGGGATTCGAACTCAGGACCTCAGGCTTTCTGTGCGTTTTCGGGCATGCATGTGAACCAGCTGAGCCGACTCAATTCTCGATTTTTCTATTTTCGCAATTTGCATATATGCAATGTGATTTTTATTATTTTTATATTATTTTGAAATTCCAAAAATTTGTAAAAATTATTTAATCCCTTTTATTACTATTTTTACAATTATTTCCAAAATTGATGTATTTTTCCTATTTGTTTTATTTTTTGAATATTTTTCCTAAATTAGAAAGAAAATTGTAAAAAATGAAAAAAAAATTGAGAATTGACTATTATTGATCATTAGGGACAAAAATGGGGTGTTTACAACTATTTTTGTATTTTGTTATTTTTCTTTGAACTATTTATTTTGTAAACTTTTCGGACATTTTATTTAGTTATATTTTGTGGATTTAGGATCGACCACCCTTTAGTAGCATAGTTGTAATTGTTTAGACATTTCAACCCTAAATACTTGCCAATTAGGGTTTTTAAAGGACTTTTTGAATATTTGAGAAATCTGAAAATTGTTGCCGTGGGAGCCTCCTCTTCATGCCATCTACTCTTATCAATTTCACTAATGAAATTATGGCGAGTTGGCTTAGCAAATCTTATGAGTAATATCAAGATTTTACTAAGTTGCTTTTTGTTATTACTAGTGTGTAATATCTAGTGATAATAGGTTGATATTTGTTTGTCTATTCATGCCTAAATTAAGGTTCATATATTGCTTGGTTTTCATGTCAATTGTAAGGATTGGAATTGAATTTGATCGGTATTAGAATCCACTTATTGTACTTCTAATTTGGTTCATGTCATTGAGGGTTGTAGATCCTTAATTTCATGCCATTTGGGAATTTTATCTACAACTTGTTCACGCTAATTTCATTGTAATAGAATCAATTGTATGAGTGTTATTGTAGATTGGTATTACGATCACTTGAACACATCATCTTTTGATCATCCGAGCTTACTTGTTCATACAATTAGGGCTCATAATACACTTGTTGTCACGCCACTTTTAGGATTGGTTAAAGTGGTTCTTCAATTGGGTTCATTTGCTTAGATTTAATCAATTTAAGCACATCATAATTTGGTATCAGAGCTTTACCATACTTAGATTCAATCTTAATCATGTCCTTGTTGTGGAAATTAGTTTATAAGCATTGAGGATTTACACCATTGATTGACTAGTTTGATTGACATTGTATAAGTGTCTTTCAATATTGGTTTTATGTGCTTAGACTCACTTTTAAGCACATCATCTTTTGGTATCAGAACTTGTGGCTGTAAGAAGGGGTTAATTGATTTTGAATTCGGAAATTAGGGATTATTGAGTTAGCACCTTGATCCGAATTGTGAAGTGGAGTTGAGTTATTTCATTGTGTTGTTGTAGTTGCTACTTGTCATTGTAGACGTAGAGCAATTGTGATTCCCTTATCATCTTATTGTTGCCATGATCTTTAAAGGAAAAATAAGAAGTGTATTTCCTAGTGTTTGTTGTGGAATTGGAAATATAATATTTGTGGTAAAAAGAGAAGAGTGAATTGTTGTGTGTTTGTTTTCAAAAATTGAGGAGTAACATTTGTGATTTATGATTTTCAAACTTGAATTTTCATAATTGAGGTGCGAGAAGAAATTTGAATTTCAAATCATACATTAAGTGATTGAGTAATTGTGTATTCATTTGAATTTGAAAGTGGCTCCTTACCATTTGTGGAATAACGCAATTATTTGAGTTGCCTTGTTGTTGTAAGTTGCGGTTTGATAACTTGTGTAGAAGTGGAGAATTACACCATGAGTTGAAGTTGTATATGTGTGGTGTTGTGTTTTATATATTTAGTGAAGAAGTTGTGTGTGTGGCATTGTGTATTGTGTAAAGGATGTGTGTGTGGCGTTGTGTTTACATGTGTTGTTAAAAGGAGTATTGCAAGTGGCATAAGTGGTGGTGACAGTGAGCAAGGGAAGTATGTGTGGCGATGTGAAGTTGTACATTTGTGTGTGTGTTGAGGTGCTGCACATTGTGATTTATTATAGTGTGAAACCAATGCAAGAAAGGAAGGTTTAAGTAATAGAATTTGAATTCAAAAACAAACATTAAAGTGTGAAAGTAATTAAACTCATTACTTAAACACTTATTGGTTGAATTTAATTCTTAACTACTTAGAAGTGATTGTGTGTACTTCATTTATTTAACTTTACTTGAAGTGACAATAGGAATTTCTCGTATTAGTTGTATGTGTGTGCACCGTGGGTGTGTAAGGGTGTGTTGTTGTGGTGCTTATAGTGAAGTGTGTTGTTAACTTGTTGAAGTTAGTTAATAACTGTTGATTGAATCGCAATCATACAAATTAAAATCCTTTTTACTCCGACTCTTCCTTGTGATCAATTAGGCAAGTGCACCTATCGATTACAGTAGTATAGAGTTTAAGCACGGATATCGTTCCCTCAGGGATCTACAACTACTAATACTAACCTCAAATCGACTATTTAATCGCACAATTTCGAGTGAATTGATTTAACCAAATTACCTAAATTAAACTTAAATTATCTAATAGAACTGAAATCAATGAATATCAAACAATGAGTTAAATTATCAAATCCAATGTTCCAACGCATACCCTACTCTTACTACTCATCTAATTACTATGCAACTTCAATCCTTAGAAAACTAATTAATGAATAATGATTATCTCTGATCCGCGGGGCATCTAACACTAAGTCA
This sequence comes from Laguncularia racemosa, assembly GCA_037954665.1. Classification (NCBI taxonomy): domain Eukaryota; kingdom Viridiplantae; phylum Streptophyta; class Magnoliopsida; order Myrtales; family Combretaceae; genus Laguncularia; species Laguncularia racemosa. The sequence goes on along the minus strand of JBBMOL010000215.1, from coordinate 1,065,745 downwards.
ATGTTTCTTCCAAAATCATTAACTCCTAATTCTAACCGTATTAACAAAGATCCCTCTTTTATTAACAATAATCAGAATTGCATGATTATACCACAACCCTCAATTAGATTAAATCATTATATCCAATCTAATACAGAAAACTTATGCTTTCTATCCCTAGATTGCATACAAGCCTTTTCATCCGATGTATGATCTATTCAAATAAGAGATTTCCCAATCAACTTATCAGAAATCAATGTAATCTAATGCTGGCCAAACATCAAATCAACAATATATAATAAACAACATGGATGAAATCAGAGATGCTCAATCGTCATTAATTTTGCAATAAACCCAATGTTACATAGTAATCAGACTTTCGTAAGATTCGGGTACGAAATAATTAGCTACACATGGTTCTCAAGGAATAACAAAACGAAATAATCAAATCCATGTGTGAAACACTTCTAGAATTAAAGCTCGAAAATTCCTTTGACTGTTGTTGTTCTCCCAAAATTCCAGGATGTGTTTTCTGCCTTCTTCCTCTTTCTCTCTCTTTAAAAACGACTATTTATACCTAGGGTAGCTTCCTCTCTGGCGTGTAGAAGATATCCTTCAAATATGGACGAAAGATTTAAAGATATCTTTCCTTCGATAGACACACGGTCATACTACATGGGCGTGTAGATAAACCGTGTATCTCTCTGAGTCAGTGAACTCTGGGCGTGTATATCCCACACGGCCGTTTGCAATAGCCGTGTATATCTCTGTCTTCTTTGTTCTTCATACACGGTTGATTACACGGGTGTGTAACTCAACCGTGTGTCCTCCTCAGTGTGTTACTATGCACGGTTGGCTTACACGGGCGTGTATTCCAACCGTGTACTGGTCTGTCCTGAAAACTCTTCTTCCACGCTGATACACGGTCTGATACACGGGCGTGTATCCGAACTGTGTAATCTCCCGATTCCTTCACACGGCCGTTTGTAAAACCGTGTGACTTCCTTTAACTTCAAAGCATTCCCTTTTTACTTGCTTTTATCTCCAATTCGTCTTGAATTTAAATACTTTTCATCAAATCATCCTTTTCCACACCTGAACATGAAATATAAATCAATTAAGTATCATAATCTTATATTTTCACGCCCAATTATCTCAAAAATTGACTTAATCATCTCTAATTATAAGAGTTAAAATAGATTTATCAAATTTCCCCACACTTAAGCATTTGCTTGTCCTCAAGAAAATTACACATATGGAAGTCTCAATTCTCAGAATTCTTAAAACTCAGGAAGAAATTCAATCATTAACCCCACTTTATACCAGGATAGCCACCATTTTCCACAATTCGCCTTTCTTATCACTCAATCTTATTAAGCACTTGTATTCAAAATACCAATAGTAGATTTCCAGTATTAATCCAAGTAAGTGAAACTTTTACCCTTTATCATTTAACCAAAAATCTCAAAGTTAAGATCAGACTTACAATCAAAGAACTCAGGCATATACATCCACTTATTTCCTAGATCTTTTTCCCCTTTTTGGATTGGGGGTTCAACTTTTTAGTACCTTTTCTTAGTCAATTAACCCATGTAACAAACTTTTAATCGATAATCCCGGGCTCGTCACCCAAGTTAACAGACGTTATCCCCTTAAACATAGAGGGCGTCCCTCGGATTTACTTGTTCGGGTTGAATTAACTAATCAATCCCTTTTTTTTTCAGTGAATAAGAGCGGTTTCCTTGGCTAGTAAGTCCCAGACCAGACGATCTTAGGCTACTAGGTTTTAAGATACCCTTTCGAACCTCTACCACTCGAATCCAAATATTCTAATTTAAGGCCTCATTTAGTTCAGTTTTCTCGGATTTTACTCATAACCCTTGTAGCGAGCTTTCAGCCAATGATCCCGAGTTCATCACCCAAGTCAATAGATGTTATTCCCCAGAAAGGGCACCCCTCGGACTTAATTACTCGAGTCAATGAGATCCACTTCTGAACTATTTGTTATTGTTCATCATTTTTTTTTATCATCAAATTACTCCCAATTTGTGTTCTATTCCATTATTTTTGTAGGGGAAAGTCACCAAGCTATGAGTATCACTTGTTCCTTCATTCAAGATCGCAAAATCAAATCCTAAATCTTAAATGAAAGCCTAAATAACAAGTAAGTCTCCCTCACATGGATACCATACTATAACTCTAAAAAGGTAAAGAGAATACAAAATAAGAGAATAATACAAAATTCGAAAAATTTCCCATGAAATAGCTGCCTATACAAGTGGAATTTTATGTTTCCTGAGCAACTATTTCTCATCATCATTAAGCTTCCAAATGTTACTTAAACAAGGGAAATTGAGCATTTAAAAGTCCATAAGTTCATTGCTCTTGTGATATCTTTCTGTTCTTTCTATTCCCTTTCCCACACTTAAAATCAGACATTGTCCCCAATGTCTGCCCTCAAAGTACACTAAGGAAAGAAAATAGAAACAAGGAAAATAAAAGGAGAAAGAAAACTGAAACTCCCCTAAAATCTATAAGTGGCAAGTCATTCACAGGGGAAACTCCATTAAAGTGCAAAATCCTCGAATCATCCTTCTGAGATCATCAACTTTCAACATTCAATCAGCACCAGCGAAAGTCTAAATGGGTATAGATAAAATCCTAAAAACAAAACACACTAAAAGAGAAACTAAAAGAAATGATTATCACCAAAACAAATAAGCACAAGTCAATATCATCCAAGTTTATCACAGATAGTCAAAGTTACAGCGAATAGTCAACAAAAATAATTTAGGGTTAGACAGACAAGTTAGCAAATAGTTAGGAAAAATCAGTCATCATCCTTCTCAGACACATAGTCTTCATTGTCGAAGCTTTCCTCAGCAACCATTCGCTCCTTACCTGGTTTGTGGGGGCTTTCCTCTGATGGAGCAGGTGGAGTAGAAGACGATCCTCCCTCAGTATGCCTCTGTCAGCTGATCGGTTCGGGAGGGATCACGTCTTCTTCGCTTGAGCTAGCATAGGAAGAGAACTGAATGTCTAACTTCTCACCAAGCTTAGTGAAGCAATCGATTAAAAACTTCTTCAGTCCCTTCTGCTGTTTTTCCATCTTAGTGATCTTCTGCTTCATCATCTTCTGGCTTTTCTTTATTTCTCCCACATCACACGATAGCTGAGAAACCAGCTCTAGCATCTGCACATGGACGGACGGTTCAGCCTGCAGTTGTGGTTCCTCTTCTTCCTCTTCCCCTATCTCCTCTTCAGCGCTAGCGTCAATTGGTTGAAAATTCCAATCGCTTAATATCCTGGCCTTAAGCTTCAGAGATCGCCCAATGAAATCACTAGGTGCTCGATGTGGGAATAGACCCAGATTTTTCAAAATTCTAATAATTAGAGCACCTAGGAAAACCCCTTTCGGTCCTTTCTCTGCTTGGCGCTGAAGACAAAAAGCGGCAAAAACACCCACATTGACGCGGGTTCCAGTATGCATGGCCCACAACTAAAATAAGTCTCTAGCGTTAACAACGCCCTCTGAATCGATCCTACCAGTGGTAGAGCGAGCCATAATGTAATGTAGGATATGATGTACTCTATTTCTCAATTGAGAGGCCTTGGTGTGAGAGGCACCGTAGGCACCAATACCATACCGAGTCCATAAAGAGATAGAGTTCGCTGGGCCCCACGAAACCGGAAGGGCACGAAACTCAGGGGTTTGAAGAAAACCCTCATCATAGATGCCCATAGCCTCTATGAACTCAGTCATGGACATCTTATGGTACTCACCCTAGGCCAGAAACTCAACTTCGTTTCTTACACCAGCATTCATTGTTCCTGAGATCTTGAAGGTGGCTAAGAAAGTAAGAATTAACTCCTAGTATAAGTCTTCTTCGATCATGAACAGGTGAAACCAGGCTCGGTCAGCTAAGAGCCTCTCAAATTGTTGGACCAACCCAAATCTTCTCAAAACGTCCTAGTCCAACACCACATTCGGTTTGATGACCTTTTTCGACTTATATAGGGTAAAGAGTTCTTTATCCTTCTCTCGAATATTTACAGGGTATCGAAGAGCTTCGGATTGGCTTGAACTACCCGTTTTGGATCGGCTTCTTTTCTTCTTTTGAGCAACAATCTTGACGCGTGGCATCTTGTCAAGGGAAATAAGCAGAACCTGATCATACCAAGAATAAAAGAGTCTAAAACAAACAAAGCCCGTAGGTAATACATCAAATAACCACATCGCAAACAAGGAACTCCACCATTAGCATCACGGAAGCACGCAAAATCATCAAAATTAAGGTTCACAGTATCATACACGGTTCTTGGGCACGGGAGTGTATTGTAGCCGTGTATATCAGAAAATCCCCGCCAAAATTTGAAAAACAACTCATAAACGGCCGTGTATTGCAAGAAATTACGAGAGAATCATCAATCACATGCACTAATGGTGCTTAAAGCAAAAATCCCTTTAGCATGCAATCCAAAATACGTTCCAATCACAAAGGATCACGCATGAACGGTTCGAAACCCTAGATTTTCTAATCCAAATAGCAATCGAGCAATGGAGAATGGAAAAACTTCACAAATCGCATGAAAAACATCATCCATACTCAGATAAACAAAAGCCCTAAGGTTTCATTATCCTCCACATGTCATAACGTGCCACATTCACATGGAAATCTGACATTGAGTGAGAAAATAGAGAGGGAAGCAAGAGAAAGGAAAAAGAATGAGAAAGATCTTACCTTGTCAAAGCAATGGGAGAGGGAAACCAACAAGGGAATGGAAAGTGAATGATGTATAGAGAGAAAAGATATGTAGATGAGAGTGTACTGAAAATGAGGGGTACGGTTATCAAAAAGGGTATAAATACCCGAACATACACGGTCCCCATACACGGGCGTGTAATGCGCCCGTGTATAGGCCTAAGCTGCGAAAGCATGGGTATAACACACGGCCGTGTTATACAACCGTGTACCCCTCTGACTTCTAGTTAGAAAACTTACCTCTCATGCACGATCGGACACACGCCCGTGTGTCCTGACCGTGTATTCCTCTGTGGCTTGCTCCCCATACACGGATTTGATAAACGGCCGTTTCCCTTAGCCGTGTCTACCTTGTTCAAAATTTCCTTGTATACACGGTCAAGAAACACGGGCGTGTGTTTTGACCATGTATTACTCTGTGGGTCACCGTTCTCTCTACACGGGCGCGATACACGCCCGTGTATGTCATCCGTGTGTCTCCTGAAGGTTAAAATTTTCCTTCTCTTGATTATTTCTTGAAGTCCATCTCCTCAAAAAGCTTCTTCATAAATACTCCTCTGCAAAACTTTGGAAAAAGAAAAACAAATATGGTGATAACTCAAAACAAAAATGAAACTTACCTAATTGCATGGGTTGCCTCCCATCAAGCGCTTTTGTTTAACGTCGTTTGCTCGACGAAATGAAGCTCCTTGTGATTAAGTCACCAGAGGGTGGAGTCTAAACTCCTCTTGGCCCTCTTTCTTGTTAGGGTTTAACCTTCTTTGAGGTTGCACTACAGGTTTGAAATCCTCCTCCAATAGGATCTTATGGGTGCAAAACGAAGGACTAATACCCTTTATACCAGATATCTTCCAAGCAAGAGCACTCTTGTGCTCCTTCAAGACCCTTAGTAAGCTATCCCTTTGCTCCCTTGTCAGACCAGCTGAAATAATGATAGGGAGTTTAGAATCGGCCTCCAAAAAGGCATATTCAAGGTACTCAGGGAGTTGCTTCAACTCAAGTTCTGGGGGTTCCTCAACCGACGGTTTCAATCTTCCTTCCTCACTGACCCCAATCTTTTCAAACCCCTTTCTACAAACTACTTCCTCACAAGCTCTCAGATGAGCTTTTACATTTTGAATCTCCACATTTTCACTCACTTCATCATCATCCACTATCAAACTCAATTCAAGAGGATATCTACACATCAACTCTTGCATAACACTCATTACGGACCTGTCAACACAATCTATAGCATAACATGTATTGTCGGCGTTCAAAGTTTGTTTCAGTGCTGCTGGGATTCTCACCACTAGTTCATCCTCCCCCATTCTCAAAACTAATCTTCCATCCGCCACATCAATCACAGCTCTTGCAGTGGCCAAAAATGGTCGTCCTAAGATCAGCGGGACCTCCACATCTGCATCCATATCAAGGATTACAAAATCAACAGGGAAGATAAAGTTTTCTACCTTAACCAGGACGTCCTCAATGATTCCTTTAGGGACTTTGATCGAGCGATCTGCCAGTTGCAGACTCATCCTCGTTTGCTTTGGCTCTCCCAAGTTCAGTTGCTTGAACAATGAATATGGCATCAGGTTTATGCTCGCCCCGAGATCCGCCAAAGCTCTCTCCATCGGTAGTTCACCTATTAAGCATGGAATAGTGAAACTACCCGGATCCTTGAGCTTCTTGGGCAACTTGTTTTGCAAAATCGCCGAACACTCAGCTCCAACAACTACAGTAGAGATATCTTCCAACCGTTTCTTATTCGAGAGCAAATCCTTTAGGAATTTCGCGTACCTGGGCATCTGCGCAAGAGCTTCCACAAACGGTATGTTGATATGTAATTGTTTAAACAAGTTTAGAAACTTACCAAAGTGCTCTTGATCCTTATCCTTTTTCAGACGTCCCGGATACGGAATTGGAGGCTTGTATGGCTGAACAGTGGATGCTTTAACTTTCCCTTGAACACACTCTTTCTCCTTAATCTCCTCAGCCCCATGTTCCTTCTCAGCACCCCCTTCTTCTTTCTTCTCAACCCCTTTTTCAAGCGCAACCCCTTGCACTCCAGTAGTGTCAGATTGCAATTCCTTACTGCTCCTTAGAGTCACTGCCTTTACCTGTTCCCGAGGATTGGGTTCGGTGTATCCAAGCAAGGATCCTTGCGGTCTTTCTGAAAGCAATTTTGCTATCTGACCCACTTGAGTTTCCAAGTTATGAATGGACGCCTCATGATTCCTTAGAGCTGCCTCTGTGGATTGTTGGCGTTGCTCGGATGTTTAGATGAACTTGGAGATCATGTCCTCTAGATTGGACTTCTTTTCTGGAAGAGGTGGTGGAGGAGGCCTTTGGAATCCCGGTGCAGGTGCATTTCCCCGAGGGAATTGTGGATTACTCCATGAAAAATTGGGGTGATTGCGCCAACCCGGATTATAGGTGTTGCTGTAAGGGTTGTTCTGAGGCCTTGTAGGGTTACCTACATAATCAATCTACTCTGTAGTCCCTTGTGCCATGAAATCGGTTGATGAATCGGTTGGATAATATAGGGGTGGTGCAGACATCGCCATCCCATCGACCTTTCTAGCTAGAGCATCGACCTTTGCCGCAATGGTGGTCATCATATCCACTTCATGAACACCTGCCACTCTCGGTCTTGCTCTGGCGTTTCTCCATTGATGGTTGTTCTTGGCCATGTTCTCAAACAATTCTAAAGTCTCTTCAGGAGTCTTGACATCAAGTGTGCCACCAGCAGTAGCATCGATGGTTTGTTGCGTCGGATAGTCAAGCCCATTATAGAAAGTTGAGGCTTGCAACCAGTTAGGCATTTGGTGGTGTGGGCACCGCCTAAGCAAGTCCTTAAATCGCAACCAAGCTTCATGGAGTGGCTCATTTTCCAACTGAAGGAACGATGTGATATCATTCCTCAACCTGGCAGTTTTAGAAGGCGGAAAGTAATAGTCCAAAAATGTTTCCGCCAGTTGGGTCCAAGTCGTGATGGAGTCCCGGTCCAAAGAACTGAACCACTGCCTCGCTTTTCCTCTCAAAGTGAAAGGAAACAGACGCAACTTTAGTGCCTCATCGGACACCCCGTTCTGTTTAACGGTAACACAGATGTCTAGGAACATCTGAATATGAGCATGGGGGTCTTCGTCAAGTAATCCATCAAATTGGCATTGATTGTGGATCATATTCATTGTAGAGGCCTTGACTTCAAAGTTGTTGGCCTCTATTGTAGGCATCACTATACACGATCCGGTACTAACCAAAGTAGGCCTAGCGTACTAAACCATAGTCCTACGTTCGTCCGCCATTGCATCAATATGAGATTCGTTGCCGTTCACTAATTGACTGTTCTTATCTACTGAATTCTCACTCTCACTCAATAGCAATTCCTCTTCACTCACAGCAGGTTCAGCACTCTTTAATTTCCTTCTAACTGTCCGATCAATCTCTGGGTTGAATTCAAGGAGTTTAGAAGAAGAGCTCCTTGTCATAAACTGCAAAGAAAACCAATTTAATTAGTTCCCTTTATAAGAAAGTAAAACCAAGGATAACAAATGATAAGAGAAGAAATGGTCAGATTAGTCAGCGTTTAGTGTTCTTAATATCGCCGATCCCCGGCAACGGCGCCAAAAACTTATTGATTGAATCGCAATCATACAAATTAAAATCCTTTTTACTCCGACTCTTCCTTGTGATCAATTAGGCAAGTGCACCTATCGATTACAATAGTATAGAGTTTAAGCACGGATATCGTTCCCTCAGGGATCTACAACTACTAATACTAACCTCAAACCGACTATCTAACCGCACAATTTCGAGTGAATTGATTTAACCAAATTACCTAAATTAAACTTAAATTATCTAATAGAACTGAAATCAATGAATATCAAACAATGAGTTAAATTATCAAATCCAATGTTCCAACGCATACCCTACTCTTACTACTCATCTAATTACTATGCAACTTCAATCCTTAGAAAACTAATTAATGAATAATGATTATCTCTGATCCACGGGGCATCTAACACTAAGTCAATGTTTCTTCCAAAATCATTAACTCCTAATTCTAACCGTATTAACAAAGATCCCTCTTTTATTAACAATAATCAGAATTGCATGATTATACCACAACCCTCAATTAGATTAAATCATTATATCCAATCTAATACGGAAAACTTATGCTTTCTATCCCTAGATTGCATACAAGCCTTTTCATCCGATGTATGATCTATTCAAATAAGAGATTTCCCAATCAACTTATCAGAAATCAATGTAATCTAATGCTGGCCAAACATCAAATCAACAATATATAATAAACAACATGGATGAAATCAGAGATGCTCAATCGTCATTAATTTTGCAATAAACCCAATGTTACATAGTAATCAGACTTTCGTAAGATTCGGGTACGAAATAATTAGCTACACATGGTTCTCAAGGAATAACAAAACGAAATAATCAAATCCATGTGTGAAACACTTCTAGAATTAAAGCTTGAAAATTCCTTTGACTGTTGTTGTTCTCCCAAAATTCCAGGATGTGTTTTCTGCCTTCTTCCTCTTTCTCTCTCTTCAAAGACGACTATTTATACCTAGGGTAGCTTCCTCTCTGGCGTGTAGAAGATATCCTTCAAATATGGACGAAAGATTTAAAGATATCTTTCCTTCGATAGACACACGGTCATACTACACGGGCGTGTAGATAAACCGTGTATCTCTCTGAGTCAGTGAACTCTGGGCGTGTATATCCCACACGGCCGTTTGCAATAGCCGTGTATATCTCTGTCTTCTTTGTTCTTCGTACACGGTTGATTACACGGGTGTGTAACTCAACCGTGTGTCCTCCTCAATGTGTTACTATGCACGGTTGGCTTACACGGGCGTGTATTCCAACCGTGTACTGGTCTGTCCTGAAAACTCTTCTTCCACGCGGATACACGGTCTGATACACGGGCGTGTATCTGAACCGTGTAATCTCCTGATTCCTTCACACGGCCGTTTGTAAAACCGTGTGACTTCCTTTAACTTCAAAGCATTCCCTTTTTACTTGCTTTTATCTCCAATTCGTCTTGAATTTAAATACTTTTCATCAAATCATCCTTTTCCACACCTGAACATGAAATATAAATCAATTAAGCATCATAATCTTATATTTTCATGCCTAATTATCTCAAAAATTGACTTAATCATCTCCAATTATAAGAGTTAAAATAGATTTATCAATAACCATGTCAAATGATGTGTATACTTCTACTACTTTAATACATCAAGCATTGACTTCCTCTCCAACAATTGATGATAGATAAAGAGAAAATTCGTTCCATACTTCTTGTAGGGTACAAGGAAACTTGTGCGTAATTATTGTTGATGGTGGTAGTTATACTAATGTTGTAGTTGCATCATTAGTATCGAAATTGAAACTTGTAACTACCCCGCATTCTAAACCCTACACATTACATTGGTTAAATGATTAAGAGAGTCTTTATGTAAACTAAAGGGCTAAAGTACCCTTCAGTACAAGGGATAAGTACTGTGATGAGCTTAAATGTGATATTCTTCCTATGTGTACATCCCATATATTACTTGGCAGGCCATGGTTGTATAATAGGAAGGTCTTACATGATGGCTTCAGGAATACATATGTATTTTAGCAAGAGGGTAAACGCATCATTCTAAATCTAATGTCACCTTTAGAGGTTTAAAAGGTTCAGCAACAGATCTATAGACCATTAGAGGACAACATTTGTCAAACACAAATGTGCCAATCATTAGAGGATCCTAAGGGTCATGGTCGAATGAGCTAACCACTAGAAGACCAAACTATTTAGAGGCAGTTGTGTTCACCTTCAGAGGTTCCAGAGGTTCATGAGCAGTTAAGCAAACCTTTAGAGGATTCTAAGGGTCAGAGTCAGATGAGCTCATCACCAAAGGGTCGGATTGTTTAAAGACAGTTGTGTCCACCTTCAGAGGTTTTAGAGGTCCATGAGCAGTTGAGCTAACCATTAGAGGGTCGTGAAGACCAACGACAAATAGGTGAATCAAGAAAGGAGGCAACAAGATCAGTGGAATGGTTTGAGAAAGGGGAGACCTTAGTGGATAATAGATCATTATATGTGTTCCAGATGAGATATATCCTAGAAATGGAGGAGAGAAAGCAATCACCCCCTGTGTTATTTCAAATATTAGAATTCTACAGTGATACTTCTTTAAATGGTTTGCTAGGAGGATACAGAGTCTCTACTGCATTTGATCTATCAGGTTTGAGGATAAATCTTTTTTAGGCTCGAGGAGATAATAGGAATCAAAATCCTACAAGACCTATCATTTGAGGAAGAGCTAAAGGATTTCAAATCCTAGCAATGATGGTCCTTTTTGAGCAAATCGACCTCGAAATTATTTATATACTAACCTCTTTTCTATTACTCTTGTATTGTGTATTCTAATAGGCACACTTATCAGGCTTTACAAGGCGATGGATAAACTCACTAAAACTCAACTTGTGGGTTATCCATGGACCGACTTAAATTGAAGATGAGCTGGACTGACCAATTGATTTGAAGAATCGGCTTATGAAGACTATTTTTGTATTTTGTTATTTTTCTTTAAACCATTTATTTTGTAAGCTTTTTGGACATTTTATTTGGTTGTATTTTGTGGATTTATGACCGGCCACCCTTTAGTGGCATAGTTGTAATTGTTTAAACATTTCAACCCTAATTGGAGCAAGTATAAATACTTGCTAACTAAGGTTTTTGAGGGACTTTTTGAACATTTAAGAAATCTGAAAATTGTTGCTGTTGGAGCCTCCTCTTCACACCATCTACTCTTATCAATTGCACTTGTGAAATTGTAGCGAGTTGGCTTAGCAAATCTTGTAAGTAATATCAAGATTTTACTAAGTTGCTTCTTGTTATTACTAGTGTGTAATATCTAGTAATAATAGGTTGATCTTTGTTTGTTTATTCATGCCTAAATTAGGGTTCATATATTACTTAGTTTTCATGTCAGTTGTAAGGATTGAAATTGAATTATTCCATTAAATTTGATTGGTATTGGAATCCACTTATTGTACTTCTAATTTGGTTCACGTCATTGAAGGTTGTGGATCCTTGATTTCATGCCATTTGGGAATTTTATCTACAACTTGTTCACGCCAATTTCATTATAATAGAATCAATTGTATGAGTGTTATCAAGGTTGTTAAAATCGCGATTTTATGTAGAATCACTAAGGGGTCCGTAGAATTGGAACGTAGAAACGTAAGTTTCTACAATCTATGTAAAATAACTTCCAAATATTATAAATTTACTTGCAATAGTCAATAAAAAATATAATGAATAATAAAAATAAGGAAATTGAGCATTTATTTTAGCCATAAATTTCAAATTTGCAATAAAAGTCATAATATAGATAATCGAGCATAAGTTGTATAATATAGATATTTTATTTCTAAAATGATAAATTATGTATAAAGCAAGTTTCAGCTAGTTATATATACAAAAGCTAAAAGATAATAGATAAAATTTAAAAATCAATTGTGACTTTAAGAAATTACTAATAAATAAAAATTGATAACGAAGATATACCATTAGAAATGGGTAATATTAAAAAATGACAATTAACTACTAACCAAAAGTACATAATAAAGAAGATACTATAACAAGAAAAACCTTCAAAATTATATATTACTAGGTAAATTTTTGCACTATTCATGATTATTAATTCAAAATATATTTACTTAACAATATCTCACATTTACTTAACTATGAGAATGATATATTGGAAAGATAGAAATATAAATACATTTATACCTTTCCTATAAAATAAAAAATCTAAAAAATTCTTATAAAGTTAAAATTATCTACCCTTTATTTTATTTACTATTACAAAAATATTAATTAAAATAAGGAAAGTTGCAGCAATCAAACATGAGTGCTTTAATACGAACATGATCACAAATAGGAATAAGAAGACTAACAATCAATGAACACAAACACAAAGACTTCAATGCAATACAACACACTGACAAGAGAGGAGTGATGACCAACGAACATGTTGGGGTATGACTCATACTCGCCTACGACAAGAAAGCACGGGAGACCGAGGAAACCACCCTAACGGGGTTTCAAGGGGGCAACACCCCCTAGATGCTAGAGAGCTTTTAACAATTTAACTCATATTTGTTTATTAAAAGTTTGGGCTTGAGCTATAAATAGCTATTATTACATATTCGTTCATTCGAATCCGGATGGTTGAAATTTTACTTAGTTGTGCAATATTGTAGAATCGGTGGAAATGTAGTAAAATCGTGATTTTGACGATTTTACTGTTCAAAATCACGATCTTACTACAATTTTACCTCAAAAACGTTTTTACATGCGAGTTGACTAGGAATGTGCTCACCAACTAGTAAAATCGTAGAAACGTGTGAGTTAACTTGCAATTTTGACAACTATGAGTGTTATTGTTGATTGGTATTACGATCCCTTGAACACATCAACTTTTGATCATTCGAGCTTACTTGTTCATACAATTAGGGCTAATAATACACTTGTTGTCACACCACTTTTGGGATTAGTAAAAGTGGTTCTTCAATTGGGTTCGTGTGCTTGGATTTAATCAATTTAAGCACATCATAATTTGGTATCAGAGCTTTATCATACTTGGATTCAATCTTGATCATGTCTTTGTTGTGGAAATTGGTTTATAAGCATTGAGGATTTACGCCACTGATTGACTAATTTGATTGACATTGTATAAGTGTCTTTCAATATTGGTTTTGTGTGCTTAAACTCACTTTTAAACACATCACACAAGCAACATGCAACCTTCCATTCACATTTCACATTACATCACATAATTCTTATAACCAATTTATTTAATAACTATTGTAGACACCCCATTTTTGCCCTATCAAAATAAAGAACAAGGCAGGATAATAATAATAATAATAATAATAATAATAATAATAATAATAATAATAAAACAACAATGGAAACAAAATAAAAATGGTAACAAAGGAAAAATATAAGAAAAGTAACCAAATAAAATAAAGTAATAATAATACATTAAATTTCAGAATTTAAGAAGTAAATTTGGCCCATTAGGTTAAATTTAACTCCGATTTTTGTTAAATAATTTTTGGTCCAAAATATGTTATAGGCTTCAATAAATGTTGCGTATAATAAAATTCGAGAAAAAAGCCTAGCCCAATTGGTTAAGATCCAAGCCTTGAGAGGAAATGGAAGTGTGAGGTTACCGATTCAAATCTCAGGAAGCACTACGGGAAAATTTTTTTCCTGAATAGATAGGGCTGCCACGTGGCAGCGACTCATTGGCCGAGGAAATCACATGCATTGCACATGATCTTCTTCTTCTACAAGCAAATCAGCATGACAAAGAGAAAAAAGGGGAAAAAAAAACATTCCTATCTGAATTTTTTTAAAACAAACAAGTAGATTTAGGTGTATCCTAAGGATTTGCAAAAATATTTAGATAAAAAAAAAATCTAAATCGATTAAGTTGGGGGTCCTTCCTTCTCATCTAAATTCAATTCAAATCAAAACTGAAGTTTATCAAGGTTGATCTGGTGAAGCCTATAAATATCACTCAATCTTGGATCATCGACGAGGCAAAAAAAAATCCCAAAAAATCTACTCAATTGTTTTCTCTCTTTAAAAAAAAAAAAAAAAAAACCTAGAAACACCCTTAAACCACTAAACCCATAACCACCCACGACCGCCATTACTCCATTCATTAGCCATCGAAACTTCCTTTGCATCGCTGCCACTAAGCTATCGTCGTTGAAAGGCCATACACGTTGCACAACTTGATTCATTTGTTCAACGTGCCCGAGGAAGCTCAATGACTACCACTTCTTGGAGTTTAGATTCGGTCTATACCTCCTTAATCTAGTTTACTGTGTTCTCGGTAATGGCCACCACTATTGTTCATCCGATTAACACCATAGACCTAGCTGGATTCAACCCGCATCCACTCTCCATACGCCTAGGGAAGCCTCCTGCCTTGTCTCATGTAGTGTCTAGTTTTTATAGTTAATAAAACATATTTGTGAAGACATTTTAAGCTCAATTATTAGGACGAAGTTATGACATAGTTTAAGTTAATAATGTTAATTTTACTAATAACATATATTAGTTAAGTAAGTTAATTAACAAAGCAAGTTAATAAGATGGGTTAATTAGATAAGTTTAGTTAACAACATTAACTTAGTTAATAATCTTAGTTTAGGTACTTTTAGTTAGAGGCATTAACTTAAGTACTCAAATAATTTCAATAGTTTAACTATTTTTGTTAATTTCACATAAGTTTAATAACATAGGTTTGCTTAATAATGAAAGATTAACATAGGTTTTATTAATAAAATCATATTAAGTTTAGTTTACGTATTCAAAGCATAATAAAAATTTTAAAACTTCACTTAAAATATTTGTTATGGTTTGTAGGCTCCAAATTTCTTTGTTTAGATTTAGTAATTTGAATTTTTAGATTTTTAATGGTTTTAAAAATAGATAATTAAGAGGGAACCATTGTGTAGACTTTAAGTGTTGTGGTATAACCATCGCCTAGGGTTGATTAGGTTCTTAAATAGTTTATCTTAAGCATTGGTTTTCATGATAAACCTTTTAATAAGTAATAAAAATACAAAAAAGTTTTGCCACCTAAAAAACAATGATCTTCATGAAATAAAAAAAAATCAATTGGTACTTTCAAAAGTTAGGTTTTAGTTATTTTTCAAAATTGGGAAAAAAGGTTTAGAATTTTCTAAAAAACATTAATTGTAATAAATATAAACCTAACCTATTTTTTAATTAAAATTAGTTAAAGCACTAAAGTTTCATGACAAGTGAACTACGACTTGTTTGATCCTGAATAGCGGATACGTAGATACCTTTATGAGGCAACTCTAAATTTTTTTTTCAAATTATTATTAGTATAATTGTTATTATTTTTCTTACCTTTTTTGTAAGTAATTTTTTTCATATATGCTAAAAAGGATATCCCAAAAATATAATCTAAATTTCGGAAGGTTAAGGTGGTAATCATAAGGCTTTAATAAGTTAACTCTCGAATCATGAATCTCTGTTTTTTTTTCCTTTTTAAAAATAAAAAGAGATGATTTCATTGACTAATGCTCAAGTTAGGATTAATTCGCTCAATTAATCCTAAACTTGACAATTTTTCCCGACTGTAACTAGGTGGCAACTCTAAATAAATAAAAAAATCAAAATTTTCCTAATTTAAGTCAAAGGTTCATATTAAATAAGCATAGGATTTGATATGAATCGAATTAGGAAAAATCAAAAATTAAAATTAGACTCAATAAATTAGAGACTCCACTAGGGACCCTCAAGTGGGCTAGCCACCTAAGCCTTTTGAAATTATAATTTATTTTAGATATCCTTAATTTGCATTTTTTTTTCTATAAATATTTAGTTATACTAATGTTTGTATTTCAGAGTAATGCAGGGATTTGATAGACTTAACCTTGAACAGGTTTTTTCTTTTTTTTCTTTCTTGTGTGTGATTAGATACGGTCAAACCCAAGCCATTTAGGACCTTAGGATGGGGAGCCATTATATAAGTTCCAAGTACAGTGAGGTAATCACCGCTTGAGGTCGATTAGGTTACCCCACCTAATGCTTCAATGTGACCCAGGATCCATTTCTTCGAAAACATAGGAGGCTGTCAAGTCTAATTTTTGAATTCCCATTCCTAATCCGATCTAGACTAGACTCTATGCTCATCTAATGTAGATCCTCGACTTGAGTTAGGAATTTCGTTTGATTTTTGGAGTCGCCACCCAACTGTTGTTGGGAAAAAGTGAATTAAGACTAAAGGAGCGGATTAGTCTTAATTTGGACTACTAGTCGTCGTTATTTCTTCTTCTCGTTTTTATGAGAAGAGAGAAAAAGGGAAAACCAGAGTTTCTAAGTCCGGAGGCTAACCTATTAAAACCTATACGGTTACCACCTAATCTCCTAAAATTGTTCATCTTTAGAAATGTGTTTCATTGTGTTTCTGTTAATTTTTGTTATGTCTTTGAATTTATTTCAGAAAAAGGATTTTTCATTTATTTTATGGGTTGACCCGAATGGGTGCCTACGTACCTGCTACTCAGGATCAAACAAGTCGTAGTTCGCTTTTCTGAAAATCTTTAGTGCATGGGTGAATTTTAATTTTGAAATTTCTTTCGATTTATGTTCTTACCATTTTTTGGATTTTTCCTAAAAAAACTCTAAGCTTGAGCTTGATTCCATTTTGAAAATGATTTTTGTAGGGAAAACATCAATTTTGATTTATTTGACGAAAATGATTTTTCTAAGTGCTAAAACTTATTTATTTTTTTTTATGATTTTTTTTTGTTATTTTTGTGATTTTTGTGATTTTTGATTTTTGTTGAAAATTTTATCCTAAGTTTATTATCTATCCTATTTTGAAATCTAAAACTTTACTATTATTTTCCTAATATTTTTATTGTTTTTCTTCATTTTATTATTTTTTTACTTTATTTTATTATTTATTTTTTTTATTCTACATTATTAAATCCTAAAAAAAAACTAATTTCTACATTTTCCTATTTATTGAAAATAGAAGTAAATAAATAACTAATAACTAAACAAATAACAAAAACAAAAAAAAAATAACAATAATAACAAATAATAAATTTAGAATAAATAAACAAACAAAATAAATAAAATAAATAAAAAAATCTGGAAAATCTGACTTACCTGGATCCGGGTCGGTGCGCGGGTCGAGTCGGTCGGGTCGAATCGGGTCAGGTCGGATCGGTCGGACACGGCGGCGGGGTTGGCTCGTTCACGGCGTTCCGGCGGTCCTTTGCGGCGGGTGAAGTGTCGAATCCTAGCTTCTTGAGGGTGCTGAATCCGATGGTGGTGGCAGTTTACTCCCAGAACGTCTCCTTACAGTAGCTCAACTCCGATCGGCGGTCGCAACTTTGGGTTTCCTCCGATCTACACTCTTTTCTCTCTCTCTCGCAATTATGATCTGTGTCCTTGCTTCCTCATCTCCTCCTCTATTTATAAGCGCTTGAAAACGAGCTGGATAAGCTCGGATTTCCTCCGATTGAAGTTGATCGGATTTTCGGTTGAAAAACCAACTCCGATTCGTGCCCATCCAACGATTTGTTGGGATTTGATTTTAATTAGATAATTTTTATCTTATTTTTGTTGAAGATCTGTTGGATTTGTGCAAAAAAATCGAATCAAAACGGCCGAAATACGAATTTTTTCTTCGCCGGCGATCTCGAGCTCGAGGTAGGAGACGATCACGCGCCCAGCGTGTGCATTTCTTCCAGCCAATCAGATGCTGCCACGTGTTCTGGATAAGTCGAAAAATTGCAAAACGCGAAAACTGCTTCCTCCGCGATTCGAACGTCTGACCGAGCCCGCGCGCGCGCGCGCCTAGCCATGGTCCGGACCAGCTGAGCTAGCCCACTTTCCTGTTTTTTCTAATTTCGCAAATTGCATATATGCAATGCGATTTTTCTATTTTGTTGTATTTTTTGAAATTTCAAAAATTTATAAAAATTGTTTATTATTCATTATTGCTATTTCCGAAATCATTTTTCAAAATTGAAGCGTTTTCCTATTTATTTTTATTTTTTGAACATTTTTATTATTTTATGCTAAATTAGGGAAAAATTGGGAAAAATTAGGAAAAATTGAAAATTGATTATTATTGAAAATTATTGACTCCTAGGGCAAAAATGGGGTGTTTACAGCTGCCCCTCTTTGTGGTAAAGTTTGAAAAACTTAACTACAAAGACAAACAAAAGACGCCATTTTTGACCTCTTGAATTAGGTTTTAGTAGGAAAATGCCCAAGAGCTGATAATCCTACGGTTGAAGATGTTCCTAACAATTCAAGGTATTGTTCCCTCTCCAAAAAGTTCTTTATGGGCTAACTAATTGGCGACAGGACACATCTCAAGCATCGAGTAGGAATGTATGAGAAGTGATGATAGGAAGCGTCTTGTCAGACTTGCAACCTTGGAAAAAAAATTTACTTAGGAAGCGCCCTTATGAGATGGCTACCTGTCGACAGAAGCGTCTTGTTAGACTAGCAACTGTTTGGGAAGGATGTTTCCGAAAAGTGCCCCAAGAGCTGACTAATCGGGAGAATCTAGGAAAGTGCCCATATTGGGCTGACTAACCTTAAAATAGATTTTAGGAAAGTGCCCATCTTGGGCTGACTAACCTGTGGTAGTGTCTCAAAAGGTGCCCTTATGAGCTGACCCTGAGAATGGATTTTTAGGAAAGTGCCCATATTGGTCTGACTAACCTTTGATAAAATTCTTAGGAAAGTGCCCATCTTGGGCTGACTAACGTTAGATAGAACTGTCTCAAAAGGTGCCCTTATGAGCTGACCCTGAGAATAGGTTTTTTTCGGGAAAGTGCCCATATTGGGCTGACTAACCCTTGGATTGATTTTTAGGAAAGTGCCCCAAGAGCTGACTAACCTAAAATAGAACTGTCCCAAAAGGTGCCCTTATGAGCTGACCCTGAGAATGGATTTTTAGGAAAGTGCCCATATTGGGCTGACTAACCTTTGATAAATTCTTAGGAAAGTGCCCATCTTGGGCTGACTAACCTTAGATAGGACTGTCTCAAAAGGTGCCCTTATGAGCTGACCCTGAGAACAGGTTTTTTTTCGAGAAAGTGCCCATATTGGGCTGACTAACCCTTGGATTGATTTTTAGGAAAGTGCCCCAAGAGCTGACTAACCTAAAATAGAACTGTCTCAAAAGGTGCCCTTATGAGCTGACCCTGAGAACGGATTTTTAGGAAAGTGCCCATATTGGGCTGACTAACCTTTGATAAATTCTTAGGAAAGTGCCCATCTTGGGCTGACTAACCTTAGATAGGACTGTCTCAAAAGGTGCCCTTATGAGCTGACCCTGAGAACAGGTTTTTTTTCGGGAAAGTGCCCATATTGGGCTGACTAACCCTTGGATTGATTTTTAGGAAAGTGCCCCAAGAGCTGACTAACCTAAAATAGAACTGTCTCAAAAGGTGCCCTTATGAGCTGACCCTGAGAACAGGTTTTTTTCGGGGAAAGTGCCCATATTGGGCTAACTAACCCTATTAAAGGAAATGTCTAGACACGTGCTTCATTATGAGCTGACTCATCTCGTACTCTTGAACATGCTTCTTACTAGGCTAGATGATGTGATGCCTTTCATGATGTGATGATAGTTACCTATTTTAATATGCTTGCCAGTTTATCTCGGATAGCAACCAAACAACTGAACCTTCGTGTTGGTTTGCTCCTGCTTCTTTTCTTCTTATCTTGACACTGGATTGAAAATCTTGATGTGCCTCTTTTCTTTATGCACAAAGCTCTTTCGACGGTAATGTTATCCTAATAATGCGCTCAGTTTTAATGCTTAGGAGTAGACAAAATTATATCACAAATTACATTAAGATTCATTATCATTTTAGTGTTTATCTTTCATTGACAAAGTGGTGGGTAATGTGTTTAGGTGTATTTATTGTAATGAGAATTGATTGGGATTGTTGACCATTCAGGGATATTAGCTTTGCTTGTAGAAAAGTAAAAACTCAACTCAACGAACTTTGTATCGAATATTGGCTTTCATAAACATTGGCAAAATTTCAATTCCCTTGCCTAAAGATAGTACATCTTTACAGCATCCGTGTTGATGGGGTCTCTCAATTCTGGACCATCCATCTGAGTTAATATTAGAGCACTACCTGACAGAACCTTTTTCACCACATACGGGCCTTCATAATTTGGAGTGAATTTTCCTCTGGAGTCTTGGGCGTTCGGGAGAACTTTTCTTAGTACTAGATCGCCCTCTTTGAAGTACCGAGATCTCATCTTCTTGTTGAATGCTCGGGTTATCCTCTGTTGGTAACACTGACCATGACATAGCGCGGTAAGTCTTCTTTCATCAATCAGATTCAGCTGATCAAGCCTTTTCTTTACCCAATCCGATTCTGTTAATTGAGTTTCTGACAAGATTCTAAATGATGGTATCTCGACTTCCACTGGTAGCACTACTTCTGTACCATATACCAATGAGTAAGGGGTAGCTCCCGTAGATGTTCTTATTGAAGTCCTATAAGCCATGAGAGCAAATGGTAACATTTCATGCCAATCTTTGTAAGTTGTTGTCATTTTCTCGATGATCTTCTTGATATTTTTGTTAGCTGCTTCTACTGCCCCGTTCATTTGAGGCCGATAGGGGGTTGAATTTCTGTGGTTTATGTGGAATTGTTGACATAAACCTGTCATCGATTTATTATTGAGATTGGTACCATTTTCGGTGATGATCGACTCAGGAACTCCATATCGGGCTATTATGTCCCTTTTTAAGAAGCGGACTATTACCCCTTTTGTGACATTGGTATATGATGACGCTTCTACCCATTTGGTGAAGTAATCAATCGCTACCAGTATAAATCTGTGGCCATTGGATGCCGTTGGGGTGATTGGGCCGATTATGTCGATTCCCCACATGGAGAAAGGCCACGGCGCCGATAACAAATGTAGCTCGTTGGGTGGAGCATTGATCTGGTTTGCGTATACTTGGCATAGATGGCAGTGCTTAACATACTTTATGCAATCCGACTCCATGGTTAACCAGTAATACCCTAACCTCATGATTTTTCGGGCCAACATGTAGCCGTTCATATGAGGTCTACATACCCCTTCATGTATTTCCTTCATGAGTTCGCATGCTTCATTTTTGTCCACACATCTCAACAGGGTAGTATCATATGATCTCTTGTAGAGTATAGACCCACTTAATAAGAAATGACTTGCCAACCTTCTGAGCGTTCTTTGGTCATTCTTGCTAGCCATTTCAGGGTATTTACCTTCTTAGAGGAAAGTCTTGATGTCGTGATACCAGGGCTTATCATCTTATATCTTTTCAATTGTCAAACAATAAGTGGGCCGACTTTCGATGTCTATTTTCATCGGTTGAACTTCGGCTCCTCCTGTTATTTGAATCACGGACGCTAGTGTGGCTAGGGCATCTGCGAACTGATTCTGAATTCTCGGGATGTACGTGAAGGTGATTGCCTTAAACTCCTCAATCAGCTCTGTCAAGTGTTGATGGTACGGTACCAGTTTGGGGTCTTTAGTTTTGTATTCCCCTCTTGTTTGTAGTATGATGAGCGACGAGTCCCCGTACACCTCTAATTCGCGGATTCCCATTTGGCAGGCCATTTTGAGGCCAAGAATACATGCTTCATATTTCGCGATATTATTGGTATAGGAAAATGTAAGTCTTGTCGCTGCAGGGAATTGAGTGTCGTCTGGGGATATCAATACTGCCCCAACCCCACAACCGAATACATTGGTAGCCCCGTCGAAGAACAGTTTCCACCCACCATTCTGCTCTCTCCCAGAGTTTTCTACCGGCATATCTTCTACTATTAATATGTTCTCGTCCAGAAATTGGACTTGTATTTCTTGGGTATCTGTCTCGACAGGGTGTTCGGCCAACTGATCGGCTAAGGCTTGCCCCTTTATCGAGTTTTGATTTACATACGTGATGTCAAACTCGGATAGAAGCATCTACCATTTAGAGATTCTATCCATCAATGCTGGCTTCTCTGCCAAGTATTTCAAGGGATCATGTCTTGTCAACAGCTCAATATGATAGTAAAGGGTGTATTACCTTAGTCGATGCATGACCCAAATTAACGCACAACACGTCTTCTCCACCTCTGAGTACCTTTGTTCCCCATCTGTGAACTTCTTACTCAAATAATATATGGGACGTTCTCTTCCCTCTTCATCTTTCTGCCCCAACACACATCCCATGGATTCGGAGAGTATGGTGAGGTATAAGAATAAGGGTTTTCCTTGTTTCGGGACTATCAAGACCGGGGGTTTTATAAGATAGTCTTTGATTGTCCTGAACGCTTCTTCACATTCGTCGTCCCATTCTATTGCGGCGTTCTTCTTCAACAGACGGAATAGCGGTCGGCATTTGTCGGTGAGTTGTGAGATAAACCGAGCTGTATAATTTAGTCTCCCTAGCAAGCTTCTTACTTCTTTAACGGAGCGTGGGGAAGGTAACTCTAATATGGACTTTACCTTGTCAGGGCCAATCTTAATGCCCTCCTGGCTGATGACGAACCCTAATAATTTCCCCGTTGTAACCCCGAAAGTACATTTTTCCGGGTTTAACTTAAGCTGGAACTTCCTCAATCGTTTGAACAATTTCCTCAGGATATCTATATGGCTTTCTCCTTCTTTGGATTTGGCTATCATGTCGTCGACATATACTTCAACCTCTCGATGCATCATATCGTGAAGTATAGCGACCATGGCTCTCTGATACGTTGCCCCGGCATTTTTCAGACCGAAGGGCATGACTTTGTAACAGAAGGTTCCCCATGTCGTGATGAAGGTTGTTTTGGTCTTGTCTTCCTCGGCCATTTTTATTTGATTGTATCCTAAGAAACCGTCCATGAATGAGAAGAGATGGTTTCCTGCAGTGTTATCCACTAGAACATCAATATGAGGTAGGGGGAAGTTATCCTTTGGCGTGGCTTGGTTTAAGTCCCGAAAGTCCACGCATACGCGCACTTTTCCGTTCTTTTTTATAACGGGGACTACATTTGCCACTTATTCTGGGTAGTCGGATACTTCGATGAACCCTACTTCTAGTAGTTTCTTGACTTCTTCTTTGATTTTTAGCAAGATGTCGGGCCTAAATCTTCTTAGTTTTTGTTTTTTAGGTTTGACATCTTCCCTTGTAGGAAGCCTGTGAACTACTATCGACTGGTCTAGCCCTGGCATGTCACCATATGACCAGGCAAACACATCTGCATATTCGATTAATAGCTCGGTTATCTCACATTTTTGCTTGGCACTCAAACTGGTCCCGATTTTGAGGTTCTTAGGGTTTTCCATACTTCCTAGATTTACTGTCTCCATAGGCTCATCGATCGAGATTCCGCTTTGTTCATGTTTTAGCTAATTTTCTTGTATTATTTCGTAGCCTAAGATATCGTCTTCAACAACTGACCCAGCAGCGTTGGGAACGATATCAGCGTTTTTACGTTCTACTTGCGCGAAATATCCCTGATGTTCGATGGTGGGAGATTTGAGTGACATAAAAAATGAAATCATATATAATAATAAAAGAAACAAACTGTAATGGAATTCGATAAATAGTCTCAATAAAATTTGTTCAATGATTTTTTTTCTACTCTTAAGCTAACCTAGCGCTATTGATAGGACAACAAAACCAGTTGTTCAGAGTTGGATGTTGGTTGGACATGCGGGAGATTGATTCCCCTTTGTTGTTGTCCTCTTTGTTTATTCGAAGCTCTTGAATGGTATTTGCCCTTCGGAAAGATTGTTGGAGAGGTGGGATGCACATCTGGGTGTCAATCAGCTTCCCCTTCATTCTGCCTTTAACACTCCTTACTTGTGCTTCTTCCGCGGCCGTAGGAACATACCCCAGTCCGAAGGTCCCGTGCTGCCCCTCTTAAAACTGATGGCCCTCCTTGCTGGTCATCATATTCACTTCGTTGAAAATCTGCAACCCCAGGTCTTCTGAACCTTCATCCCCGATGTAAGGTATGGCAGTCTCTTTGTATATGGCGTAATCCTGCTCGCCCAGTACTGTAACTATCTGCCCATTTGTGATGAATTTGACCTTTTGGTGGAGACTAGAGGGAATGGCACCAGCAACATGTATCCAGGGTCGTCCTAGGAGCAGGTTAAAAGACCTTGGGATGTCGAGGACCTGGAAGGAGATGTGGAATACTTGTGGACCGACTTCCACTGGTAGGTTCACTTCCCCCACAATGTCTCTCTTTGACCCGTCGAAGGCTCTGACTACTGTGGAGCTAGGTTTTATGTTGCTTGGATCGACCCCCAATAAGTCGAGTGTTGCCAATGGGCAGACGTTGAGGGATGATCCGTTGTCGATAAGTACTCGGGAGACGATGGTGTCATTGCACCGGACCACTATGAATAGTGGCTTGGTATGTTGGTCTCCCTCTTCTCCTAGCTCTTCTGGAGAGAAAGATATTTGATCCATGGTAAAGATAGAGTTTGCCACGTGACCCATCTTGTCTGTAGCAATACCCTCCGGGACTTGAATCTGTTTTAGCACTTTAAAGAGTGCTTCCCTGTGGGGCTCAGATGTGGTAAGAAGGCCCATGAGAGATATCTGCGCCGGAACTTTATTCAATTGTTCCATGATGCTGGCCTTTACCATCTTCGTAAATGCAGTAAGACCCTCTTCCTCTTCCTCTGTTTTCTCCTTATTGGGTTCTTCGGTCGGGCTCTTATACTTCGGATCGTATAATCTCCCAGAGCAGGTGATACCTCCCACTATAGGAGGTCGCTCTTGTTCGAGGGCCCGATAGTCGAATGGTGCAGCCTTGTAATTCTCTGCTGGTACGAGAACATTGAATACATACATTTTCCTCGGGATTTGCACCTCGACTAATTGTCCCTCATAGCATCGTATAACCCGGGGCTTCTGAGAATTGATCATGTTGATGGTCTTTCCCTCTTCCTTTGCTAGATTGTCTTGCTTCTCAAATTCCGGCCCCCACCCACTAGGCGGCCCTTGCTCAGTCGGGGTGTAAGAATAGTTTACCAGGTATTGAAACTTCCCGTGTGATTTTCCCAAAGTGCCAACCGTGGGGTCCCCGGATAACCATCTTCCTTTAATGTGTGCCTTTGGAGTCTCTCCCGAAGCAAGTTGCTCAGCCGGATTCTGTTTAAGGGCTTCTTTGGGAGCTGACTCTTTTGACATGATCATGTTGATGGTAGGCCTGTGATTGGGCAACGGGTTGGTGTTGACATTGGGTGCCAGGGTGTTCACCAAATCTAATTATATGATCCCTGCGTCAATCAAGTCTTGGATTTTGTGCCGGAGCCTCCAGCACCTATCTATGGAGTACCCCTCTTGACCCATGTGATAGTCACACTTGAGGTTGGAGTCAAAGTTCTTGAGCCTGTATCGATCGTTGGGGAGTTCGAAACTAATCAAGTTGTCTGCCCTCAACCGGGCAAAGACCTGACTGAGCGGTATGGGGATTGGAGTGAACTGCCTTGGGGGCCTGGCGACCTGTGTATGACCCGTCGTAGGTTGCTGAGCTGGGGTATTCGTGGTTTGGAAAGTTACCCGAGTCCCAGGTTTTTCTGCCTTACTAGAATGCACTGTACTGACTGCGGGCTCTTTAACTCTGTTTCCTCCTAAGGGCCTTTGGGTTGGTGTGACCCTAGGAGGTTCCATTGATTAGAGCCTGCCAGTGGTGATGGCATTCTCGATCCTGCAACCTGCAGCCACTACTTCTGCAAAACTGGAAGAGGTCTGGCCTACCAAATGTGAAAAGTAAGTTTTGTCCAAGGTATTGACAAATATGGATGTCAATTCCTTTTCAGACATCGGAGTGGCTACCCTGGCGGCTTGGGCCCTCCAGCGCTGAGCATATTCCTTGAACGGCTCAGTAAGTCTTTTTCGGAGACTCCCCAGATCGATTACAGATGGGGCAACTTCGTTGTTAAACTTGTATTGATCATAAAAGGCTCGGGCTAGCTTTTCCCAAGTGTTGACAATGTTGAAGTCGAGGTGGGCATACCAGACCAACACGGGGCCTGTGAGGCTGTCCTGGAAGGTCTGGAGCATGAGTTGATCATATTGAGCATACTTGCTCATTTTCCGGGCATATAGCCTGGTATGCATCTTGGGGCAGCCGGTCCCATCATATTTTTCAAAATCTGGGGTCTTGAACTTTTCAGGGTATGCCTCTTCCCTGTATGCTGGCAGGTTAGTGATTCCGGCCTGTTCAAAACCATCAGGGCCTTCAATAGTTTTCATCTTGTCATTGAGCTGCTGGAAGAGTTGCTTCTCCATCTCCTTTTGTCTCTCTTCCATTTCCTTTTTCAGATCATCAGAGGTCGGCCCCTGGCTGACCTTCGGCTCATACTCGAAGGCTGGGTTAAGGTGGGAATTGATTTCTTCGTATTCCGGAGGCTGTCCCTCCACTACTTTTCCCTTCCTGGCCCCTGAACACTCTTCTTAAGCCGGCTGGGTGTTGCGTAGGAGGTCGATGCTTTCAGTCAAGAGGTGAACCTGGGCAGCCAGCTGTTAGACCGTTTGCTCTAGGGATATGATCCTAGAGTCTGAGGCAGCTTTAGCGTTAGTGTTGTGGTGGTTGTCACTGCTGTTGGCCATTTTTGCTCTTGAGCGCGTAAGGACTGGGCTTCTGGGTGGGTTCGGTTGCTTGGAAGCTATTTTGATACCTGGCGCGCATTTTTTCTTTTTTAGTATGATGGATGCAAGAATGATATGCATGTGTCACGTGGATGCTAAAAGATAAAAGGGTTGACAACTAATTGACAATGTATTATTAAAACTTCACTTTTATTAATAATTCTGGAGTTCAATAAAAATGAAAGATTACAAATAATGCTCTATTTCCTAGCTCTTTTGGTCTTCTGTAGTGGAGGCTCAGGCTTCCCACTGATGATGGCTTCTAGTTCCTTGACCCTAGCTTGGCACTTCTCTAATTGTGCTTCCAAGGCCTTGTTTCTTTGGTCAGATTCCTTGAAGCGTCCCTTCCAGATGTTTTTCTTATAGTCTGCAGCTTCGAAGTATACTTCCATTCGGGCCTTGACCTGCTCCAGGTAGATCTCTGTCTCTGGATTGATCTTATCTGGTCTTGGCTGGGTGACGTCTGGAACCCGGTATGCTCTTTCCCCTGTCTAGTATAGCTGACGGATTACAAACTCTCTGGTGGCTCGGTGTTTTCCCACTTCGCCATCTAGCTCGCCGAGGTCCACATTCGGGCTTTCGATTCTGGCTTCCTAAAGTGCTTTGACCTCTGCCAGCTTAGCAAATTTCTCAGCTACCAACAGGTTCGGATCCTGGTACTCAAAGGTGACTGCTTCGAGTGAAGGCCGATAAACTATGTCTTGGACGGTACCGAATTGGCGGACTACGGAGTTGGGGTGATATCCGATACATCCGTTGATCCCGATTAATGGCACTGCTTGGAAATTACTGCAGGTTAAGATGATTTTATTGCAGCAACTCCACCTGACTGTCCATAGAATATCTTCGGCGCTAAGGCTTCTAAGCAGATCTACCCAATTGTGGCTGGTAATGTCGTCGGGTAACTTCACCTTTTCTATACAGGAAGGCATCAGATCCACCTGTTGGGCTAGGGTTTTCCTGACCATGTTCAGCCCGAAGCACTTGAGGTGGCTTACGAACCATATTAGCAGAAGGTTGATGCTGGAGCGGAGGATCCCAAGGCCCTTCTTCTTAAGGAAATTCAAATTCCGGATCTGTTCAGCCAGTAGAGCCGGGATGTAAGATCTTCCCTCCAGGAATTGGGTTACCAGCTCTACAACCCGGTAGTGAATATAGAAGGTCCCGGTGGGGAACAGTATGGTGGCGAAGGCTGTCAAGATGAAAGCGTTCACCCTTCTCTGTCTGTAAGTCTTAGGGTATCCACACAGGATGTCCTTTCTGTCCCCATTGTCTTCTCGGGCAATAAACTAGGCTTCTAAGTCATCCATTCGTATGTAATACCCATTACAGTCTGCCAGGGCTTTGTTGACCGCTGTTTTGCGGATGCCTAGCAGTCTACTGAAGGTGCTGACTGGCCCGGCCTCGAGGTCTGGCGTGTAAATCTGATCAGTCGGTGCTGGAGCCTGTAGCAACTGGGTGTACTCCTCCAGGGTAGGGGTGATCTCATGCGGCCCGATGAAGAAAGCTGCGGGCTCGATCTCCCATAACTGGAGCATGGCCCGGACCATAGGTAAATTCGCCTCTGACTTAGTCAGTGAGAGGATGGGGCCGATCTTCTGCTGGATGAAGGCCTGCTCCTCTGGGTTGTACAAGGTAAACCAGTGGTCCAGTACCAATTTTGGGTCCAAAGGTTTGTACACCCGAATCTCTTTGCGGAGGAGGCGGTCGACTGCACTGCTAGCCATCTATTACAATAGGAAACAACCTAGTTACAAACAGAACTATGAAAATGTTACAGGGAAATAGTCCTGAACTCCAAGGACAAAATAACAAACCATTACATTGTCATCCAATTGTCAACCCCTCGTACAATGTTATGTATGCAAGTAGGTTGGTTCTAACTGGTTCCCGAGCTCTATGGCCTCCCGGATTCTCGGAGAAATGGATCTCAGGCCATATCAAAGCATAGGGTGGGGTAGCCTAATCAGTCCCGAACGGTGAATCAACTCACTTCGCTCAAAACCTACACAATGGCTCCCCGTCTCAGGTTTCTAAGACTGCCCGAGTTCGGCTGCATCTACTCACACACACATATGCATGCAAAACCCCCACGGTAAAGAAACTAAAATCTAACTAAATCCTGCAAAGTTAGTAACAAAGTAATGATTGAAACACATTTTTCTTAAAGAGAACAGCTTGGAGAGATTCAGGTGGCTAGCCTGCTGGTATGGGTCCCCAGCGGAGTCGCCATCCTGTCGAGTCTAATTTTTGAATTCCCATTCCTAATCCGATCTAGACTAGACCCTATGCTCATCTAATGTAGATCCTCGACTTGAGTTAGGAATTTCGTTTGATTTTTGGAGTCGCCACCCAACTGTTGTTGGGAAAAAGTGAATTAAGACTAAAGGAGCGGATTAGTCTTAATTTGGACTACTAGTCGTCGTTATTTCTTCTTCTCGTTTTTATGAGAAGAGAGAAAAAGGGAAAACCAGAGTTTCTAAGTCCGGAGGCTAACCTATTAAAACCTATACGGTTACCACCTAATCTCCTAAAATTGTTCATCTTTAGAAATGTGTTTCATTGTGTTTCTGTTAATTTTTGTTATGTCTTTGAATTTATTTCAGAAAAAGGATTTTTCATTTATTTTATGGGTTGACCCGAATGGGTGCCTACGTACCTGCTACTCAGGATCAAACAAGTCGTAGTTCGCTTTTCTGAAAATCTTTAGTGCATGGGTGAATTTTAATTTTGAAATTTCTTTCGATTTATGTTCTTACCATTTTTGGGATTTTTCCTAAAAAACTCTAAGCCTGAGCTTGATTTCATTTTGAAAATGATTTTTGTAGGGAAAACATCAATTTTGATTTATTTGACGAAAATGATTTTTCTAAGTGCTAAAACTTATTTATTTTTTTTTATGATTTTTTTTTGTTATTTTTGTGATTTTTTATTTTTGTTGAAAATTTTGTCCTAAGTTTATTATCTATCCTATTTTGAAATCTAAAACTTTACTATTATTTTCCTAATATTTTTATTGTTTTTCTTCATTTTATTATTTTTTTACTTTATTTTATTTTTTATTTTTTTTATTCTACATTATTAAATCCTAAAAAAACCTAATTTCTACATTTTCCTATTTATTGAAAATAGAAGTAAATAAATAACTAATAACTAAACAAATAACAAAAACAAAAAAAAAATAACAATAATAACAAATAATAAATTTAGAATAAATAAACAAACAAAATAAATAAAATAAATAAAAAAATCTGGAAAATCCGACTTACCTTGATCCGGGTCGGTGCGCGGGTCGGGTCGGTCGGGTCGAATCGGGTCAGGTCGGATCGATCAGACACGGCGGCAGGGTTGGCTCGTTCACGGCGTTCCGGCGGTCCTTTGCGGCGGGTGAAGTGTCGAATCCTAGCTTCTTGAGGGTGCTGAATCCAATGGTGGTGGCGGTTTACTCCCAGAACGTCTCCTTGCGGTGGCTCAACTCCGATCGGCGGTCGCAACTTTGGGTTTCCTCCGATCTACACTCTTTTCTCTCTCTCTCGCAATTCTGATATGTGTCCTTGCTTCCTCATCTCCTCCTCTATTTATAGGCGCTTGAAAACGAGCTGGACAAGCTCGGATTTCCTCCGATTGAAGCTGATCGGATTTTCGGTTGAAAAACCAACTCCGATTCGTACCCATCCAACAATTTGTTGTGATTTGATTTTAATTAGATAATGTTTATCTTATTTTTGTTGAAGATCTGTTGGATTTGTGCAAAAAAATCGAATCAAAACGGCCGAAATACGAATTTTTTCTTCGCCGGCGATCTCGGGCTCGAGGTAGGAGACGATCACGCACCCGGCGCGTGCGTTTCTTCCAGCCAATCAGATGCTGCCACGTGTCCTGGATAAGTCGAAAAATTGCAAAACGCGAAAACTGCTTCCTCCGCGATTCGAACGTCTAACCGAGCACCCCCGCGCGCGTGCCTAGCCATGGTCCGGACCAACTGAGCTAGCCCACTTTCCTGATTTTTCTAATTTCGCAAATTGCATATATGCAATGCGATTTTTCTATTTTTTTGTATTTTTTGAAATTTCAAAAATTTGTAAAAATTGTTTATTATTCATTATTGCTATTTCCGAAATCATTTTTCAAAATTGAAGCGTTTTCCTATTTATTTTTATTTTTTGAACATTTTTATTATTTTATGCTAAATTAGGGAAAAATTAGGAAAAATTGAAAATTGATTATTATTGAAAATTATTGACTCCTAGGGCAAAAATGGGGTGTTTACAGAGGCCATAGAGCTTGGAGACCTTTAGAACCCACAATTTGCATACATGAGATTTTGAACCATCAAATAATTAATGATGTGGCACTTTGTAAAAATTTCACCTCGGAGTTTTGAAAGAATTTCTTTTTGTAAAATTTCTTGTAAAGTGGTTGTCATCACGGTAGTGATGTATTTTTCCATGCAAATGTCAATTTTGTAAAATAAGATATTTGTTTGTAACTTAGAAATTTTTATTTATAATTTCATTAGATGGTCAGCACTTTGGCTAATCATCTTCTTTGCAAAGAGATTCGTGTGCACAAGCCCTTAGACCCCAAGCTAATACTAGATCATTGGCTCACTTTGTATAATCCAAGAGAATAGGTTATCATCAAAGACAAAGTCGGGCCCATCCTCTCACTAATGAAGATCGGCGTCAACATACCTTTGATTCGGGTTGTGTTACACTTCTAGGAGCCTAAGCTGTGGCTTTCTTTATCAAGGCACATGAGATTACCTCAACTATTAAAGAGTATACCTAACTTCTCCAGGCTCTTCCACTTTCCCATGGGGTATATGTGCTAGATTTAGAGGTCGGGCCAACCAACATCTTCAGCAAACTTTTAAGGGTTTGCAAATCAGTGATCAACAAAGCATTGGAGGATGGCAATGGATACTGCCTTCAAATGGACGACTTAGAGACATAGTTTGCGGCACGTTTTGATAATGGAAGTAAGAAGGATATCTTATGTGGAAACTCTAAGGATTACAGACAGAGTCGGATTCGAACCTTTATCTTAATGACATTTGCAACCATTCTTTTCCCTACTGAGGTCTTTCACATTCATTATAGAGTTACAGAGTCAATAACTCAGTTTCAAGAAGGAAAGTCCTACATTCCGACCCTTCTAGTTGAGCAAATCCAAAATTTGAATTTTGTGAAGAAAAAAGTCACGAAATCTTCCACTCTAACATCGATCTCATCTTGGTCTAGTTTGTAAGCCATCTTAAATGTTTTTGGATAAATATGGTTAAACGATCACTAGCCCAACGAGTTGATCTCATAGATTCATTTGTAGATAAGATGAAGTTACCAGATGACATTCTTAGTCGTAGTTAGGTTGAGGTACTTAAGAGATTCAGTGCTAAAGACATCTTATGGACTACTAGATAAAGCTATTGCAATAAGATTATTCTAATGTGCAAAAACTTTCAAGTTATTCCATTAATTGGGCTTAATTGGTGCATAGGCTATAATCCAAATTCAGTGGTCCATCAATTTGGCACCATCCAAGACATAGTCCATAGACCTTCATTAGAGATGGTTACAGTGGAGTTTCAAGATCCAAGCATATTAATATCTAACAAGATTGCTAAGCTGATGGAGGAAAGGGCCCTATGGGTGAAAGTCCTAATATTGACTTAGGGGAATTAGATGGTGAAGTACGAAATCACCAAGCTACTAGGGATTTTATCATCAACCAATTATATAAAACAGGGGAAACGATATATCAAGCTCCTGATGTCACTCAGCCTACGCTGAGTAATCTAAGACAAAAAATGAAGACTTACATGGAAATGGTGTGAGCTCGAATGGAAGTCCATTTTGAAACCATAGAACGTAAGAAGGATGTATTGAAAAATAGGTTCAAGGAATCTAACTAAAGGAATAAGGCACTTGAAGCCTAATTGAGGAAGACCCAAATGACGGTTAAGGAATTAGAAGCTACCACAAATGCTAAGGAGAAAAAGAAAAATCCAACACCCACTTGACAAAAGAAGAGGAAGTGCAGAAGTTAGCAAAGGAGAAGAAGAAATTAGATTATAGGATTTTTTTTTGAGATATTTTGAATAAAGTAATCATACTCCAAAGTTTGCAATATTAATAAAATTTCAGTGTTACCACATCATTAATTAATTGTTTGTTCTTTATTTTGCATTTGTATGTTATACATGCATCATATTTCATATTCTTGCCCTTTACATATATGTAATATATATATATATATAAAGAATAATAAAAAATCAATAAATAATAAAAAGTAATAAAAATATGTATATATAAATAAATGCTTACTAATAAGATTCGAGTATGGTTTACTAGGTATCAAAGATAGCTTCTAAACAACCAAAACCCCCGAGGAGTCCAATCAACACCCATTCTAAGTCTAAGATGGCTAGCAGCGACAACAATAATGACAAGTGCCATGCCAACAATGATATTGGCAATAGCACCAACACCTCCCCTAACCCAAGGATCATTTCATTGGAACAAATAGTCCAGTAGTTAACCACTCAAGTCTATTTCTCAACTAAAAGCATTAGTCTCCTTTGAACTACCCAATTTGCTCAAGAAGAACACTTAGGGGCTCAAAAGGGAAAGGTAACTAAAATCTAGCCACTCGAATATGAGGAAATCAACTCCCGACTTAATCCTGCATTTGAATATGAGCCCAAAACAACAATCAATATCGGGCTAACTCCCAATGACCTTAAAAGAGAATTAGAAGATGGGCTAGAAAGAAATGGAAAGGAAACTCTTCTAGTAATTGGCTGATAAAATAAGGACTTTGGAAGGCCCCGACAGTTTTGATCAAGTTAGCATCACTGATCTATTGGCATATGGTGCAAGTGCTTACTTAGAAAAATTCAAAGTGCTAGAATTTGAGAAATATGACGGCACTAGTTGTCCCAAGATGCACATAAGGCTATAAGTGCAAAAAATGAGCAAGTATGCATAATACGACCAATTCATGGTCCAACTTTTCAAGATAACCTTACAGTTCCCGCTTTAACATGGTATGCACAATTAGATCTCAGTCAAGTCAATACATAGGATAAGTTAGCTCACGCATTTTATGAGCAATATAAATTCAACATTGAGGTTGCCCCTTCAGTACTGGACTTAAGAAGCCTCCGAAACAAGCATAACAAGTCCTTTAACGAATACGCTCAATGTTGGAGGGCTCAAGCTGCCAGGGTTTCCACTCCAATCTCGAAAAAAGAGTTAACTTTTTTTTCACCAATACATTGGAGAAGTCCTATTTCACACATTTGATTGGGCAAACCTCATCCAGCTTCACAGTGGTAGTAGCAACAAGATGTAGGATAGGGAATGCCATTACATCTGGAAAACTCCAAATTAGTGACTCTTCTAGAATCGCATCATCACCAAGACTCAAAGGGAATAATAAAGGCAAAGAAGCCATAGTCGATGTAGTTAACTCAAGAAGGAACAATAGATTGAGGTCTCACATGACTTTCTAAACAACAAACACCCCAATCCATCAACAACCAGTGAATCAAACCCAAGCCACTAGGGCCGCAAAACGGTTCACTCCAATCCTCATCCTACTTAGCTAAGTTTTCGCTCGTCCATGAGTAGATAATTTGATCAGTCATGAAATTCCCAATGACTGGTATAAGCTAAGGACTTTTTGATGAGGATCAACTAACATCAAAGAAGAATGAACCAAAGTCCCAAGATCCATTACATTGTATTAGAGGCCCAATGACCCGCGTGAGAGCTAAGCGGATGAGTGAAGCTTTACAAGGACTAGTCATGGACCTACAAGCAAAAGAACCAAGTTACACTAAAGGAGAACCAACCTTTATCAACTTGATTCACATTTCTATAAAGGGATGCAAGGATATAGAATTTTTAGAATAAATTATTTTAAGAAAGGAAAATTGAACCAAAAAGGGAGAAGCACTCACGGTTTTATTTGTTATGACTTGCTTTATTTGTTTGTTTTGTGTTTAGTATATTTAGTTGTAAGATTTCGGCCTTCTAGAAGTTAAGTGGCCAGTTTTTCTATGTTTAGAAACTTAGGTTATTCTTTTATCATGTGATAACAATATATATCATGGCAATAGAAGGAAGAAAACACCATTATGATATTATTGAAAACATATCTTTTCATGGAAAAGCTCTCTCTTGTTCTTTGAGAAAGAACTCCACGATTTTCTTCAACACAAATGCTTGGGGAAATCATTGATAGCTTAGGTTTCAATCAACAAGTGTGGTTGGGGTCTAGTTACAAATTACAACTTGTTCAAGACGATTCGTAGGAATTCCGATTTCAATTTTGATCGCCAGGTTCTAAGTTTGACATACCTAAGGTTTGCACATCATTTAGTGTTATAGCTTCAGCTTCTTGAATCAAGTAACATTTATCCTTTGTTAATTATTTGTTCGTTCATTTCATAGTTTTTGTTCATACCCTAGAAATTCGTCTATACAAACAAAATTTGTGAATTCAGTCATAGGAAGTCTATTGGTGACCGACAACAACAATTTGTTATCTTAACAAATTGAAATCCATTCTTTAATTCTTGTTCTTTATTCTTGGAAAGTTGTATAAAAAAAGAAAATTCGAATTCGGCCATGAAACATTTAATTGCCGCATTACAAGACAAAAAAAAGGCTTGTTTTGAAATCACATAATCAACTGATACAATACACATTCCAATTCTTACCTTCAATATTATCTTGCCTTTTCATATTGTAACCGAATTACATTGCATTCCATTACATGCTTAGTGCAATATTCTACTTTCCTATTTCAAGTTGTGGATATCTCTTAGCTTGTGTTTCCAATTTTGTAGTGAGTCTTTTCATATCAATTAATTCATGATTGTATCATTGCATGCTGTGACTTGGAACCAATAGTTAGTCAATAGATTTGCTTTAGTGGTTTGCATTGAGGAATTTTTTTTCAATCCGAGTTCATATTAAAGAATTGTAAGAGCAGGTTGTGAGAACATTGCTACCGTGAGCTAAACAAAAGTGAATTGTGAGGACATTACTACTGAGAGCAACATACGAGTGAATTGTGAGAAATATATTATATTTGTGTTACTAATCTCTTTTCTTGACTGTAAACATATGTCAGGACAAAGTCTAACTAGAGGTGAGAATGGAGGAGGGGAAAGTAGGGTGATGTTTGACTCATTGATGAGGGAGATGAAGCGAATATTAAATGGTGAACTTGAACAAATCCATGAGAGGATGGATAAGATGGAATGGAGTAGGGAACCATCTGGCAGTACTACTGTCAGGCGAGGCATAAGTAGACCCTTGAGGGGAGGAGTTAGGATAAAAGAGGGTGAGGAAACGGATTCAGGAGAGTATAAATATAGGAGGGAGAGAGGGAACACCCAGAGGTAAGACAGTAATTTGGGAAGTATTAAAATGAAGATACCCTCATTTCAAGGGAAAAATGATCCAAAGTTATACTTGGAGTAGGAGAGAAAGGTGGATCATGTATTTGAATGCCACAGCTATACTGAAGAGAAGAAAATCAAATTGGCTATAGTTGAGTTCTCAGACTATGCTAGTGTGTGGTGGGATCAGCTAGTGCGTAATAGGTGCAAATATGGAGAACGACCTATTAGTACTTAGGATGAGATGAAGACTATTATGCAAAAGCAGTTTATCCCTAGTCATTATCATAAGGATTTGCTCAGGAAGTTTCAAGGGTTGACACAATGGTCCAAGAGTGTAGAGGACTATTATAAAGAAATGGAAATAGCCATTATTAGAGCTAGAGTGGAGGAAGATGATGAGGCTACAATGGCTAGGTTCATTAATGGGTTAAACAGAGAGATTGCTAACGTGGTAGATTTGTATCATTATTTGGATATGGAAGAGTTGTTGCATAAGGTGATTAAAGTAAAGAGACAGTTGAAGTAT
The DNA here is from genome assembly GCA_037954665.1 of Laguncularia racemosa. Taxonomy (NCBI): domain Eukaryota; kingdom Viridiplantae; phylum Streptophyta; class Magnoliopsida; order Myrtales; family Combretaceae; genus Laguncularia; species Laguncularia racemosa. The sequence goes on along the minus strand of JBBMOL010000215.1, from coordinate 1,028,809 downwards.
AAGAGCAATCCAAAGTCTAAGGTGACATCCAACTCTTCATAGAAGTCCAATTAGAAGAAGAATCCTATACATTCAAAGTCTAAAGAGGACGTAAAGGCTAAGAGTCCAATTGCTGCTTTAAAAGGTAAAACTGAAACTAAACCATCTTCGAGAACTCGTGATATTAAATGTTTCAGGTGTTAGGGGTTTAGACATACTGCATCTCAGTGTCTAAATCAAATGGCTATGATCATTCACAATAATGGAGATATGTAGAGTATTAGTTCTGAGGAGGATAATATATCACCCTCAGAGGAGTATGATGATGTCGACATGGAAGAACTCGTGAGTGGTAAGCTATATGTTACTAAACAAGTCTTTAGTGCTCAACTGCAGGACGACGGTGAAAAGGTTCAATGTGAACACATCTTTCATACCCGATGTCATGTGCAGAACAAGGTATATAGCTTGATCATTGATAGTGGAAATTGCACTAACGTTTCTAGCACCTTGTTGGTTGATAAGATGTGGTTGAAGGCTATGAAACATCCTAATCCATATCGATTGCAATAGTTGAATGAGTGTAGGGAAGTGAAGGTGACTAGACATGTTCTTATTACTTTTTCCATAGGGAGTTATCATGATGAGGTGATGTGTGATGTAGTTCCCATGTAAGCTAGTCACCTATTACTGGGTTGACCATGGCACTTTGATAGGAAGGTGATGTACGATGGTTACAAGAACCAATATTCTTTTGTTTTAAACAAAAGGAAGGTGGTTTTAACTCCATAGAAACCATGGGAAGCTTGTGAGGATCAATTGAGGATAGCAAAAGAATTTAGAGAGAAACATGTTAGTGTGTGAGAGAAGGCTGACAAGAAAGAAAAGAGTAAGGGATAAACCAATGTGCCTAAATCCACTTAGAAGCACAATTAAAAGACTCAAGAAAAAGCAAACTCAAGTCAACAACAAACCGGCTCCAAAAGGGCAAAAATTCACGTGGACACTAGTGAAGATGTAAAGAAATCCAAATGTTCAATGTTGCAATTGTGATACCTCAATGATAATCTCTTCTAACAACACACTAATCACATATAATCCCAAGAGAATAATCCACAAATTCAAAAGAAAACTTCAATTCTAAGAACTCCTTTCCACACGTGATAATCACGTTTCAAGAGGAATTCTTCAAGGATGAATCGAATTCAAATGCAAAGGTTTTTAACTAAACACAAGAATTCAAAAATAATAAGCAGTAAATCTGACCAAGAACTATCTCAATTCACCCCTAGATATGATACACTAGAGAAGAAAATAAATCACAACAAAATGAAATTGATACTACTCACAATTTCAACTCTTGGGATTGAAATTGATAAGAGTCTAATGATAATTAGGAACCCTAATTCTCACGTGAATATGAACTCTCAATTCTGCAAAATATGGCTTCCTCAAACCCTCTCTTAAGCAAGTATTTATACTTGCTACTCCTAGGGTTAGAAAGTGGTTAAAATTACAAGTTTGCCACTTTTAAGGTGGCTAGTCCTAAATGAAAATTACAAGGAAATAAAAGTTTCCCAAAACCAAATACAACCAAAATAGTTCATAAAAGAAGAAATATATAAAAGAAATGGTCTTCAAGATGCCGGTCTTCTATAGGATCCATCGGCCCAACTCATCGCTGGTTCAGGTCAGTCCATAGATAACCCACAAGCTGAGTTTGAGGGAGTTTGTCCATTGCCCTATAAAATATGATAAGTGTGCCTGTTGGAAAACATAATACAAGAATAATAGAAAAGAGGTTAATATATAAATAATTCTAGGGTCGATCTGCTCAAAATGGGCCCTCATCGCCAAAATTCGAATTCTTTTAGTTCTTGCCCTAATGATAGGTCTTGTCGGATTTTTATTCCTATCATCTCCTCGGGCCTCAAAAAGATTTGTCCTCAAATCTAGCAGGTCAAATGCAATAGAGACTTTGTTTTCTCCTAGCAATCCATCTGAAGAAGTATCTCTACAGAATCCCAATATCTGAAATACTACAGGTGGTGATTGTTTTCTCTCCTCCATTTCTAGGATGTATCTCATCTGCAACACAAATAATGCTCCATTATCCAATAAAGTCGCCCCTATATCAACTTGTTCCACTGAAACCATTCCTCCTTTTCTAACTTATCTGTATGTTGCTGATCCTCATGGTCTTCTAATGGTTGACCCAATTGCTCATTACCCTCTAAAACCTCTGAAGGTGAACATAACTGTCTCTGAACAGTCTGGCTCTCTGGTGGTTTGCTCGTCTGATTATGATCATCAGGATCCTCTGAAGGTTGGCACATCGGTGTCTGACAAATTTTATGCTCTAAGGGTTGGCTCGTGTCACTAGAGCCCTCAAAAACCTTTGAAGGTTGGCATACTTGCGTCTGCATAGTTTGGTCCTCTAATGGTTTGATAATGTGGCTATGATCCTCAAGATTCTGTGATGGTTGTTTTATCTGTCTTTGCATCTCCTGGACCTCTGATGGCAACATAGGGTTCAATACTATACGTTTTCCATCTTTTTTAAACATATAAGTATTTCTATACCCATCATGTAATACCATCCTGTCATACAACCATGGTCTACCAAGTAATGTACGGGATGCACAAAGAGGAAGAATATCACATTTAAGCTCATCATAGTACTTGTCCCCTATACTGAAGGGTACCCTAGCCCTTTGGGTTACACAAAGACCATCCTAATCATTCAACCAATGTAATGTATAGGGTTTAGGATGTGGGATAGTTTCAAGTTTCAACTTCGATACTAATGATGCAGCTACAACATTAGTACAAATACCACCATCAATAATAATTGCACACAAGTTTCCTTGTACCCTATAAGAAGTATGGAACAAGTTTTCTCTTTATCCCTTATCAATGGTTTGAAAGGAAGTCAAGTCCCAATGCAATATATTAGTAAACAAATACAACTCACTTGACATTTTTGCTTACTAATTTCAACAACCTCAATACACTTCACCACACTACAGTAACACACCTTTACACGCCCCTACACACCCCCAGTGCTCACAATCAACCAATACAAGAAATGCTTATTGTTACTTCAAGTAAAGTCAAGTGAAATAATTGAAGCACAATGAAATAATTCTTGGTACTTCAAGTAAAGTTAAATAAATGAAGTATACACACAATTACTTTCAAGTAGATAGAATTAAATTCAACTACTAGTGTTTAAGTAACTAGTTCAATTACTTTCACACTTTAATGACTTGTTTGAATTTTAAATTCCACTACTCAACCTTCCTTTTCTTGCCTTGATTTCACACTTCAAATAACCACAATGTGCAATACCTTACACTACACACAAGTGCACAAATTCAAAGTGGCAATTCCCTTACTTACACATTCACTCCGCCATATATAAACAAGGTAACAACAAATTCAAATTCCACTTTAAATGCAACCTCTTCTACAAATAGTAAAAAGCAATTTCAAATTCAAATAATCATTTACTCAACTATCACACAATAACTTCTTTCAACTTAAAAAATGGTGTTTGAATTTGAAATAATTTCCTTTTCTCCACACTCTTCAAATTTGGAAATGGTAAAAGACAACCACAATTCCAAAATCATCAACACTCCATTCACTCTTCTTTGCTTTCAAAATTCAAACTACAATTCTGAAATCATCAACTCTCCATTTGCTCTTCCTTTTTTTTTTTTTAATTTTCCACTTTTTCCAAGTGATCACAAATGATCACAAATAAACACTACTCTTCCTCACGACAAGCTCAAAGACACCACGTTGCAATTCCTTCAATCAACATACACACATAACGCACACATACATACCCTTCACTAATTTTACAAAAACATAACTCCACATACATATACCTTTTATACAGGTTGCAGCACATATATATACACTCTTCCACACTTGAATTTCTCCACTTCTATACAAGTTTCAAACCACAACTCACAACAAAAGGCAGCTTAAATTCAAATTCACAATGAGATCATTAATTGCAATTTTCCACAAATGGTAAGGAGCCACTTTCAAATTCAAATGAACACACAATTAAACAATGACTTAATGTGTATTTTGAAATTCAAATTGCTTCCTTAACTCACACCTCAAATCTGGAAATTCAAATCTGAAAATCACAAGTAATACTCTTCACTTCCAAAAATGCAATAACATCAATCCACTTCAACAATTAAACACTATTCTTCTAGACTTCAAATTTGAACTTCCTCAAATGATCACAAAGTTCATGTCCCTTTAATCAATCATGATCAACTTAAGGATTCCAAGAGTGTTCCAATCTCCAATTGTACATCCACTAATCAACAAGAGAACAAAACTCAACAATCACAACAACAAGATGCAATTTCATGCCAACAAAATTTCGAATCAAGGTGCTTCACAACAAACCCTTAAATTCCGGATCTCAATTGACAAATCCCTCCACTTAAACCTCAAGCTCTGATACCAAAACGATGATGTGCCTAAATCCACTTAGAAGCACAATTAAAAGACTCAAGAAAAAGAAAACTCAAGACAACAACAAACCGGCTCCAAAAAGGCAAAAATTCATGTGAACACCAGTGAAGATGTAAAGAAATCCAAATGTTCAATGTTGCAATTGTGATACCTCAATGATAATCTCTTATGAAAACACACTAATCACATATAATCCCACGAGAATAATCCACAAATTCAAAAGAAAACTTCAATTCTAAGAACTCCTTTCCACAAGTGATAATCACGTTTCAAAAGGAATTCTTCAAGGATGAATCGAATTCAAATGCAAAGGTTCTTAATTAAACACAAGAATTCGAAAATAATAAGAAGTAAATCTGACCAAGAACTATCTCAATTCACCCCTAAATATGACACACTAGAGAAGAAAAGAAATCACAACAAAATGAAATTGATACTACTCACAATTTCAAAGTGTTGCACTCGCCACAATTTCAACTCTTGGGATTGAAATTGATAAGAGTCTAATGACAATTAGGAACCCTAATTCTCACGTGAATATGAACTCTCAATTCTGAAAAATATGGCTTCCTCAAACCCTCTCTTAAGCAAGTATTTATACTTGCTACTCCTAGGGTTAGAAAGTGGTCAAAATTACAAGTTTGCCACTTTTAAGGTGGCTAGTCCTAAATGAAAATTACAAGGAAATAAAAGTTTCCCAAAACCAAATACCACCAAAATAGTTCATAAAAGAAGAAATATATAAAAGAAATGGTCTTCAAGATGCCGGTCTTCTATAGGATCCATCGGCCTAGCTCATCGCTAGTTCAGGTCGGGCCATGGATAACCCACAAGCTAAGTCTGAGGGAGTTTGCCCATTGCCCTATAAAATATGATAAGTGTGCCTATTGGAAAACATAATACAAGAATAATAGAAAAGAGGTTAATATATAAATAATTTTGGGGTTGATCTGCTCAAAATGGGCCCTCATCGCCAAAATTCGAATTCTTTTAGTTCTTGCCCTAATGATAGGTCTTGTCGGATTTTTATTCCTATCATAAACTCTATTGAACAATGAGGGGAAAGATTCTGAAACATAGAAAGGAGAGAACATTGTGAGAAAAAGTGAGGTCAAGAGTGCCATATTGGCAAGGAAACAACTACTTGTAATTATATACAAGGATTTATATTTTACTAATACTGACCTTAACCCTTTATTGCCTAGTATAGTGGTGTCTTTATTGCAGGAATATGAAGACTTATTTCCTGAAAAAGTACAGAATGGTCTATCTCCACTACGAGGTATTGAGCACCAAATTGATTTCTTACTAGGCGCATCTATTCCTAATCGGCCAGCATACCGAATTAATCTTGAGGAGGCCAAGGAAATTCAGAGGCAGGTTGATGGATTGATGGAGAAGGGATTTATTAGAGAAAGCCTCAACCCATGTCCAATTCCAGTCATCCTAGTCCCCAAGAAAGATGGAGCGTGGTGCATGTGTGTCGACTATCGGGCAATCAACAAGATAATAGTTAAGTATAGGCATCTTATCCCTAGGCTAGACGACATGCTTGATGCATTGCATGGTGTACGTTTATTTTCTAAAATTGACCTAAAGAATGGCTATTATCAAGTTTGTATGAAAGAAGGGGATGAATGGAAAATAGCATTTAAAACTAAACATGGATTATATGAATGGATTGTAATGCCTTTCGGGTTAACAAACGCACCTAACACTTTCATGAGATTAATGAATCATGTTATCCGTCATTTTATTGGAAAGTTTGTTGTTGTCTATTTTGATGACATTTTAATTTATAGCATGACATTAGATGATCATGTTCAGCATCTACAATGTGTGTTTAACATTTTAAGGGAAAACCAATTATATGCTAATTTAAAGAAATGCACTTTTTGTATGGAAACTATGGTTTTTCTTGGTTTTATTGTAGGTACAAATGGGATAGCTATAGATGAGGAGAAGGTGAAGGCGATTTAAGAGTAGCCAACACCAAAGAATGTAAATGAGGTCAGGAGTTTCCACGGCTTAGCAAGCTTTTATAGGAGGTTTGTGAGGGATTTCAATTCCATTGCTGCTTCTCTATATGATCTTGTTAAGAAGAATGCCAACTTCAAGTGGACTAAAGTGCAAGAACAGGCGTTTCAAACTCTGAAAGGTAAGTTGACTAACGCACCTTTATTAGTATCGCCTAATTTTGAGAAAGTATTCGAGATTGAAAGTGATGCTTTTGGGAAAGGTATTGGTGGTGTGTTAATACAAGATTCCAAACTAATAGCCTACTTTAGTGAGAAACTTAACGGTGCTGCCTTAAATTACCCTATGTATGATAAGGGGTTATATACCCTAGTGAGAACCTTGCAAGTGTGGCAGCATTACTTATGGCCTAAGGAGTTCATCATTCATTCCGATCACAAGAGTCTTAAGTATTTGAAGACGCAAGGAAATTTGAATAAGAGGTATGCTAAGTGGTTGGAGTTCATTGAGACCTTTCCATATGTGATTAAATACAAGCAGGGTAAGGAAAATGTGGTGGCCAATGCCCTATCTAAAAGGTACTCTCTTTTGACTTCTTTACATACTAAGCTGCTTGGTTTTGAATGCATGAAAGACTTGTATGAACATGATGCTAACTTAGGTCAAATTTAGGCTGCTTGTTTTGAATCTGGATATGTGGACTTTTATAGGCATGATGGGTATTTATTTAAGAAAGATAGGTTATGTGTGCCAAAAAGTTTCATATGTGAATTGTTGGTAAGGGAAACGCATAGGGGTGGTTTAATGGGACACTTTGGTGTTAAAAAAACTTTAGACATTTTGCATAAACATTTTTATTGGCCTAAGATGAAACATGATGTACAAATTGTGTGTGATAAGTGCATTGCTTGTAGAAAGGCTAAGTCTAGAGTGATGCCCCATGGGGAATATCTTCCATTGCCTATGCCTAATCAGCCTTAGACTAACATCTCTATGGATTTCATATTAGGGTTACCATGATTTCAAAGTGGCAAAGATAGCATATTTGTTGTTGTTGATAGGTTTAGTAAGATAGCTTATTTCATTGTCTATTCTAAAATTAATGATGCACAACATATTGCTGACTTGTTCTTTAGGAAAATTATACGGTTACATGGTTTACCTAAATTCATTGTAAGTGATAGGGATGTAAGATTTTTGAGCCATTTTTGGCGAACCTTGTGGAATAAGCTAGGCACCAAGTTATTGTTTTCCACTATTGCACATCCTCAAACTGATGGTCAAACGAAAGTAGTCAATAGGACACTCTCAACATTGTTGTGTACTATGATTCCCAAGAATTTAAAATAACGGGAGACATGTTTGCCTCATATAGAATTTGCATATAATAGGACAGTACATTCCACTACATCATATTCTCCATTTGAGGTTGTATATGGATTTAATCTCTTGACCCCATTGGATATTTTGCCTTTGCCTACTAACAAGTTTGTTGACCTTGATGGAAAGAAAAAGGCAAAATTTGTTAGGGAATTGCATGCTCAAGTTCAAACCAATATTGAGAAGAAAAACAAACACTATGCCCGTCAAGCCAATAAGGGACCTGACAAGGCCGTGTTTCATTTAGGAGACTAGGTTTGGGTGCATTTGAGAAAGGAAAGATTTATAGAGCAGCAAAAGTCTAAATTGCATCCTAGGGAAGATGAACCTTTCCAAGTAGTGGAGCGCATCAATGACAACGCTTACAAGATTGACTTGTTAAGTCACTATGGTAATGTAAGCGCAACTTTTAATGTTTCTAATCTTACTCTTTATAATGTAGGTGATTCGAGGACGAATCTTTTCGAAGAAGGAGGGAATGATGAGGATCAATTAACATTAAAGAGGAATGAACCGAAGTCTCGAGATCCATTACATGGTATTAGTGGCCCAATGACCCGAGCGAGAGCTAAGCAAATGAGTGAAGCTTTGTAAGGACTAGTCATGGACCTACAAGCAAAGGAGCCAAGTTACACTAAAGGAGAACCAACCTTTATCAACTTGATTCACATTTCCATAGAGGGATGCAAGGATGTAAATGTTTTAGAATAAATTATTTTGAGAAAGGAAAATTGAACCGAAAAGGGAGAAGCACTCTCGATTTTAATTATTATGACTTGCTTTATTTATTTGGTTTGTGTTTAGTATATTTAGTTGTAAGATTTTAGCCTTCTAAAGTTAAGTGGCCGGTTTTGCTAAGTTTGGAAACTTAGGTTATTCTTTTGTCATGTGATAACAATATATATCACAGCAATAGAAGGAAAAAAACACGATTATGATATTATTGAAAACAAATCTTTTCATGGAAAAGCTCTCTATTGCTCTTTAAGAAAGAACTCCATGATTTTCTTCAACATAAACGCTTGGGGAAATCATTGATAGCCTAGGTTTTAATCAATAGGTGTGGTTGGGGTCTAGTTACAAATTACAACTTGTTCAAGACAATTCGTGGAAATTTCGATTTCAATTTTGATCACCAGGTTTTAGGTTTGATATACTTAGGGTTTGCGCATCACTTTTGACCCCAACCTCAAATGTGAATATCATATGGGGTAGGAAGGACACTCAATTAACAGATGCTGGAGACTTCAAAACAAAATCTAAGACTTAATTGATGCTAGAATAGTATAGTTGGATTTCATTAACGCACTAGCTCCAAATATTAGCAACAATCGACTGCTTAATCATAATCCTACAATCAACATGATCACAGTTGAAGATTTAGAGCCTAAACTAAATCTAAATGAGCTTCCTTCCCCGATAAAATAGATGGTATGGAATTTGCAACATGTAAGCCATTTACAATATATGAACCCAAAGGACAAAGCTCGAGCTAGGCTTGCTATTCACTAACTGCTTAAAGAAGGAAAAAGTAAGAAGAATGAAATTATGGCCCAATTGACTCCCAAACCACACAAGAGTTACATATAAAAGGGGCTAAGAAAGAGGTGGTTGATAAAAAACCCAACAGTTGACACTTTAGGTGAACCATCCAAAAAATTTGAATACTTGGTAGATTACTCATTCACACCAACAGTCTATGCTGATGTACCATCTACTCATTGGGGACCTAAATTTAAAGAAGAAGACAACTGTCAAGACTGGAAGGATAGGTCCATCAATATGATTGGATCTAATACAAAGCTAGTAGTTATAAAGTGCTACGAGGAATCGAAAGTAGAGATAAAGGTTCTAAAGAAGAAGTATGTGTTCATGACCCAATCTCCCCAAAAAAATATAAAGTGGCACCATTAAACTATTAGGCTATTAATCAAGATAAAGCTTCAAATTCAATAATAGGAGGAATCACTCACTTATGAAGGGTCTATAATCTTAAAAATAAGGCTTCTATTGAAGAGCCCATTGTTAAGTCTAAAAAAGAGGAAGAAGAGGGACATTCTATGTTCAATAAAGATGATTAAATCAGGTAAGTACAAGATTTTGGAGCAACTCACTAAAGCTCCCACCTAAATATCACTTATAGGCCTTCTCATTTCATTTGAACCACACCGAGAGGCACTCTTCAAAGTAATTAGACAAGTTAAAGTACTAGAGTGTATTGCAACAGAAAAATTAAACCACATCACTAACTCAATCCTCACAATGGATCAGATATCCTTCTCACTCGGAGAGTTAGGAGAAGATGGTAGCCAACATACCAAACCACTTTTATAGTGGTAAAATGCAATAATACAATAATGTCCCAAGTCCTTATAGATAATGGATTCTCTCTTAATGTATGCCCTTTAGCTACCCTTGACTTGTTGGGAGTTGATATGAGCAATGTTAAACCAAGCTCAATAGTAGTCAGAGCCTTTGATGGCTCTAAAAGGGAAATCATAAGGGAGATTAGTCTGCCAGTAGAGATCAGCCCCCAAGTTTTTAATATCTCTTTTCAAGTCCTCAACATCTTGAGGTCCTTTAACCTACTATTAGGAAGGCCTTGGATACATACAGTAGGAGCCATACCTTTAAGCCTCCACCAAAAGGTCAAATTCATATCAAATGGCCAAATAATCACTATACTAGGTGAGCAAGACTATGCCATCTATAAAGAAATAGTCATACTTTACATCGGGGAGGATGGCTCCGAGGACTTTGGACTCTAGGTATTTGATGAGGCATGTATGGTTATTAAAGAAGAAACAAGCGAAGTAAGGCCTTAATTCAAGAAGGGACAGTGAGGGACATGTAGGTTAGGATATGTTCCTACTTTTGAAGAAAAGCTCCAAGCGATGTATGCTAAGGGTAAAAGGGGAAGAAGACTATATGATGCCTTGGGGAATTTTCCACCTCTTCAATAGACTTTTTCTTAGCCAACTAGCACTCAAGTCTTAGGATCAATTCAAGCCAACTTCAACAAAGTTACCAACAACAACAACCCATCAACAAGAACCTCAGCTCCTCAACCCTCCAATTCACCTTCAGCTCTAATAATTGGTTTTCCTATCCTCTTAATAACACTAGGTTTGCTTCAGAATAGGAGGTAATCATAATTAATATTTTTGAGTTTACAATCATCATTACTTAGAAATAAGTTGAACTCTTCAACAAGTTTATCAATAAAATTACAAGTTATTTCAATCATACCTTCTTCCTTTGCTTATACACTTTTCTTCTTTGCTTTATTTCCATACAAACTCAACATTCTTAATAAACTCCATGGATATCTTGCGCATGTAAATAATGAAAATGTTGATATCACTTTTAACACTACTAGGTTAGCCATCGGAAATGATATTAATGACTATGAAGCGGTACAAGAGTTCGCGAAAATATGAACAAGGTAGAATTTCAATTAATGAACCGATGGTGATAGTTAATTGAAGAACCAAAGAAGACCCCAAAAACCATAAGATTGGAGGTAATTTGAGTGAGGAGCAAAAATGTGAGATAATCAAGTGATCGTTGCCAATTGTAGTTTTAATATTTATAATGCCTGTTCCTAATTCTAACTACATTGCAATAGGCAAGTGTACCTACCGTGGATGTAATATAGTGTCAAGTACAGGGTCGTCCCATAGAGATACACCAACTACTAGTACTAACTCCGTCCCTATTATCTAACCAACGCTTAAATATGTTGGTTGAAACTTAATTACTCTAATCTTAAAACTAATAACTCACTAACAACAATGGTTCGGAAGATTTATCAATTAACAAAAGCAACCTAGATCTTATTCTACTCCTTCTCTATCATGTAATTCATTAGATTTATGAAGATTGACGTAATTGACTTCTTATACTGTTGAACTCCCTAGTCAAGTTAACTCCTTTCTCAAGTATATTAACCTATCTAATCCTAGGTTTATCAAATAGGATCTCTCCTTAATTAATAGCAACCTAGAATTGCATAAAGCACATGAATTCGCATGAAAATAATCGATGTAAACAGAAGACTCTTGTTTCCTATCTCTAGAAGAACAATCAAATCTCATTAATTGCATTAAATCTAATCATAAAAGCAATTTCTCAATTAACTAATATGATATCATGCATAAATTCATATTCTGGATCTATGAATCTAAGAAACAATTGAAGGGCATGAAATTAATCATAAGAAAGTCAACAACTTCGCATTAAAAACCGAATCTTCATCACATGACAGAGAAGTTTCGAATAAAATCTAGATTTAGAGTCTACTCCTCCATAAATTGGACAAACAAAATACAATTATTGGAAGGATAATTAAAATTCATAGTCACAGCCCTTAAAGATGGAATCTTCTCCTTCGTGGGTCTTCAACCTCCTTTGGAACTGATAGAATCTTCCTTCCTCTGCTGCTATGTGTGTCAGAGCAAGTACAAAATTTGGAACCTCTTTTCTAGGGCAAACTAATGGTCCATTTATACATGTACCCGGGTTAGATACATACACGAGCGGATACATGAGTAGTGTATCTCGTTTGTGTATCTCACGCTTTCTTCCAAGTATCCTTATGTGAATATACACGAGCAAGTACATGGGAGTGTACATTAGTCGTGTATTTGAAACATCGTTGCACAGCAACAAAACTTAGATACACAAGCAAAGTACATGGGCGTGTACTTTGCTCGTGTACTTTCCAGACATCCACTTCAGTATACACAAACAAAGTACATGGGCGTGCATCTCATTCGTGTACTTTCCAGACATCCACTTCAGTATACACAAGCAAAGTACATGGGCGTGTATCTTGCTTGTGTACTTTCCAGAATTCTTTTCTTCACATGTATTGTATCCAATTCCTTCCAAACTTGATCCGGCGCTTCAAAACTCCTTCCCTTAGCTCCAAAATACTCTAGAAAATCCTGAAATTGACATTCATTCCATGAAGCATCCTTTTCTTCAACAAATCATCTAAAAATTCAACAATAAAGCACAATTTCATTACTCTAGATAAGGGTATTTTGTGACTTATCATCAAGCTACTGTTTGAATACTTAGATGTATTTGCTTGGTCATATGGAGACATGCTAGGATTTGATCGAACAATAGTGGTTCATAAGCCACCTATGAGAGGAGATGTCAAACCTAAAAAAAAAAAAAATTAAAGAGATTTAGGCTTGACATCTTATTAAAAATCAAAGAAGAAGTCAAGAAGCTACCAGAGGCTAAGTTCGTTGAAGTATTAGACTATCTAAAGTGGGTAGCAAACTGTCCTGGTTTTGAAGAAAAATGGAAAGGTTTAGGTATGCGTGGACTTCTAAGATCTAAACCAAGCTACACCTAAAGACAATTTCCCGTTACCCTACATAGACATCTTGGTAGACAACACAACTGGAAGTCATCTCTTCTCTTTCATGGATGGCTTCTTGGGATATAATAAAATAAGAATGGCAGAAGATGATGAGACCAAGACGACCTTTAGCACAACTTAAGGTACATTCTGTTATAAAGTTATGCTCTTTGGTTTAAAAAATGCTAGGGCAACATACCAAAGAGCAATGGTTACAATACTTCATAACATGATACATCAAAAGGTCGAAGTATATGTTGATAACATGATCGCTAAATCTAAAGAAGGGGAAAACCACGTGGTTGTTTGAAGGAAACTATTCAAGCGATTAAGGAAGTTTTAACTAAAATTAAACCTAGAAAAATGCACTTTTTGAGTCACATCTGGTAAGTTGTTGGGGTTCATTTTAAGTCAAAAGGGCATTGAAATTGATTCTGATAAAGTAAAATCCATACTAGAAATGCCTTCCCCATGTAACATTAAAGAGATAAGAGGCTTATTAAGAAGATTGAATTACATAGCTCAGTTCATTTCACAGCTCATGGATAAATGCCACCCACTATTTCAGTTTCTAAAGAAGAATGCCACGGTGAAATGGGACGATGAATGTGAGGAAGTGTTTATGAAGATCAAAGAATATCTTGTGAACCCTCCAGTTTTTGTAGCCCCAAAACCAGGAAAACCTTTATTCTTATACCTCACAATACTTCTTGAGTTGATGGGGTGTATACTAAGGCAAAAGGATGAGAGAGGAAGGGAACAAACAATATACTACCTAAGCAAGAAATTCACTGAAGGGGAACAAAGGTACGATAACATAGAAAGAACCTGCTGTGCATTGGTTTAGGTCAAGCATAGACTAAGGCAATATACTCTTTATTATCCCATTGAACTACTAATAAGACATGATCCCTTGAATTACTTAGTAAAAAAGCCTATTTTGTTAGGAAGGATTTCCAAGTGGCAGATGCTCCTATTAGAATTTGATGTTACGTACGTAACTCAAAATTCGATGAAGGGGCATACACTAGCAAATTAGTTAGCTAAGCCTTCAATCAAAGTAGATTATCAAGAATCACAAGCCTAATTCCCAAATGAAAATATTTTGATGGTAGATGATGAGTTAAAAGAGGACTCTAAAATAGAAAAAGATCCCAAATGAACAATGTATTTTAATGGAGTTGCCAATGTGTATGGATGTGGAATTAGGTTAGTGTTAGTATCAATAAAAGGAATGTAATTCCCTACAAGGACGAAACTTATATTCCCATATACCAATAATATTACAGAGTATGAAGTATGCATCCTCAGCCTCAAAATGGCACTCTATATAGAAATCCATGAGTTAGATGTATACAAAGACTCCTCACTTATCATATCATAAACACAAGGAGAATACAAGACTAAAGACCTCAAATTAGTGCCATATTACTAACGCCTGATAGAATTAATTGAGAGATTTGAGGTTCTTACCTTCACATACATCCCAAGAACTCAAAATCAATTTGTTGATGCCCTTGCCACATTCGCATCTATGATTCAAGTAACAAAAGGGATAGAAGTTTAGCCTTTAAAGATATAATGCAACAATCGATTATGGAATGATCGATTGATAAGTTAAAGGATGAACGCCACAAATTCAAAATTCGATAAGTTCAATTAGTTCTTCAAAGAACCAAAGAGAAATCTCTCTCAATTGATAAATAAAATATGCCAAAAGATCTTTACAAATGTATATGTGATGACTATTTATAGTCTCACAACAAAAGTACATAAAACGTATAAAAAACCCTACTTATGAATAAGGAAAACATTATACACCAGCAGCTTAAATTTGACTAAAGCTAACCTATAATTTCTACAAAGCCGACGGCTTATAATTCCATGTAAAACCGGCCTTTATTGGAGTAAGCTTGCCACTTAGGCCGGTGGCTTTCAAAGTCGACCTTTAGTCCATTTCTATCGATCTTTGATTTCGTCCCCGACTTCCATCCTCGAGATCCGCACTTCAAATATGCATGTACTCTTTGTTCCCAACTCTTTATCTTATCCTTGATCATCCTTGGATCAATCCTCCTAATGTGATCTTCATCATTCCCCTCCTCTTGAAAAGGATTTATCCTCAAATCATCACCTACATTAAAATGAATCAAATTAGTAATATTAAAAATAACACTAATTAGATACATACCTAGCAATTCCAATCTATAAATGTGATCATTGATGCACTCAAGGACTCGAAATGGACCCTTGCCTCTTGGAAGCCTCTTTGATCGCTTTTGTATTGGGAATCATTTTTGGCATATGCACACCCAAACCAAATCTCCGGGTTCAAATAGAACTTGAAGACACCCTTTACTAGTTCGTTTAGCACATTGCTTCTTTTGTCGCTTAATATTGAGCTTGGCCTTTTCATGCACCTCAGCAGATCTCTTTATTCCTGCATATAGAACATTCTTAACCTCACTAAGTCTCTCATCAAAATTTTCTTTCCACTCTATTTTTCACTCATCACTTAATGTTCTTTCTCTCTTTTTGCTTTCCTTTAACTCAGACTCTCTCTCATTTTCTTTTGCAATGGAGCTTAATTTAATTTTTTTACTAACTCCCTTTTGTTCACTCTCTCTTGGTAGCCTCTCTTGATCTTCATAAAAATTTTCTTTTCTCTCGACTTTTCTCTTAGCTATCTTCTCACAAGCCCCATCTTCCTCCTCTTTTTCTTTTATACTCTTAGTCACTATCATTTTTTCACTCTCTTTATTATGACCACTCTCTTTTTGCAATTTCATCTAATCCTCATAAACTTGCTTAGGGGTCAAAGGCACAAGAGTAACTAGTCTTTGATTGTACTTAAAGGAATACTTATTGGTAAAGTCATCATGCTTAACCCTCCTATCAAACTGCCATGGTCATCCAAGCAACGAGTGAATAGCCTACATCTAAACTACATCACATAAAACGTCATCTTTATATCTTCCAATGCTAAAAGTAACTAACACCTGCTTGTCCACCTTCACTTCACCATTATCATTTAACCACTGCAATTTGTAAGGTCGAGGATGCTTATTAGTGGAAAGTCTTAATTTCTCAACCATAGTTGCACTTGCCACATTAGTATAACTCCCACCATCTATAATCACACTACACACCTTATTCTAAACTAGGCATCTAGTATGAAAAATATTCTCACTTTGCACCTCTTTCTCTTCTCTAACATGTACATTCCAAACTCTCCTAGCTATCAACAACTTCTCCTGAACAATAAACTCTTCCCCATTAACATTTTCAGAAGACTTTCTATGAGACATATTGTCGTACAAGACAATGTTAGGAGTAATAAAATGAAATGTCTCAAATTCACTCTCTCACGCATTTTACTCAAGTCACTCTACTATTTTCACCAATCCATACCCACTCAAAAATTTCTCTTTTCAGTTCTTTTGGAACTAATAATCTAATCGGATTTGTTCCTATATAAATCCACCCAACTTTCCCAACAGTAGTTTTGTAATATGATTTGACAAGGTTCATAGAGCGTTAATGTTGATGACCATAATCACACAAATTTTAAAATCATTTTCTACGACTCTCTTTTATGATCAATTAGGCAAGCGCACCTATCAATTGTAAAAGTATAGAGTTGAGTTCAGATATCGTTCCTCTAAGGATCAGCAAGTACTAATAACAACTTTAAACCAACTATCCAACCGCACAATTTCAAAAGATTCAATTTAAATTAGAAACACTTGACAAAACCTATAGCAATTAAAACTAACACAATAACATGATTACTAAATCCGATAATTAAGAGCATACCCTACCCTTACTACTCCTCTAATTGTCATGTAACTTCACCCTTTCAATAAATCAGTTAACAAGCAATGGTTATCTCTGAACCGCGGAGTATCTAACACTAAGCCAATATTCCTTCCAGATTTATTAGCTCCTAACCCTAATCGCATTAATAAAGATCGCTCTTTTATCAAAATCAATTAGAATTGCATTAACACTCTTGAACCCTCCATCAGGTCGAATTATCTAATTTAACCTAATATGGAAAATTCATGTTCTCTGTCCCTAGATTACATACGAATTCCTTTATTCATACATGATCTATTCAAACAAGAGATTTTCCAATCAACTTCTAAGAAATCAATGCAAACTCAATGCTGGCCATACATCAAATTAGCAACACTAAATGAACAACATGAATAAATTCAGAGAATTCCACTATTCATTAACTATGCAATCAATCCAATATTACATGACAATTAGGGTTCATAAGGTTCGAGTGTGAAATAAATTAGCCACTCATGGTTTTCAAGTTACAAATCAATGAAAATGAAAAACCCGTGTGCATAGACCCTTCGGAAGAGAAAGATGAATCCGTTGATGTTGCTTTTCCCTTCGATAATCTTTCCCTGGTCTCTTCCTCTTCTTCTGTTCCTCGTTTTTTTTTTCTATCTCCTTCAGGTTAGGAACTCCCCTCTTTTCTCGTTCTGGAAAAAATGAGAATATATATATGCATGGAAGCCTAAAAATCTCTTGTAACAGCTAACTTTTTTTAAGCACGCGATCTCGACACACGGCTTATACACAGCCGTGCCTTTGAATAGCGTCAGTAAAACCCACGCAAATAACACACGGCCGTGTCTTAGATCATATACTCAACCGTGTGTGCTTTTGTGGATTTTCCAAGCTCAACACACGGTTGTGCCTTCAACCGTGTATGCTTCTGTGGATTTTCCAAGCTCAACACACGATCGTGCCTTCAACCGTATATTCAACCATATGTGCTTCTATGGGCGTGTTTCCTTGACACATGGCCGTGCTCTTCCCCTGTTCCTTCCAAAAAGCATTTTTCTTCATGTTTTCTTATCCAATCTCAATCCAAGTTGATATCTTCTCTCAAAATAGTGGTCCTCAGTCCTGAAACTGAAAATAACATCAATTTATTATCAAAACTCTTCAAAATAACAACAATTTATTACATACACCGCTAGAATTCATCAGAAATACAAGTGTTAATTTGTACTTATCAAACTCCCCCACACTTAAGCGTTTGCTTGTCCTCAAGCAGAATAAAGCCAAAGAAAAACCAAGGACAAGATTTTCATTAACTCAACAATCAAGAACTTCTTTTCGCATCATTGATTCTCATGATCTACCTCCATACTATGCAATCTCTACTCAATCCTACCATTAGTTGTTTACAAAATACAAATACCAGAATTCTCAAGACTAATCCAAGTGACTTAAACTAGTACTCTCATCATTTAAACATAAATTCCCAAAAGTGAAACTGAACAAAGATCAATACCAGTAAAGTAGAGTATACTTCCCTCCTAACCACTCCTATAAGTAATGCAATAAAAAGTAAAGGCACATTGTATCTACTTATCTCCTGGATTTCCCTTTTCTTTAATCCTTTTAAACAAGATTAGGAGATTTTCCATTAAGTACTTTACTTAGTTAACCGACTCATGTAGCGAACTTTCAATCGATAATCCCAAGCTCATCACTCAAGTTAACAGACGTTATCCCCTCAGCGTAGAAGGCGTCCCTCGGATTTACTTGTTCGAGTCAAGTCAACTATCCAGTTTTTTTTTCAACTGAAATGGTTTCCTTGGTCAGTAAGTCCCAAACCAGACGATCTCAAGCTACTAGGTTTTAAGATATCCCTTTGAACCTTTACCATCTCAATTAAATTAATTTTCCATTACTTTCCAATTCAGCTTAATTAAGTTTAGTTTTCTTAGACTTTTCTCATGACCCTTATAGCGAGCTTTCAGCCATTCATCCTGAGTTCGTCACCTAAGTCAATAGATGTTATTCCCTCAAAAGGGTACCCTTCGGGCTTAATTACTCGAGTGTATGAGGCCCACTTCTGAACTTTTTTTTCTTTACTCCCAAAGTTCTCAGTTCCTATAATTGCAAAAAGGGATCACTAAGCTACAAGTATCATCTACTCCTTTACTTAGAACTACAAAACTCATATTAATAGCAAAAGAAAAAGCATACTAAACTTACTAGTGACCTTAATCCATTCCCAATTCTTGAAATAAATGTTTAAATAACAAGTAATTCTCTTCCCTTGGATTTCAACTCGTAATTCTAGCAAAGTAGTTATAAAACAAGATAAGAGAGTAAAAATTTTCAAAATTCCCAAGACTTTTCATCTCAATAAATCATATAACTAAATCTCAGCAATTCTTGATTATTAGTAATTCATTAAATACATCTTAAGTGAGGAAACTTTTGAATTTTGATTCATTAACACTTATATTTCATATAACTTCCTTCACTCAGATCCCTCCCCCACACTTAAAGTTAGACATTGTCCTTAATGTCTACATTGAACTACACAACAGGGAAGGAAAATGGAAATAAAGGTGAAAGAGAACAAGACTCCCCTGGATTAAAATCAGAATTGCGCTTCCAGCATCCACTTTTCAGAAGTGACTCAAATCATTAACATTCATGCGCATTGACCATGATTCCTTGAAAAGTACACCAAACATGTAGCATCCCCAACCTTCTCATGAAACTAAAGTCATGTACTCCACCAATCTAACAAAATCTCTGAAATGAAAAATCAAAAACCACAAGAAAAAGATAAAAGCATAAAGAAAGAACAATAAAAGCATCCAGAAATATCATCCATCCCTGTTTAAATACAAAATTTTGGTAGAAACAAAATATAAATGAAATCACACATAAGGGGTTTAAATAGCTAAGTCACAACAATTATCCTTCAATCCTTATCCCCATTGTCCGAATCATCTCGATGTCCGCCTTTTTCCCGTCGAAGAGAAGAACCTAGGTCTTGTGTATGTGGATCGACCCGAACGTCCTCATCGCTAGAACAGCTACAAGACGCAAAGTCTATCCCAAGCGTCTTACCCAACTTGGTAAAACTGTTCTAAAGGAACCGTTTTAACCCGTTCTGCTTCTTCATCATCCTCTGCTCCTCCTACATGGACTAAACTTTAGTAGATAATTCCCGAAGAAGCTCAACTGATGACCTCCTTGCTCTTGGTTCCCAAGGCTCATCCTCTCGAATCTCAACCTTCTCTTGCCCCTTAGGAATAGGATCTCCTTCTAATTCAACAAACTCATCCCCAGCTTCCTCCCGATGTGGAACCCTATGCCCCCAACTGATAATAGGCCTATCCGTTAAGCGCACTGACTGTCCCACACAATCACCGGGTTCCCGAACGGGAAATAACTCTAAGTTCCTCAAAATGCACGTTATCCATGCTCCTATGAAGACACCTAGACTCCCAGCCTCAGATTGGTGGAGTATGCAAAATGCAACGAATGCCCCTACATTTACCCTGGTGTGAGAATTCATGCTCCATAACTGAAAGACATCGCGGGCGTTCACCACACCCCTAGAATCCGTGTGATCCATGGTGGAGCAAGCAAAAATGTAGTGCAGTACCCGGTAAGACAGCTAGCTAAAGGAAGATCCCTTCGTAGCAGAAGCGTTATATGATAGTCTACCCAACTTGCTCCAATAATCGCTGGGTCGAAATCCTTAAGGAAATGACACAGGGAGTTGGCAGAATTCTTGGCTTTGGAGGAAAGGAGGATCATAAAGATCCATTGCCGTAATGAAGTCTGTCATAGAATATCGCCAATAATCTCCCATGGCTAAAAATTCTACCTTGTTGTCAACCCTGCGCTAATGCTATCCCGGATAGTAAAAGTAGAGATAAAAGTGAGTGTGATCTCCTTATAAATCTTCTCCTCAATAGCAAGAAGATTCCGCTAGGCTTGATCTTAAAGAAGGTTCTCACATGCACCCTTAATACCAAAACGTTCTAATACTTCCCAATCAATCACGACGTTGGGTCGAATAATTTTTTAGTTTTAAAACTTGTCATAGATGGGTTTGTGCTCTTGTCTCATGCCAACCAGATAACGAGATGCTCCCCTACCACTACTTGCTTCGTCTGATCTTTTTCTCTTTTATGCTATAGTCTTCATGCGAGTTATCTAAACAAGAAAATAAAAAAAAATGCTCAAAACTTCCACCAAACAACTTAATATATCTATCGCACAATAAGTTGTAATAATGATGAGGAATGGCCATGTATGAGGGAATACGGACTAAAATCAGAGGAAGAAGAGCAAAAAGAATCCAATAATTAAACACATGCCTGTGTAAAACACACCCTCGTGTATTGTGACATGCACGGGCGTATCTTTTGCAGAAACGCTTCCCCCCACCGTTTAAAACTACACACCTAAGGAAACGGCCGTGTAAAACCCATTTTGCACAAAATCATCGATAATAAGCTAATAACCACCCACCATGTAACCTAATAACAACCTAGGTTCCACAAAAATTCGCAAAACAAGAATACAAAACCTAGGTTTTAAGGTAAACATGGAAATTGTGCAAAATACGTCTTGAATCCTAGTATAAATAAGTAAAAACATGAGAAAAGATCAATACTAGGAAAGAATCGACCAAAAGATGCAAAAGCCCCTTGAGAAAACTCAAATTACCCTCAAAATCATGCATGAAGTGCTATGTAATCCAAAAAACTTAAATGAATGGAGGAAAAATTGCATATTGAAGAAGAATCGAGGGAGAAATCTTACCTTTACCGCCTGAAATGGATCCTAGAATGTATGAAACAGAGGATGGAGAAGGAGTGAACTGATATGGAGAGGATAGTTGAAAATGAAAATAAAAATTAGAGGGTTTCAAAATAAAAGAACCGGTCGTGCTAGAAAGGCATGGTCTGACTCACGACCATATACACAACCGTGTGTCCGTTTTTTTTCTTTTTTTTATAAACTCAAATATATGGTAAACTACACGGGTGTGTGTTCGCCCGTGTGGTTTCTCCTAGACACACGCCCATGGTACACGGCCGTGTGTCATGGACATGTATCATTCTATGGATTTTTTTTTTCATACACAGTCGTGAATTCCCAAGAAACTTGTAAATTGTTCAACTTACCTCCTTTTTGCATGCCTCACTATCCCTTCATGCATTAGATCCGCAAAAGACGGAATTTCCTACCAAGTTAATGCCAAAAATAATAGAGAATAATTGAATGGATTAAAGAAAGAAAAACTTACCTAAAGAAATGCATGGGTTGCCTCCCATCAAGTGCTTTTGGTTAACGTCGTTTGCTCGACAGATTGAGATTACATCTGATCAATTCACAAGAGGGTGGAGTCTAAACTCCTCTTGGCCCTCTTTTTCCCCTTGAGTCCCGAGGTACAACTTCAATCGTTGCCTATTTACCTTGAAGGTATGTCCATTCAGATGTTCCAATTCCATCGCTCCATGAGGAGAGACTTTTACCACTTTAAACAGCCCAGACCACTTCAATCTCAACTTGCCCGGGAAAAGTTTCAGTCGTGAATTAAATAAGAGAACATGATCTCCTTCACAGAATTGTTTCGAATGATGAATTCGCATATCATGATACCTCTTCATCTTCTCCTTATAAACTCACATTTTGTCGTAAGCTATTACATGCCATTCATCAAGTTCGTTCAGCTGAAACTTCCTCTTCCTACCAGCGGCCTCTAAATCCATGTTAAGAGTACGCAAAGCCCAAAAAGGTCTATGTTCTAGCTCCACTGGTAGGTGGCAAGCTTTCCCAAAAACTAGTCGGTATGGAGTGGTGCCTAAGGGAGTTTTGAAGGTTGTCTTATAGGCCCACAATGCATCGTCCAATTTTTCCAACCAATCCCTTCAGTGATGCTCCACTGTCTTTTCTAGAATCTTTTTCAATTCACGGTTTGAAACTTCTACTTAACCACTCGTCTGAGGGTGATAGGGGGCTGCGAATGTATGGGTGACACCATATCGCTTCAACACTTTCTCCAATTGCACATTACAGAAATGTGTTCCCCTATCACTAATTAAAGCTCGTGGTGCTCCAAACCTAGAGAAAAGTTTCTCCAAGAACTTCACCACTACTCTGGCGTCGTTGGTGGGCAAAGCTTGGGCCTCTACCCATTTAGACACATAATCCACCACCACGAGTATATACTTATTCTCGAAAGAATTGAGAAAGGGTCCTATAAAATCAATTCCCCACGTCGAAGATCTCACACTCCAATATGAAATTCTGGGGCATCTCATCATGTTTGGCCATATTCCCAACACGTTGGCACCTGTCACAAGTCTTCACAAAATTGAAGGAATCTTTTAATATAGTTGGCCAATAAAATCCGGATTCCAAAATCTTGTGGGCTATTCGATTCACTCTATAATGACTGCCAGTTGGCCCGGTGTGACAGTGCTTTAAAATCTCCTGTCCTTCTTGCTCAGTTACACATCGCCTAATCACTTGATCCGCACAAACACAAAACAAAAATGGTTCTTCCCAAAAGTAGTGCTTTAACTCAGCAAAGAACCTCTTCTTTTGCTGAGACGTTTTGTCACTAGGAAGTACTTTGCAAACAAGGTAATTAGCAAAATTAACAAACCAAGGTTTAGAAGTATTACTTACTTTGTTAATCCGATAGAGCCCTTCCTTTGGAAAAGTATCATCAATCTCTTCTTCATTCAATTTTTCCAAATGCGGGTTATCCAATCGAGAAAGATGATCAGCAGCTAAATTCTCTGCCCCCTTTTTATCCCGAATCTCTAAATCGAATTCCTGTAGAAGCAAGATCCACCGAATGAGTCGCGGTTTTGCATCTGTCTTAGATAATAAGTACCTGAGAGCTGAATGGTCAGTGTAAACAATTACCTTAGACAAAATAAAATAAGACCGAAACTTGTCAAAAGCAAAAATTACAGCAAGAAGTTCCTTTTCGATCGTGGTGTAGTTCTCTTGAGCACTTGTGAGGGTCTTACTAGCATAATAAATAGGCTGAAAATGTTTACCCCTCCTTTGTCCTAAAACCGCTCCAACAGCAAAATCACTTGCATCGCACATTAATTCGAAAGGAAGATCCTAATCAAGAGCCACCATGATAGGTGCTTGGGTTAACTTTTCTTTAAGCATATTAAACGCTTGAAGGCATTCATTGGTGAATTCATAAGGCATGTCCTTTTCTAATAGTTGTGTCAAAGGACGAGCTATTTTAGAGAAATCTTTAATGAACCTTTTATAGAAACCGGCATGCCCTAGGAAACTCCGAATGGCTTTGACCGAAGAAGGTGGTGGAATTTTTGCAATTGTGTCCACCTTTACACTATCCACTTCGATTCCTCTATAAGAGATTTTATGCCCTAAAACGATGCCCTCCATCACCATGAAGTGACATTTCTCCCAATTCAGAACCAGATTTGTCTCTTCACATTGAACTAAAACTCTTTGCAAATTAATGAGACATTGAGCTATCACATTCTGAATATCAAAGTTCTCACACTCTTCTCCTCCAATTGCTGTCAAGCTAAATTCCAAAAGGTCACGGCATAACAATTCCTACATAGAACTCATCGCAGACATATCAACATAGTCAATAGCATAGCAAGAATCATTAGCGCTTAAAGATTGTTTCAGAGCTGCTGGGATTGTCATAGTCAACTCATCTTCACCCACTCTTAAAACCAGTTTCCCATTAGCAACATCTATCACCGCTCGTACAGTAGCAAGGAATGGTCGTCCCAAGATCAGTGGGACCTCTACATCTGCATCCATGTCCAAGATAACAAAGTCAATAGGAAAAATGAACTTTTCTACCTTTACTAGGATGTCTTCTATGATTCCTCTAGGAAATTTGACCGAGCGATCAGCCAGTTGCAAACTCATCTTTCTAAGCTTTGGCTCACCAAGTTTAAGCTTCCTAAACAATGAATATGGCATCAAGTTTATACTTGCCCCAAGGTCTGCCAAGGCTCTCTCCACAAGTAGTTCACCAATTAGGCATGAAATAGTAAAACTGCCTGGATCCTTGAGTTTCTTAGGCAACTTATTCTGCAAAATAGTTGAACATTCTGCTCCAATGACTACAGTAGAAACCTCTTCTAGCCGTTTCTTGTTCGATAGCAAATCCTTCAAGAACATTGCGTACCTGGGCATCTACACAAGAGCTTCCACGAACAGTATATTAATATGCAATTGTTTAAAAAAATCTAAAAACTTACCGAAGTGTTCTTACTCTTTATCTTTTTTCAAGCAGCCCGGATATGGAATTAGAGGCTTATAGGGCTGAACCGTTGATGTCTTGGCCTTTCCTAGATCTTCCTCCTTATCAAGCTCCTTTTCCTTACCCTATGTAATGGCTTGTTCCTCTTCAACAACCTTGTCTTGTCTAACCTTAACCTCTTATTCTTACACAACCCCTAGTACTCCAATGGTGTCAGAATGCAATTCCCTTCCACTCCTAAGGGTCACTGCCTTCACCGGCTCCCTTGGATTAAGTTCCGTGTTCTTAGGTAAAGACCCTTGTGGTCTCTCTGATAACATTTTTGCAATCCGACCCACCTGGTTTTCCAGATTGTGAATGGAAGCCTCGTGATTTCTTAAAGCATTATTTGTTGCTTACTGGCGCTGCTCTAAACTTGGAAATCATATCCTCCAGGTTAGACTTCTTTTCTGTAAAAGGTGGTGGAGGAGGCCTTTAGAATCCAGGTGTAGGTGCATTACCCCGAGGAATTGGTGGATTACTCCATAAAAAATTAAGGTGATTGCGCCAGCCTGGATTATATGTGTTGCTGTAAGGGTTGTTCTGAGATCACACATGATTGCTAACCTAATCAACTTGCTCCATATAATCATGAGCCACTGACGCGGTTGATTACTCAGATGGAAAATATTAGGGTGACTCGGATATTGCCATCCCATCAACCTTTTTGGCTAGAGCATCAACCTTTGCTATAAAGGTGGTCATCATTTCAACTTCATAGATCCTTGCTGTTCTTTGCCTTGTCCTGCCATTACTCCACTGATGGTTATTTTTTGCCATGTTTTCAAATAGCTGTAGAGACTCCTCAGGAATCTTCACATTAAGTGTACCACCACCAGCAGCATCAATGGTTTATCGCGTTGGATAATCAAGCCCGTTATAGAAGGTGGAGATTTGTAACCAACTGGGCATCTGATGATGTGGGCACCGCCTGAGCAATTCCTTAAACCTTAACCAAGATTCATGGAGGGGCTCATTATCTATCTGAGTAAATAATGTGATATCATTTCTCATTTTGGTAGTTTTAGAAGGCGGGAAGTAGTAGTCCAAGAATGTTTCCGCCAACTGGGCCCAAGTTGTGATGGAGTTCTGATCTAAAGAGTTGAACCACTGCCTTGCTTTTCCCCTCAATGTGAAAGGAAAAAGACGCAAATTCAAAGCTTCATCTATCACCTCGTTCTGTTTAACTGTTTCACAGATGTCTAGAAACATCTAGATGTGAGCATGGGGGTCCTCATCAACTAAACCATCAAATTGGCATTGATTATGGATCATGTTCATTGTAGAAGCCTTGACTTCAAAATTGTTGGCCTCTATTGCAGGTCTTACTATACAAGAGCCCGTGCTATCTAAAGTCGGTCCGGCATACTTAACCATCGTTCGGTGTTGATGTGCCATTGCTGCAACTAAATTCTCACCCTCACTATACTGCAATTCCTCTTCACCTAATTGCTGATTTTCAAAAACTATATTTCCCATAGCTTGTTCAAAGGCACTCCTCAACCTTCTTCTGGATGTCCACTCAATCTCTAGGTCAAAAGCAAGAAGTTTGGACGAAGAGCTCCTTATCATAAACTACAAAGAAAATCAAGGTAATACAAAAGAGTGAATGTAACACAACAAGTACTAAAGAATAAATGGTTAAAGTAGTCAGCGTTAAGCTTTCTTAATATCGTCGATCCTCGGCAACTGTGCCGAAAACTTGTTGATGACCGTAATCACAAAAATTTTAAAATCCTTTTCTATGACTCTCTTTTACGATCAATTAAGCAAGCGCACCTATCAATTGTAATAGTATAGAGTTGAGTTCAGATATCATTCCTCCAAGGATCAGCAAGTACTAATAATAACTCTAAACCAACTATCCAACCACACAATTTTGAAAGATTCAATTTAAATTAGAAACACTTGACAAAACCGGTAGCAATTAAAACTAACACAATAACTGGATTACTAAATCCGATAATTAAGAGCATACCCTACCCTTACTACTCCTCTAATTATCATGTAACTTCACCCTTTCAATAAATCAGTTAACAAGCAATGGTTATCTCTGAACCGCGAAGTATCTAACACTAAGCCAATATTCCTTCCAGATTTATTAGCTCCTAACCCTAATCGCATTAATAAAGATCCCTCTTTTATCAAAATCAATTAGAATTGCATTAACACTCTTGAACCCTCCATCAGGTTGAATTATCTAATTTAACCTAATATGGAAAATTCATGTTCTCATTCCCTAGATTACATACGAATTCCTTTATTCATGCACGATCTATTCAAACAAGAGATTTTCCAATCAACTTCTAAGAAATCAATGCAAACTCAATGCTGGCCATACATCAAATTAGCAACACTAAATGAACAACATGAATAAATTCAGAGAATTCCACTATTCATTAACTATGCAATCAATCCAATATTACATGACAATTAGGGCTCATAAGGTTCGGGTGTGAAATAAATTAGCCACTCATGGTTTTCAAGTTACAAATCAATGAAAATGAAAAACTCGTGTGCATAAACCCTTTGGAAGAGAAAGATGAATCTGTTGATGTTGCTTTTCCCTTCGATAATCTTTCCCCGGTCTCTTCCTCTTCTTCTTTTCCTTGTTTTTTTCTATCTCCTTCAGGTTAGGAACTCCCCTCTTTTCTCATTTTAGAAAAAATGAGAATATATATATCCACGGAAGCCAAAAAATCTCCTGTAACAGTTGACTTTTTTCAAGCACACAGTCTCGACACACGGCTTATACATGGCCGTGCCTTTGAATAGTGTTAGTAAAATCTACGCAAATAACACACGGCCGTGTCTCAGACCGTGTACTCAACCGTGTGTGCTTCTATAGATTTTCCAAACTCAACACATAGCCGTGCCTTTAACCATGTGTGCTTCTGTGGATTTTCCAAGCTCAACACACGGTTGTGCCTTCAACTGTGTATTCAACCGTATGTGCTTCTGTGGGCGTGTTTCCTTGACACACGACCGTGCTCTTCCCCTATTCCTTCCAAAAAGCATTTTTTTTTCGTATTTTCTTATCAAATCTCAATCCAAGTTGATATCTTCTCTCAAAATAGTGGTCCTCAGTCCTGAAACTGAAAATAACATCAATTTATTATCAAAACTCTTCAAAATAACATCAATTTATTACATACACCACTAGAATTCATCAGAAATACAAGTGTTAATTTATACTTATTAGTTATGAATTCAACTAAAGATCACCACAAATTATCAATCACAATTTTTGTATACGAATTCCTTTTTTTTTCCTTTGCTTCTTCTCTCTTTTTTTTAATACGAATTTCCTCTCTTTTTTTTTTAATTTGAAGAAAGGAAGTGTGTACGATTTTTTTTTCCTTTGCTTCTTCTCTCTTTTTTTTAATACGAATTTCCTCTCTCTTTTTTTAATTTGAAGAAAGGAAGTGTGTACGATTCCTTTCAACACTAACAACAATCAAGCTCAATCTACTTGCAACAATTCAAAATTCAAAAGAACGATTTTTTTATCTAAACCTTAAATCTAAGAACAAGTAATCGAAATAACAAAAGGATAGGTGATCTTGACAAACCTGATTACTCTAATACCAAATGATGCAAACCCTGCCAACCCGTGACAAAACTCAACAATCAATTTGCTAACCTCACAACCTAGGATCTCTCAATAACGATGGACACCGCAACCCTTTTATGTATAAATGAGACAAAAACCTTGGTATATGTGATAACACAACAATCGATTGACAAGTTAAAGGATGAACGTCACAGATTCAAAATTCGATAAGTTCAATTAGTTCTTCAAAGAACCAAAGAGAAATCTCTCTCAACTGATGAATAAAATATGCTAAAAGATCTTTACAAATGTATGTGTGACGGCTATTTATAGTCTCATAACAAAACATATAAAAAACCCTACTTGCGACTAAGGAAAACATTATACACTGGTGGCCTAAATTTAATAAAGCCGGCCTATATTTTCTACTAAGCTGACAGCTTATAATTCCATATGGAACCAACCTTTATTGGAGTAAGTTAGCCACTTATGCTAGTGGCTATCAAAGTTGACCACTTAGGTCGATGGCTTGAGCCTCTAAAGCTAGTGGTCTTCAACAATCTTGAAGTCGTCAGCCTTTGATTCTATCCCCGACTTCTGTCCTTGTAATCCGCACTTCCAATATGTCCATACTCTTTGTTCCCAACTCCTTATCTTGTCCTTGATCATCCTTGGACCAATCCTCCTAATGTGATCTTCATCATTGAAGCCTCATCATATGCTACCTTCACTAAAGGAGTGGTAGTCCAGTTCATGAAGAAAGACATAATAGCTTGGTATGGAGTTCCTGAATCAATCGTCACCGATAATGGCACCAATCTTAACAACAAGTTGATGATGGAATTATGCCAATGATTTAAGATAAATCATGGAAACTCAACTCTATCACTTACAAAGATTGGCATGAGATGCTACCCTTTGCACTCATGACCTATAGAACCTCCATTCGAACATCTACTAAAGCTACCTTACTCCCTAATGTATGGTGTTAAGGTAGTATTACCGATTAAGGTTGAGATCCCATTCTTTAGGGTCTTATCAGAGACACAACTGGAAGAAAGTAACTAGGTGAAGAAAAGTATTGATCAGCTAAACTTAATTAATGAAAGGAGGCTCACGGCATTATGCCATGGTCAATGCTACTAACAAAGGATAGCCTAAATGTTTAACAAAAAAGTGCGACCATGACGTTTTGAGGAAGGTGACTTGGTACTAAAGAAGGTTTTATCTAATGTACAAGATCCAAGAGGCAAATTTATGCCAAATTATGAAGGTCCATATGTTGTGAAAAAGGTATTATCAAGTGGGGCACTAATATTAGGACGATCAAGAAAGGAAAGACCCCATAAATGCAGACGCAGTTAAGATGTACTATCCCTAAACAAGAGTAATGAAAATTTTGCCAAAGGTTCATGAGTGCTAACAATCGTTACAACTTCTTAGTTTAGTTTTCATTTTCTACAAGCAAAGTCAATATCCCTTAGCAGTCATCAAATGTTGGAGAAGCCATTGACCAACCACCACATTAACAAATTCTTACTTCACTCTCTTATCTTACCTACATTTTGGTCCATATATGAGAGAAACATGATTAATAAACAATGGTGAAATTGTAAAACTCATTAAATATTGCATTATGATCTCACCCTTCTTGAATAGTAGGTTTGGGTGTTGTTTCAAGATAGGGCCAAAATCATAGGAGCCAAATTTGCAAAAAAACAGAAAAATTTTAGAAGAATGCTTACTTCAAAATTTTCTACTCAAGTCAAGACGAAGACAAATAGGTGAAGATTAGACTATCATGGGGGTTTGGTTGTCTAGTTGCTATCAATAGGAACCGGGTAAGTATCTATGTTTTAAAATAAATTAAAATAATAATAAAAAAAAACAGAGGGGTCATCTTAAATTATCCGTCTCTACCAACAAATCAAGCCTTTAGTGGCAATCCTTCATCCTATAAAATTGTTTCTTTCAACCATTCCACCAAACTCACAATGATGAGTCACTTTTCTTTTAAGGTTGTTAGTCACATAAGACACTTCTTATTATCGATTAGTCAGCTTATAAGAGTACTTTTCTAAGTAATCTTTTTTTAAGGATGTTAGTCTAATGGGACACTTCCTATTATCAATTAGTCAGCTCATAAGAGTACTTTTTTAGATAATCTCTTTCTTAAGGTTGCTAGTCTAGTGAGGTATTTCTTATTATCAATTAGTCAGCTCATAAGAACACTTTCTTAAAAAATCTCTTCTTTAAGAGTGCTAGCCTAATAAGGTGCTTCCTACCATCGATTAGTCAACTCATAAGAGTACTCCCCTAGATAATTTCATCTTTAAGGTTACTAGTCTACTGAGGTGCTTCCTACCATTAGTCAGTCAGCTCATAAGAGTACTTTCCTAGACAATCACCCTAAGGTTGCTAGACCACTCTCTAAGGAATATTAGTCGTCATAAAGTAAATGTCTTCTTTTGCAACATAAGATTGCTAGCTAGCGAAGCATTTTCCTTACTTGATCTTTTAGTCGGATAACTCCCTAATAAATCTAGGTTTTGGGTAGCCAGTTGAATATAGCGTTATCCATATTTTCTCCTAAACAAAAATGGAGTCTTTTTTTGCCTCTATAGCTAAGTTTTCCCAAACTTTACTATAAAGAGGGGTAGTTGTAGAGACCCCTTTTTTGTCCTATCAAAATAAAGAACAAGGCTAGGATAAAAATAATAATAATAACAATAACGACAACAATAATAATAACAAAACAAAAATGAAAACAAAATAAAAATGGTAACAAAGGAAAAATATAAGAAAAGTAACCAAATAAAATAAAGTAATAATAATAACATGTTAAATTTTGGAATTTAGGAAGTAAATTTGGCCCATTAGGTTAAATCCAAGTTCGATTTTTGTTAAATAATTTTCAATCCAAAATATGTTGTAGGCTTCAATAAATGTTGAGTATAATAAAATTTGAGAAAAAAAGCCTAGCCAAGTTGACTAGGATCCAAGTCTTGAGAGGAAATGGAAGTATGAGGTTACTGATTCGAGTCCTAGGAAGCACTATGGAAAAAAAAAATTTCTAAGTAGACACGGTTGCTACATGGTAACGACTCATTGGCAAAAGGCATCACATACATTGCACATGATCTTCTTCTTCCACAAGGAGATTCAAAAAACAAAGAGAAAAAGGAAAAAAAAACATAGAAAACGAAAGAAAAAAAAAAGCATTCCTATCTAATATTTTTTAAAAAATAAACTAGTAGATTTAGGTGTATCCTAGGGATTGGTATAAATATTTAGATAAAAAAAATCTAAATCAATTAAGTCGAGGCTTATTCCTTCTCATCTAAATCCGATTCGAATCAGGACCAAGGTTTATTGGGGTTAATTTAGCGAAGCCTATAAATATCACTTAATCTCATATCATCAAGGAGGGAAAAAAAATAGATAGACCTTGAAAATCTACTCAATTGTTTTCTCTCTAAAAACAATGCCTAGAAACACCCCTAAACCACTAGACCTGCAGCTACCTATAACCACCATTACTCCATTCATCAGCCATTGAAACTCCCTTTACATCGCTGCTACCAAACTATAATCATTAAAAGGTCGTACAAGCTTGCACAACTTGATTTGTTGGTTCAAAGTGCCTAGGGAAGCTTAATGACTACCACTTCTTGGAGTTCTGATTTGGTACATGCCTCCTTAGTCCAATTTATTGTGTTCTTGGTAACAGCCACCACTGCTATTCATCCAATTAATGCCATAGACTTAGCTAGATTCAACCATCATCTACTCTCCATGCACCTAAGTGAGCCTCCTACCTTGTCTCATGTAGTGTTTAGTTTTTATAGTTAATAAAATAGATTTGTGAAGACATTTTAAGCTCAATTATTATGACAAATTTATGACATAGTTTAAGTTAATAACGTTAATTTTACTAATAACATATATTAGTTAATTAAGTTAATTAACAAAGCAAGTTAATAAGATGGGTAATTAGATAAGTTTAGTTAACAACATTAACTTAGTTAATAATCTTAGTTTAAGTACTTTTAGTTAGTGGCATTAGCTTAAGTACTCAAATAATTTCAATAGTCTAATTGTTTTTGTTAATTTGACATAAGTTTAATAACATAGGTTTGATTAATAATAAAAGATTAACATAGGTTTTATTAAAAAAATCAAATTAAGTTTAGTTTGCGTATTCAAAGCATAATAAAAATTTTAAAACTTCACTTAAAATGTTTGTTATGGTTTGTTGGCTCCAAATTTCTTTGTTTAGATTCAGTAATTTGAATTTTTAGATTTTTGATAGTTTTAAAAATAGATAATTAGGAGGGAACCATTATGTAAACTTTAGCTGTTGTAATGTAACAATTGCTTAGGGTTGATTAGATTCTTAAATAGTTTATCTTAAACATTGGTTTTCATGATAAACTTTTTAATAAGTAATAAAAATACAAAAATGTTTTGCCATCTAGAAAACAATGATCTTCGTGAAATAAAAAAAAATCAATTGGTACTTTCAAAAGTTAAGTTTTAGTTATTTTTCAAAATTGGGAAATAAGGTTTAGAATTTTCTAAAAAAAAAATAAATGGTAATAAATTTAAACCCAACCTCTTTTTTAATTAAAATTAATTAAGGCACTAAAGTTTTATAACAAGCGAACTATGGCTTGTTTGATCGTAAACAGCGGGTACATAAGCACCCTTATGGGGTAACTCTAAATTTTTTTTTTTCAAATTATTATTAGTATAACCATTATTATTTTTCTTACCTTTTTTATAAGTATTTTTTTTCATATATGCTAAAAAGGATACCACAAAAATATAATCCAAACTTCAAAAGGTTAAGGTGGTAACTGTAGGGTTTTAATAGGTTAACCCCCAAATCAGAAATCTCTGGTTTTTTCCTTTTTTAAAATAAAAAGTGATGATTCCATTGACCAATGCTCAAGTTAGGAGTAATCTGCTCAATTAATCCTAAACTTGAGAATTTTTCCCCACTCTAGTTGGGTAGCGACTCCAAATAAATAAATAAATCAATCAATCAAAATTTTCCTAATTTAATTCGAAGGTTTGTATTAAATGGGCACATGATTTGATATAAATTAAATTAGGAAAAGTAAAAAATTAAAATTAGACTCAACAACTATCTAACAATCATAACTAACAAATAAGATAAATACGTACCTAGAATCCTAGCCTTAAGCATGTCTAGTCTTGAACTTAAGCTAAGTTGAAATTTATTACAACATCATTACATCCTTCTTAATACTAATCTAAGAATAATATAATTCCCTAAATTTCTCTTAATCTATTAGGTTATTTAAAGTCTTACTAATTATCTTGGTTGCATGGGAATTAGTTTAATTAGGAGTTAAATAGATATAAAATGAAGTTATGTTTCACTCAACACGGCTATGTTGAAGGTTGTGTAGCTCAACACTACTAATAGATGATTATGTTAAAGGTCTTATATCTTTCGGTGAGTTTTAGGTTCAACATAGTCGGAACATGGCCATGTAGACAAGCCATGTATCTTTTAGTATGTTTTACATTCAACACGGTTAAAACACGACCATATAGGTAGGTTGTGCATTTCTCGATATATGTTACATTCAATATCGTCGAAACACGACTGTGTAGGCAAGCCGTGTATCTCTCAATATGTGTTACGAACCCTAATTCTCTTATACCAATTCATTTAATCTCCCCATTCTCTAATCCTAGGCTTAAGTAAATCTTAACACATGAATTTTCTAGTCACTTTACATGAATTAAAATACTTTTTTGGTTCAAATTACACTTGGAATGTCAAATTTGGTTAATCCTTTATTTGCTCCAATTTGCCTTTTGATCCAATCTCTATTGTTACAAAGATAAACAAGCCTTAAGTTTATCATCATAATTACGCACATCACAATTTACATGTTTACCTATTGAACTCATTTCATGATTCTCTTATAATTTGCCTTAATCCTTTATAAGGTTCTCTCTCTCCCTCTTTAGTTTTTTATATAGTAGTTGACAAATGAGCAAAAGGATGAAACCCAGGGTTAGTTTCACTTTTATAGTCTAACTAGGAAAAGACAAGTCTACACCTTGTCCCACTTGCTTATTTACGACATTACTACTTGATATATTTATATGTATTTATTTTAAACCATGTATTACATTCTCTCCCCCAATCAGATGTAATTGTGACCGGTACCCCATATAATTTAACAATCTCTCTAATGTACATTTGAGTAAGCTTTTCTAGTTTGTAGCGGATTTGTCATAGCTTCTCTTAAAAGCATACCATCAATTAGATACTTCAAAATTGTTCTTGCATTGCTACAATCTTCAAAACGAATGCTATAACCAACTTCTTCCCCAATTGTCACATCCACTTCCTCTATAGCATGCCTCAAAACTGACATTGCAGCCACTCCACGAGGCTAAGTGCAAGCAACCATCATTTTTCTACGTTTATCTAGAGTATCAAGATCAATAGCATCTAACACAAATTGGGTAATTTGAGTAGTTTTACCACTTCCTATTTCACCAATAGGAATTAGGATTTTCCCTTATTAAGTCACTATTGGGGTTATTGCCACTACAATTGTGACTCCAAAAATTAGGGTTATTGTAGAATAATCGATGGGAACATTAATATTAAATATTAAAAATACATAAAGTAGAATATTAAAAATAGGGTGGTGTTAATATTTTTTATTAAACACATATAGTAATATACAAAAAAAAATATAATAGTATACAATAAAAAATAATATATTAGTAAAATTAAATAGTTGTTAAATATTTATAATATAGTGCCACTAAAATAGATATACGTAATAGGATTATACAATTGAATAAACTAACTTAGCTCAAATATTCCATTTTTAGTAAAATTCTTAATTTTGAAATTCTACTATTTTTTATATGGAATTGCAAGAACAGGAACTTAATGTTCCACATGTAAATTCTCAAAATACATTTACACTATAACTACCCAATGTTTCTTCAATCTATTGTAATAGACTGTGATCAAATTATTTCCTTACGTCACATTTATGATTTCGTGTTGAAGTTGGAACAATAATGGTCAATTTATTTGGCCAAACCTTTCACATATATCATCCTAGAGTTCTTTAGTTAAATGTGTGTACATGAAGTCCTTTGATAGTTCTTTTACCATTAAATTAAAAATCCAACAATTGTCATATAATCACAACAAATCTATCTTTGTACATCAAGTGAATCCTCTGCAAGTTTTGTACATGTTCCCTCTATGAAACTGAGCTTGGATTTAGCGCTTAAAGCTAGCTTTTATTAATCTGCTCCATCCCAAGAAATTCGTGCCTTTAGAGATTATACTAGCAATTATAGATCCTAAGTTATCTAGTCTTGATAGATATAATGGATCATTGTGAGTGTACTTCATCTATTGATTCGAAAGATTTCCATTCGACATACTTGTGTTAGTAAAAAAAAGAATTCGTATTCAAGATTTGATTCTATTTATTTGAAGAAGGAAAAAAAATTTAAGGCTTCAAGAAGTGTTGCTCTAATACCATGTTAACAAACCAAAAGTTTGCAAGTTTCCAAATTAAAGCAAGGAACAAGAAGAAAGCAGTAAGTAGAGTTTGTTGAAGTAGAATTTTAGAATTAGGAATTTTACTAAAAATGGAATATTTGAACTAAGTTAGTTTATTTAGTTGTACAATCTTGCTATGTATATCTATCTACTGGTACTATTTAATTTTACTAATCTATTATATTTTACTATATATCACTGTATATGTTTAATAAAAAACATTAACAATAGGTTTATTTGTTAATTTGCTATGTTTTCTTCTTATGGACTTTTTATCCCTTCTAATTCTTTTTATTAAACTTTCAAGTGAGTTGCTTGGTGCATTTAGAGGACATCTTTATGACAACAATAAGAATTCTATGATGGCTACTTTAGCTACTATTGGTGGTGTTACATCTACCATCAGTCCAACAGTGGAGAAGTCAAGCAAAGTTTATTATTGGCTACTTTTAGTACCCTCTTTCATTATCTATTTTCCTATTTGCAATAAAAATAATAATAGTAGGTTATTGGTTTTAAGTAGCGCATTTTCTTTTATGTTATGAAATGCCTTGGTTATAAAAGGGTATTTGGTTGTATTTAAAACCCTAGGGGATCGGTTACTTTGCTATTCTACCAACTTTTCTTAAAAGGTGGGTTAACTTAATTGATTTGGGATTTATTTAATCTAATGACTATTTTAAGTTTCCAAAGCGTTTTAAACATTCTATTAAGCTTAACTTAACATTAGAAGCCCTTCTTTATGTTGTTATTGTGTAATTCAATTTGAGTTTGTTTGTGGAATTCATATCAATTGAAATTAGGGTTCTTTTTTGTTATTGTTGTGGGTTGCTTGACTCTAAATTGAGATTTGGGCAGAGATTGATTATAAAATCAAGGTTTTTA
This sequence comes from Laguncularia racemosa, assembly GCA_037954665.1. Taxonomy (NCBI): domain Eukaryota; kingdom Viridiplantae; phylum Streptophyta; class Magnoliopsida; order Myrtales; family Combretaceae; genus Laguncularia; species Laguncularia racemosa. The sequence continues at coordinate 991,455 of JBBMOL010000215.1, read as the reverse complement.
TTGTTATTAAGTATCCTTTTGTATTATTTTTGTGCTTGGTTTTAAGTTGAGGATTGATTGAAGGGGGTAATTAAGATTGTGCCAATTGGGGTTTTTGTAGTGTGTAATTATGATTTAGAATTCTAGTGTTGAGACTGCAATTCAGTGAAGATGTCGAACGACAGTGTTAATGGGGGAATTGGGAATGAGGCCAACAGCTAAGTAGGAGGAGGAGTATAGGGTTATCGTGCTGTAGGTGGAAAAAGAACAGTAGAAGTGCAGTTGCAAGACCTGACTACCATTGTTGCTAATCTAGTAACACGAGTTGGTCATATGACATTACCCCAACAACCAGTGGCAAATCCATAGACACCCCCACCTAAGGTAGCCTTTAATGTTGTAGGTAGAGAAGGAGCAGTGGGAGGAAACAAGGGCAAACAGGTTAGAAGATAGTACCATGCTTACAAAGAGGAGAGGGATGACAATTTTGGGGATGAACTTTATCCTAACCATGAGTTTAGACCACCTAGGGGTCTAGAGTATATAAAATTGCATATGCTTTCATTTGCTGGAAAGGGACCTATAGAGTGATCGTTGCCAATTGTAGTTTTAATAAATTGAATTCTTATTCTTAATCCTACTACGAAGCAATAGGCAAATGCACCTATCATGGCGTAATATAGCGAGTAAGCACAAGGTCGTCCCTTAGAGATACACCAACTACTAGTACTAACTCCGTTCCTATTATCTAATCGCCGCTTAATAATGTTGGTTGAAACTTAATTACTCTAATCTTAAAACTAATAACTCACTAACAACAATGGTTCTGAAGATTTATCAATTAACAAAAGCAACCTAGATCTTATTCTACTCCTTCTCTATCATGTAATTCATTAGATTTCTGAAGATTGTCGTAATTGACTTCTTATACTGTCGAATTCTCTAGTCAAGTAAACTACTTTCTCAAGTATATTAACCTATCTAATCCTAGGTTTATCAAATAGGATCTCTCCTTAGTTAATAGCAACCTAGAATTGCATAAAGCACATGAATTTGCATCAAAATAATCGATGTAAACAGAAGACTCTTGTTTCCTATCTCTAAAAGAACAATCAAATCTCATTAATTGCATTAGATCTAATCATATGAGCAATTTCTCAATTAACTAATATGATATCATGCATAAATTCAAATTCCGGATCTATGAATCTAAGAAACAATTGAAGAGCATGCAATTAATCATAAGAAAGTCAACAACTTCGCATTAATGACCAAATCTTCATCACATGATAGAGAAGTTTCAAATAAAATCTAGATCTAGGGTCTACTCCTCCATAAATTGGACAAAAGAAATGAAATTACTAGAAGAATAGATAAAATTCATGGTCACAACCCTTAAAGATAGAATCTTCTTCTTCGTGGATCTTCAATCTCCCTTGGAATCGATAGAATCTTCTTTCCCTTGCTGTTATGAGAGTGAGAGAAAATGAAAAATTCGTAACCTCCGTTTCTAGGGCAAAGTGACGGTCTATTTATACATGTACCCCAATTGGATATATACACGAGTGGATACACAAGTAGTGTATCTCATTCGTGTATCTCATGCTTGCTTCTAAGTGTCCTTATGTGAATATACACGAGCAAGTACATGGGAGTGTACATTGGTCGTGTATTTGAAACATCATCGAACAGAAGCAAAACTTAGATACATAAGCAAAGTACATAGACGTGTACTTTTCTCGTGTACTTTCCAGAAATCCGCTTCAGTATACACAAGTAAAACAGCAAAGTGCATGGGCGTGTATCTCGCTTGTGTACTTTCTAGAATCCTTTCTCTTCACATGTAATGTATCCAATTCCTTCCAAACTTACTCCGACTCTTCAAAACTCCTTCCTTTAGCTCCAAAATACTCTAGAGGATCTTGAAATTAACATTCATTCCATTAAGCATCCTTTTCTTCAACAAATCATCTAAAAATTCAACAATAAAGCACAATTTCATTACTCTAGATAAGGGTATTTTGCGACTTATCATAGAGAAGTACCTTGATTGGGAGGATAAGGTAGAAGGACTCTTCAAGTGCTATGAGATTAATGAACATACGAGAGTTCGTCTAGCAGTAGTTGAATTTACAAGGTATGCCGCCTTATGGTGGAAGAACTTTATGGCCAACAGAAGGAGAGATGGTGATGCTGAGATTCATACTTGGCAAGAAATGAACAGGGTGTCAAAGAAGAGGTTTATACAAAAATAGTACAGGCAAGAGTTATTCATGTGTCTCTAGACATTGAGAAAGAGAGGCAAAATAGTATATGAGTATGTCCATGAGTTTAAGATACTGAGGATTCGATGCGGGATAGTTGAACCTCTTAAACAAACCATGACAAGATTTGTGTTTGGGTTGAAATATGAGATAGCATGTATTGTCAAGCTATAAAGGTATGACACTCTTAATGAGGCCATCCAATTGGCTTTAAAAATTGAGAAGCAGAGGCGCTCCAATCCATACAGAGCATCGAGTAACAGGTATAGATCCACTACTCAGTTATATGGATAAGATAATCAACAGGTTAAAAAGGGAGAAATTGATAGAGTTATGGAATTAAATGCAACTGTTACTAATGGGGAAAGGGATAGTTCTGGAAAAGGCAAAGCGGTTACTGGGGCTGATATCCGATAAATAGTGTCGGGGTCATCAAATGGAAAGATTCGTTAAACCCAATGCTTGAAATACATGGGCTTTGGACACATGGATACTCAATGTCCCAACAAAAAGGTGATAATTTCTATGGAGGAGGAAAATGAGGGTGACAAGGAAGACATACTTGAGCCTACAGATTTATCAGTAATGCTAAAGGAATACTATGAGGATCCAGACACTGAGGTATATGAGGACAAGGGCAATGATCAATATCTAGCTATTAATGCATTGCGTAGGGTAATGACTACATCTCTAGATATTGAGGACATGTAGAGGGAAAACCTATTCATATTCCCTGCAGGGTCTAAGGTAATCTTTGTACCCTTCTTACTGATGGTGGTAGTTCCACCAATGTTATAGCTGCTACATTAGTGAATAAACTACAACTAGTCACTACACCTCATCCTGGACCTTATGACTTACATTGGTCAAGTGAACAAGACAGTCTGCATGTCACTTAGAGGGTTAAGGTTCCAATCAACATAGGAAAAAAGTATTAAGATGTAATTGATTGCGATGTTCTCCCTATGTGCACGTGATGAGGATCAGTTAGCATCTAAAAGGAAGGAACCAAAATCCCATAATCCATTACATGGTATTGGAGGCTCGATAACTCGAGTTAGAGCTAAGAGGATGAATGAAGCTCTACAAGGATTAGTTATGGACCTACAAGCTAAGGAATTAAGTTACACTAAAGGAGAACCAACACTTATCAACTTAATTCACGTTTCCATGGAGGGATGCAATGATTTAGAGGCCTTAGAATAAATTAATTTTATTGAACCGAAAAGGGAGAAGCACATTTGATTTTGTTATTTGTTATGTTTTTGTTTTATTTTTTTGGTTGTAATTTATATTATTTAGTTGCTTATTCAATTACATGAGAATAAGGAAACAAATAGATTAGGCAACTTAGGTTTTTTCATATTGTTATATGTACACTATATAAAGTCGTGTAAGGAACCGGCCATGAAATATCTTATTATTGAATTGAGAAAACACAATTTTTGTGAGAGTATGAAAACCCCTTTTTTGTTCTTTTGCAAAAGAACTCTTCTATAGGAATTCTTAACCGAATTGCTTGGAAACCCTTTTAATAACTTAGGTTTCAGTCAACAGGTGTGATTGGGGTCTAGTTACGCAATACTTGTTCAAGACTGTCCTTAGGGTAATCGATTCAAATAACTTCGTTAGGGTTCTAGGTTTAATATACCTAAGGTTTCACGCATCATTTGGTATCAGAGCTTTAGCTTCTTGAATCAAGTAAATTCTATCCCTTTTTTTGTCATTCGTCTGTTATTATTTTCCATACTCATGTCTATCCCTTTTTCATTATTCATCTGTTGTTATTTTCCATACTCATATCTGGAAATTCGTATAAAAAAAAATATCATTCGGTTACTAAAATCCCTTGGAGACCAACAACATTTAAGTCTTAGTTAGTCTTTGAAAATTCAATTGTTGTTCAATTCATAGTTCATCGTAGAAGGCATACGTACAAAAAAAAAAATTCAATTTGGTTGCAAAAAAAAAAAAAAAATCAAGAACTAAAATCTCCTAAAAGAAAAATTCTAGTTTTGGCAAGGTACAATTCAATTGCCAAATTCACTTTCCAATTCCAACTGCAATTTGTATCTTGTCTTTCTAAATCTTGTATATGAAATTACATTCCATAATTCTTGTAGATTCGGTACAAATTTGTCTATCCATTGAATTGTATGTTAAGGAATTGTCTTGACTTGTTCCGAAGTTAGTAGTAAGAGATTGCTTATATCTATTAGAATTCTCATTGCACTGTAACTTGGAATCAACTAGTGATCATTAGTGTAACTTAGTGATTTGTGTTGAGTAGTTCCAATCTGAGTTCCTAGCAAAGGATTATAAAAAAAAAGCGGGTTGTGAGGAAATATTTTGTGAGAGATATACAGGAGTGGAATTGTGAGCATATTATTTGTGGGCAATACACGAGTAGGTGTAAGGAACATATATAATTTTCTTTTACTTGTGTTCTTACTCTATTGATAACTTTAGAATTATATCAAGACAAAACACTAATGGAGGAGAGAGTAAAGTGATGTTTAAGGAGTTGATGGGGGAGATGAAAAGAATCTTAATAGGTGAACTTGAGTAGATCCATGAAAGAATGGATAGGATGGAAAGGAGTAGGGAACTGTCTAGTAGTACCACTGTTAGGCAGGAAGTAGGTAGATTGAATAGGGAAGGAGTTAGGATAGAAGAAGGTGAAGAGTTTGATTTTGGAGATTATCAACACGATAGGGATAAAGGGAGTACCCAGAGGCATGATAGTATTCTAGGTAGTATTAAATTGAAAATCCCAACATTTCAGGAAAAGAATTATCCAGAGTTGTATTTAGAGTAGGAGAGGAAAATGGATCATGTATTTGAATGTCATAACTACACTGAGGAGAAAAAGATAAAACTGGCTGCAATAGAGTTTTCATATTATGCCAGTATATGGTGAGATCGGCTAGTGCGTAATAAGTGTAGGTATAGAGAGAGACATGTTAGCACTTGGGATGAGATGAAGACTATTATGCAAAAATGATTCATTCCTAGTCACTACCATAGGGACTTACTTAAGAAAGTCTAGGGATTGACACAAGGAACCAAAAGTGTAGAGGATTATTACAAGGAGTTGGAGATAACCTTGATTAGGGCTAGAGTTGAGGAAGGTGATGAGGCCACTATGGCTAGATTCATCAATTGGTTGAATAGGGAAATAACTGATGTAGTGGATCTGCACCATTATTTGGATATGGAAGAATTGTTGCATAGAGCAATTAAAGTAGAGCGGCAATTAAAATATAGGAGTGAACAGAGGACTGGTTCGACTTCTAAATCTCCATGGAAGTCTAATTGGAAAAGGAACTCCATAGATTCAAAGCTTAAGGAGGACGTGAAGGCTAATAATGCAGTTGCTACACCTAAGGAAAAAACTGACACTAACTTCCCTTCTAGGATTAGAGATATTAAGTGTTTTAGGTGTCGGGGGTTTGGACACATTGCATCCTAATGTCCAAATCAGAGAGCCATGATTATCAGTGATAATGGGGATATAGAGAGTGTGAGCTCTAAGGAGGAGGGGGAGTTACCATTGTAGGAGTATGAGAATGTTGACTTAGAGGGACCCATGAGTAGCGAGTTGTATGTCATGAGGAGAGTATTTAGTGTACAACCTTAGGAGGATGGTGAGGAGATCCAACATGAACATATTTTTCATACACGGTGTCATGTGCAGGGTAGAGTTTATAGCTTGATAATCGATAATGGCAGCTGTATTAATGTTGCTAGCACCTTGCTAGTAGAAAAGATGCAGTTGAAAGCTGTGAAATAACTGAAACCATATCGATTACAGTAGTTGAATGAATGTGGGGAGGTTAAGGTGACCAAGTAGGTTCTTATAGCCTTTTCCATATGAAGCTACAAAGATGAGGTTATGTGTGATGTGGTACCTATGTAGGCTAGCCACATACTGTTATGACGACCCTGGTAATTCAACAAGAAGATTACATATGACGAGTATAAGAATTAGTATTCCTTTGTATTAAACAAAAGGAAAGTGGTTCTTACGCTATAGAAACCATGGGAAGCTAGTGAGGATCAGATGCAGATGACAAAAGAATTTAAAGAGAAACACGAGAGTATGTGAGAGAAGGATGGGAAAAAGAAGAAGAGTGAGAAACAAACACTGGTGAGTTATGAGGGAAGAAAGTTTGAAACACTAAGAGGAGAAAAAATTGTAAGAAAAAGCGAGTATAAGAGTGCAATGTTGGCGAGGAAACAACTACTTGTACTTATGTACAATGATATTTATTTTACTTCTATTGACACTAACCTTTCGTTACCTAGTATGGTGTTTTCTTATGACTTTGTTACACGTACAAATGGGATAGCCATGGATGCGAAGAAATTGAAGGCGATCCAAAAGTGGTAAAAGGAATGTGTCAGGACCGTGTTTCATCTAAGAGAAGGGATTTTGGTGCATTTGATAATAGAAAGATTTTCAGAGCAGCGGAAGTCTAAATTACATTCTAAGAGAGATGGACCTTTCTAAGAAGTGGAGTACATCAATGACAACGCTTATAAGATTGACTTGTCAAAATCACTATGGTAATGTAAGCACAACTTTTAATGTTTTTTATTTTACTCCTTATGATGCAGGTGATTCGAGGACGAATCTTTACGAGGAATGAGGGAATGATGAGGATCAACTACCATCTAAAAGGAAGGAACCAAAATCCCATGATCCATTACATGGCATTGGAGGCCCGATGACTTGAGTTAGAGCTAAGAAGATGAACGGAGCTCTACAAGGATTAGTCATGGACCTACAAACTAAGGAATCAAGTTACATTAAAGGAGAACCAACACTTATCAACTTGATTCACATTTCTATGGAGGGATGCAATGATTTAGAGGCCTTAGAATAAATTAATTTTATTAAATTGAAAAGGGAGAAGCACATTCGGTTTTGTTATTTGTTATGTGTTTTGTTTTATTTGTTTGGTTTGTAATTTATATTATTTAGTTGCCTATTCGGTTACATAAGAATAAGGAAACAAATAGATTAGGCAACTTAAGTTTTTCCACATTGTTGTATGTACACTATATAAAGCCATGTAAGGGGCTGACCATGAAATATCTTATTTGAATTGAGAAAACACAATTTTCATGAGAGTACAAAAAACCCTTTTTTGTTCTTTTGCAAAAGAACTCTTCCATAGGAATTCTTAGTCGAATTGCTTGGAAACCCTTTTAATAAACTTAGATTTCAATTAACAGGTGTGATTAGGGTCTAGTTATGCAATACTTGTTCGAGATAGTCCTTGGGATAATCGATTCAAATAACGTCATCAGGGTTCTAGGTTTAATATACCTACGATTTCACGCATCAGCACATCACATATACTATTGAGTAGACCTTAGTTATCTAATAGGAGGGTATTGCATGATGGGTTTAGAAACACCTATGTGTTTCAAAAGGATAGTAAACGAGTTGTTTTAAATCTTATGTCACCAACTGAGGTACATGAAGCCCAAGAGTAGATTAATAAAACCACCAATAATAAGTCCTTGATAGTAAAGAGGAAGGGGACTAGGGGGCGACCTGAATAGAGTGAATCAGATACAAGTAATTTAGAAACCTTTAGGGAAACCACAACTTCAGGACAATAGACAATTGTAGACTAAAATTTTTAGTCTAAGGGATTCTTAGAAATGCGTAACAAAAATAGAGGAACCATCAGATTTGAGAATAAATCTTCCATAGGTTTAGGGAGATGATGGGAATCAAATCATAAGAGCCGGGATAAATACCTTTAGCCCTGCCTAAAAGGCCGACAACTTACCTCTTAGACTAGCCTCAAGGCTGGCAATGTAGGAGATAAGCCGTTTATCTAGGGCGGCAACGTAGCCACTTAAGCCGGCCCTCAAGGCTGACAACTTTTCTTCTTAAGCTAGCCTTCAAAGCTAGCGGCCTATCTACTTAAGTCGGCCGCATAGGCTGGTGGCTTAAATGGCAAAGCCGGCAGCATACATGTTCTAAGCCGAAGATGTATATTGTTAAAGTTAGCAGCTTTTCATTTTAAGGTCGGTTGCTTTCTTGAGTCGATTTGTTTCGACTTTTCCTTATACTTTATATTTGTTTTTGGAACTCGAATGAACATTAGACTTGAGATATATAATTTGACTCTTTAGGGTTTTCCCTCTCAAACTCTTATCAATATTTGATTGTGGCGAGTGATGGTATTGGATTGTTGTGCGTAATATCAACAAATCCATACTAGGATTACTTTCTTGCTGCTGTGTCATATTTAGTAAGGGTTTAAGGTTTATTTTGTGTTATTGTTCTTGATTTAGTTATTCGAATTGGTTTATAGCGATATGTCATCTTGGATTTGAAATTGCTTGATTCAGTTCTAGAATTAGCTACATCACTTCAATCAAGTGGTTTTGGATTATTACATTTGGTTTCATGAATAGTGAGAAAATGATGATGGGTAAGATGTGAGACAATTGTTACTAGTGGTCAAATGTGTTTCTATTATTCAATCATTTTCAAACTATAAGGTAAAATATAATAAAATATGGTTTGAATTGGAATATGAAGTTATTCTCTTAGATGTATTGGATGCGACTAATGCTTTACACTGTAGATGGGTAGAAATGAGTGGAACTCATTGGAAAATTATGGAAATTAAAAGAAAGCATGTGTTTGGCTAATTCTATAAGGATAGAAATGGGATGATTTGGGTTGAAACATAAAGAAATGTTTCATCAAAACATGTATTCCTCTTTCTCTCCAACTTTGGGTAGAAACCAAAGGAGATGGGTAGAAACCAAAATACCCCTGAAAAGAAGAAAAAAAAAAATGCTAAAGAATGGAGATTTACATAACCATGCTTATGCTTCTCTTCAAGAAAATCCTACTTAATAACTCACTTTGATCTAATAGGATGTATTCCTTTGTGGTTAGAAGTTTCTCTTTTTTAAAATTCTTTTATCTTTAAAAGTTCCAATTTCTCAACCACAATGTTCCCTAAGCTTTTACCGTTGCATGAGTAGAAACATATTGCTACTTTTTCCAAAAACAAATTGTTGCTTTTACCATATTCAAAGGTTCCACTTCCAAATGACGATGTCCCACTTGATGGGGTTAGTTTTGTAAGCATTATATATGATATTTTATTGATTATGGATAGCAATATAGGAGGGATAATTTTGTTATGTAATTTCTTTTATTTTCATTCGTTTCATTTTATTTTATTAATCAAACAAAATAAAAATAAATACTTCTATTTATTTCATTCCATTTTTATTCTTTATATCCAAATAAAATAAAATAAAATATTTCTATTCATTTTATTTCATTTTTACTCTTTACGACTGAACAACAGTAAAAGTTCTATTTCCTTTATTTTCCTTCTCTTTCCGGGCGAAGGCATTACGATGAAAACAAACCGGATTGGTTCGGAATTCGGAATTTTTAAGATTTGATGATTGTTCTTGTCCACCTGGCTGGCGCTCTCTGTCTCTGTGTTTCTGTGCGTTCAGTTAGGTCGTGTCCCGTCCACAGTTCAATTGTGGCGATTGTTTACTCCCCGGAAAGATCCGAAAAAACCCCTCCCCTGAGAGGCAACAGGCACGCTAGAGATACGGAGACACAGAGAGAGCGTTGCTGATGATACTATGGCAACCCTAACCTCCTTCCTCTCCTCTTCTCTCTCTCTTCCTCGCCTTCGCTATCGTATTTATCATCATCATCCTCACCCTTCTCTCTCCTTTTTCTTTTCTCCATCTCACGTCTCAATCACATGCCCTAGGAAGCTCTCATCCCTTGTTCTCGCCGCTTCTTCATCCTCCTCCTCCTCTGATGATGATCATCTTAATAATTCGGAAGAGACCCACTGCTCCATCAGTCCTCCAAAGGTCAGTACTAATTGCTGAAATTTTTTCTGATTTAATCTAGGGTTTTGCATTGAGAATTTGCGGTATTATTGATGCCGAATCGCTCAAATTTGTTACATTTTGGTTAGTGTAATTTCGGATTAGTCGTTTCCTAATTCATCGTCCTTCAGTTCTTATTCTTTCTATTCTCATTAAAAATAAAAAAAAATAAATAAAAGTGAAACTACTTTCTTTCATAATCATGTAAATTGGTGCTACTTAAAAAAAAAAAAGTAATTTGTTGCTGTCATATTCAGTCTAGATGTGTTATGTCGTAGCAGTTGTGGATATCATCTCGGTGATCACGTTTTTTTCCCCCCATGAATATGTTTTTGAGATTAGTTTTATGATATTGTTTCTTTGTGCGGTTTGAGTAAATTATTCAACCTTTCAGAAACCTGTTCTCTCAGCTTTGATTCAAGAAATAGAACCGTTTGAAGTCAGCGTCATTCAAAAAGATGTTCCACCTGCTACCATCGATGCCATGAAGAGAACTATATCTGGGATGTTAGGCTTGCTTCCATCCGATCAATTTCAAGTACATATTGAGGCGTTGTGGGAGCCACTCTCAAAGTTATTGATATCGTCAATGATGACTGGGTAGGTCAATTTTGTAAGTCTCTATAGATAGTTCATTGTTAGTTCATCTCACTTATTGCTGATACTTGTCCGCTGCCCATATTGGAGTCTTTGTTTTGTTTTATCTGGGCAATTTTTGGTTTACTGTTCCTGATGTTCTTCACGCCCTGTGAATTGACTTTATTAACCTCACCAACACAGTTGTATGAATGACTTTCTGGGACACTCTTTTCTTGCAGCTACACCTTAAGGAATGCTGAGTACAGGCTTTGCCTTGAGAGAAATCAGGATATGTATGAAGAGAACTCTGTGGACAGAATAGCTTCCAGTTCTGAGCTTGATGTGCCAGAAATCTTACTTGACAGTGCAAAGAAAATCAATTTTTCGGGAAGGAAGGATTTTTCCAAAAACAAGAAAAAGGGAGTGGACAAAAAAGATGAGAAGGTTGATATTCAGGGACTTGGTGAAGTTTCCCTTGAAGCTCAAGAATATATACTTCGTTTGCAGTCTCACTTATCATCTGCCAAAAAGGTATGATGTACCTTCATGGAAGTTCCCTTTGTTTGTGTGTGGCTTGTACAGCAGTCAACAACTGGGAATTGTTATTCATCCTTGTAGCTCGTGTAAGTTTATTAGATTAGGGAGAACTCAACAGTGATAGAGAACATAGAAAATTGCTAATGTTTATAGGACAGAGCCAATGTTCATATGAGACAGCTTGAGAGATAATGTGGAGAAAGTTCATAGCAGTTAATGTTTACTGAAGGTATGGCTATTGTGAGGAAAAAAAAAGGAAGACTGGAAAAATATTTTGTTACTCTTACAACAGTATACTGTAGTTACATAAATATATATATATGAAAGATACAAAAAAATATTATACTAAACAATGTGGGACCTATATACAACTCAACAGCTATTGCCCTGAAGGAGTAATTGTTTGAATTAAGATTATGGAAATTAATCCTTCTTTGTCAAGCATAGTTATGCTCTGGTATCGTCTTACAGTTGCACCTCCTTGGCCTCCACGTCCTTTGGTGGACATAAACTATATATACTGTTTCAATGTGTTATAGGATCATGTATAAGCTCCAGTATTTGGACGGTTGACTATTATATCTAGTTTTGATATCATCCTAAGAGTTTTTCTTCCTTGTTTCCCTATTGTGAACAAAAGCAAACTTGAGCTCATTGAGAAAGAACCCAATGATCTCTAGTTAACAACCAAGTTTTGGGAAAATACTCAACAACTTCCTTTCTAGAGCTGGAGCTCCTTAAATTACATCCATGGCAGTTTTCCCAGGTTTTGTAACTGCTCAACCTCATTCCACTACCCTACATGACCGACTCACATAACCACCCACTACCTGTTCTACTTCCCACTACATAGCTTAGACTCCAAAATATGAAATTCCTAAAATAAAGACAACAGACCCAACATGTGATGAAGACAACAGACCCGGTAAAAATAAAACACACAACATGCCCCTATCACAATTCATTAATACATACTATAAACATGACAACAATACAATAGGGAAAACAAACAAGAATAACTGATTTTGGAAGTCACCCTTTTGTCTACGCATATAGACACACTCAAAAGGAATGGCTCCACCATGTTCATTTGGTCTAGTTGTGTGTGTGGTTGTACATGTAACATTACTCTCCCCTTCAAGAGTATGTGTGGTTTGCCTCTCGTGCATCTCCAAAGGGAGAATCAATTCCATCCTCCGAACGGCGGACTCCTTTCCGTTTACCTCGATCCTTCACCATTGCGTGCCTCCCATATCCTTGTTCAACCAGATATCTTCTAATAATTTTTGCATTTTATCAATCTTTCCTTGCATATCTGTAACTTCTCCAAACATCGCCTTCTATTCTCCATCGAATGTCACCGATTGATGTTGGATCTCCGCCACCTCATTATGGATGTCTTCCACGTTCTTCTCCAACACATCAATGCGAGCTTCCATTCTCGTCATAGTGCCACCATCCGGACTCCATTTACGTACGTCTTCTTCGGAGCTGTTGTCCTCTGTTCAAGACCGTTCCCTCTGATTTCGTTTCTTGACAACAGAACCAAATTGGTAGCCTTCGGAGTAGGGCCACCCGTAGTTACAATAGATAGAAATAGAAGCTAATGGGAATCTACCTAAGCTAAGGCTCAACCGGAGATCAATTCACTCTCTCCACAACAAACTATGGTTTCAAAATAACAAATTCCATAACCGCTTTTCCCTCTCACACGCCTCTTATAGGCCAGCTCCCCCTCCATGTTAGCCAATCCACATTAGCAGATCATGCCACTTATTTATGCACTCCTCCTTTCTTCCACGTCAGCCTATTTGTACCCTTACACCTATGAATTATTTACTAGTATGCCACCCATATATCCTACACAATACTATAACACCCCTCTATATTCCACCCCTTCTACTATACTATATACTACATTATCTACTAATATCATGCTACTCTTACTAGCATGCACATCATCCCCCCCTCCTCCATTGATATACCATAATCAGAGGAGCAGCTGAAACCTCCCCTCTTGGAATCCTATCATTGCCTCTTCTCCATCTCTGGCTGACTCAGTTTTTTGGCATATGCGAGTCTTGCAGGGGATTTGCTGAGCATAGCTGGTCGCCTTCTATTGTTGCCTTCTCCCCAAGGATCTATATTCCTTTTTTCATAAAGCCTAGTGAGGCTCATTGCTTGAGTTAAGCTGGTGGGGTGGTGGAGTTAAACTTCCACAGCTATCGCCACCTTAAGTCCATTGATGAATATTGCCACCTCGTGTTTGGGGGCCAACTCCACTACTTGGGCGGACAATTGTTCAAACTTCCGTTGGTAATTCTTCACTGTGTTCAATTGGCGAAGCTTGGACAACTCACCAATTTTGTTGCTTTGGATGGGAGGGTTCGAACCTGAGATCACAAAGGTTCTTAAACTCGGGCTAAGCTAATTGGGGGTGCTCGCTTCAGCTTTAGGAACTAGAGCTGGCAGTTACCTTCTAAATGGAAGGCAACCACCTTAACCTTCTCCTCTTCAGCCACCTGTTGGTGGTTAAAGAATTGCTTGCATCGGTTGAACTATCTTAGGGGATCTCCATTACCGTCATACTTGGGAAATTCCCACCAAGCAAGCCGGGGCAAGGGTGCTCCCTAGTCCTACTACCCGCTTTTAGCTTGATTCTCATCCATCTCCTCTTGCTTCATTTCTTGGGACCTCTACTGCATTGCTTCCTTCGTCAAACTCTCCAGCTATATGGCCAGGCGGTCCTAATGCGTTTCCATCTGCTCCAAGTGCACTCGGTTGTCTTGGTGCATTGCTAACAAAGCCTCCAGCTGTTGGTGAACCTTGGCCCAATCTGCCATCGTGTCCTACTCTGATACCAAATTGTTAGCGATGGTAGTTTGTTGTTGTGTTCTAGGTCTTTAAGAGTCGCTAGTAGAGGCTTTCGCCGTGGAATCGGCTTTGCACCCTAACTTTCCTATGTTGGTTGTGGTTTGGGCTCGTTTAGAGAGAACCCAAGAAATCGACGGTTTGTTGTTTTAATTAGAATTCAAGTTGATTTCATTCCTTCCTCTTACACATACAAATACTACTAGGTTGGCAGATCTATGCCTTCCTATTTTCCAGCTATTACATGTTCCTACCCATGTCCCTTACATGCTTGTCCTACACTAAATTCCCACTACGCCACTTCCTCTGGCTAGTTACCCATGTCTTCTTTGCTGCTATCACTTGTGCTACTGTCACAATTCCCACTTCCCTTTACTGTTGGCCCACGTCCTGGTACACATGAGCAAATGGAGTGATCCTTAGTGGCGGCTGTGTAGTTGGGATGTAATGGTCTAGGGTTAGTGGATGTGTGGAGTTAGCAAGTGTAAGGATTGGAATGTGGGGGATTTACCTTAGGAGTAGTGGGGAGAAGAAATGTAGTAACTGCAAGTATCTTGTACTAAAAGGAGTTCTCCCTATCAATGAAGGTTACTTTTCAATTTCCGACAAAAATTTTGTGCGATTAACAATTCAAAGATCGTTGGGTTCTCTTTAATGAGCCCAAACCCTAAGTGTTCATCATAGGTAAATGAAGAATGAAAACCCTAAAATCTAAATTGGAACCAAATCTTGTAATTGATAAATCATAAGTAGGAGCAGTGGGAAGATCTTGTAACAAAGTAGTATTAGAGCCAGGCATGACGGATGAACTCAAGCAACTCTAACAACAATTCAAAAACTTCTTGAGCATGTACAAGGTGAACAAAGTCCAAGTCGAGGAGATGTCGCTGTAGTTGTTGAGCCTTTCCAAGGAGATGTCGGCGAGAACGAGGAATTTGAAGGAGTCGGAGGAAGTAAGTGGAGGAAACTCGCTGAAGGAAAGAACATCGGGGGGCTTTGCAGTGGCTTGGGAATGCGACAAGGGTCCAATGGTGCTGAAGTATGCGTGATTGGATTTCCCAAGGTTT
This sequence comes from Laguncularia racemosa, assembly GCA_037954665.1. Taxonomy (NCBI): domain Eukaryota; kingdom Viridiplantae; phylum Streptophyta; class Magnoliopsida; order Myrtales; family Combretaceae; genus Laguncularia; species Laguncularia racemosa. Next base: position 976,253 of record JBBMOL010000215.1, on the reverse strand, counting down.
GATGGGAAAACCGACCCTATTGGGTGGTTGAATAGATGCGATCATTTCTTTAGGCATTAAAGAACTTTAGAGGAGGATTGGGTGGAAGTTGAAGGAGTCGGGGGAAGGATTGGGTGGAAGTTGAAGTTGAAGGATTGGCGAGAATGGGGAAGTTGAAGGAGTCGGAGGAAGTGAGTGGAGGAAACTCGCTGAAGGAAAGAACGCCGGGGGGCTTTGCAGTGGCTTGGGAGGGCGACAAGGGCCCGGTGGTGCCGAAGTATGCACGATTGGATTTCCCAAGGTTTGATGGGAAAACCGACCCTATTGGGTGGTTGAATAGATGCGATCATTTGTTTAGGCATTAAAGAACTTTAGAGGAGGATTGGGTGGAATTGGTGGCCCACCACATGGAAGGGGAGGCTCAACTGTGGTTTCTCAAGATGGAGAGAGACTGATTTGGAATTGTTTGGGAGGACTTTAAAACCTTGTGTAATGCTCAATTTGGACCCTCGCTACGAGGCAATCCGCTAGTGGAGCTGGCTAAGCTGCAACGGATGGGGTCAGTTAAGGAATATCGGCATCAATTCACCCATATATTAGCCTAAATACCCTCTCTAACATTGGAACAAGAAATAGCTTTGTTTATCAACGGCTTGCAGGAATCTATCTCGATGGTCGTGTTAATTTAGGAGCCCAAGGACATGACCTAAGTTGTAGCGCTAGCGAGACTATGAGAGGAGAAGTGTGGTGATGAGGGTAGAGGTAGAGGCACAAAGAAGGATGAACTTGGCCGTATAGCCAAAGCAAGATATTAAGGTTGTGGTAGCTAATGAGGATAGTGTGCAAAGTGGAGGAATGTATAGGGGGTTGAATTTGACCCTAGCGCAACATATCTTCAAAGTGGATTTTTATACCCTTCCCTTGTGTGGGATAGACGTGGTACGAGGAGTTAATTGGCTAAAGTCCTTAGGAGCAATTGATTGGGATTTTCGTGTGAACGAAAGGGACATTGAATTAAAAGGGCTACCCAATCATGGAAAAGACAACACATCCTTGGTGGTGATGCAAGAAGCTGAGAAAAGCCATGAGTTGCACCTACTGCCGGTTGAGTTTGAACTGGTCTTCCAGCCTCTACAAGGACTCCCATTGGCCAGACCTTGTGATTACTAGATCTCATTGCAATCGGGGATTGCTTCGATAGTGGTGAGGTCATATAGATACCTACATCAATAGAAACATGAGATAGAAAAGCAATGTGAAGAAATGTAGACTAAAGGCATCGTTTGAGTAAGTCAATCTCCTTTTTCTATCCTTATGTTGTTAGTATGAAGGTTGATCATAGTTGGAGGTTTTGCGTAGATTATTGCATGCTTAATGAAAAGACGATCAAGGATAAATTCCCAATTCCTATCGTAGAGGAGCTTTTGGAAGAGTTGCACGGAGCAAGATATTTTTCTAAGTTGGATTTATCTTCGGGATATCATCAAGTGCGTATGCATGAGGCTAATGTGGGGAAGACTACATTTCGTGCACCATGGACACTTCGAGTTCCTAGTGATGCCCTTTGAGTTTATGAACCATCAACCTTTCAAGCTTTGATGAATAAAGTCTTTAAGGGGGTTCTATGGAAGTTTGTCCTAGTTTTTTTTTTTTTTTTTTATGATATGTTAGTGTACAACAGCACTTGGATAGACAATTGCAACACTTGAGAAAGGTATTTATACTCGAGTGAAAACCAATTATATTTAAAGAAAACAAAGTGTGCATTTGCCTAAGAATAGGTGGCTTATTTAGGCCATACCATTTCGAAGGAAGGGGTACAAGCGGATCCAGCGAAGGTAGAAGCCATGTTAAAATGGCCTAAACCCATGTCAATCATTGCCTTGAGAGGTTTTCTAGGGTTAACTAGGCATTATAGGCGATTTGTAGCCAAATATGGGAAGATCGTAGAACCCTTGATGAAGATGCTCTGCAAAAACAATTTTCAATGGATTAAAGAAGCAGAAATGGTGTTTGAGAAATTGAAAATAGCGATGATAGAGTCTCTAGTACTAGCCTTACCGGATTTCTTTTTGTAAAGGGCTAAAAATATTTTATAAATATAATGGGCTAAGCTCATTGATTATTTGGCTTAACTCATTGGGCTAGGCGACATGGCCTAATGAGTCTGGTCCAATTATTGGTGGGCTCGAAACATGGGTTGTTGGATTAATCCATCTGCATCCAATTTTTTTCAGGCAGGCTAATGTACTTATGAGGAAGGCTATTGGTCTTAGGCTTATGGTAAGCTTATTAAGATAACTTTAAATTGAGCAAGCTCCATCTCACTCGTTGATTGCTAAAGTGATCTAATAGATGTTTTTTGGCCTAAGAGTATAAATACTCAAGTCATTCCTCCTCATTAAGGAACCTTTTTCTTGAATTCATGAGGTCAGAGAAATGGTGTTCCATCGAGAGTTCTCTGCTCTCAAAGATCAAAAAAGAGATTAGGCAAAGAACAATCTGCATTGCCCAAGAATTGCAAGGTTGACGCTTGAGGTTCCCTTAGCTCTCGTTTGTCACTTGTGCATTCAAGATGCATGAGATTGCATGTTTTTTCTCCTTGCCACTCTTTTCCTAATCATCCCGTCACGTGCCATCTCTAAATAGCTTTTCTCTGAATTCACGTGCAGCGTGGTACCTGCATGATACATGTGACCATTTTTTTTTGTAATCTATGTGGGGTGGACTCCATTGCAATCTTAGCATAGATATTTTATTGTATTTTATTTTATTTTTATTTTGGAGGTGTTTCCTCCTCAACCAATGTAATGTCTTCTCCTGCTAGAGCTAGGAATGCATATAAAGCTCTTAGTGGGGATGTGAGTACTCTTCTGGATTGAAGCTCTTACCACTTGACTGATCATGGTCAAGGCTTTCCCAGTTTACACAAACCCCCACACACACTTTAGTTGTAGTAAGTCCCTTGTAAATATTAATAAAAGTGTGTTCATATTAATTGATTCCTGCCCGTGTCTTTTTACTTATTGTTGCCTATGTTGTGTTGCTTGTTCCTTGATACACTGGTTTTAGGCTCGATCGTTGGCCTTTGGAGTTACGTGAAGGCTTGCCTACTACCACAGAGGTGGGATAGTTGGCGCCGCACGGTTTTAGTGCATTTGAGAACGCGCCGGACCGTGACAGTTGGTATCAGAGCTCAAGGTTAGTCTAGAGGGATCTACCATGACGCGTACCGAGACGTTGCCCGAAGAGTTGAACAACTTGAGGGAGCCATGCAACGAATGGAATAAACTGTTGATGCTCTAGCACCACTCGAGGGTAGAGTAAAGAGTCTTGAGGGGTTGGGACAAGAGATGGTGGAACTTTCTGAAGAGTTTTGAGAAGCGGTAAATACGCTCAGAGATGAAATCAAGGCATTTGCTAATAGCCTAAAGAAGAGGATGAAGGATGACTATGCCACAGTGGAAGGTTCAGTAGAGGTAGCGAGAAGCCTCAATGAGGAGTTTCATGAGGCAATTGAAAGGGTCATGGAAGAGCTGAAGGCCTAGATTGTTGTGCTAACCTGAGCTGTTGGGAATGCTTCAGCTTACACTGCGGGGCCAGCCAATCGAGTGAAAGTGCCTAACCTGAGGACATTCACTGGCGTGAGAGATGCCAAACTATTAGAAAACTTCATCTTTGACATGGATCAGTACCTTGAGGCAATAAGGCTGACCGATGAGGAAACAAAGGTGAAGACTGCAGCAAGGTTTCTAATTGATGATGCTAAGCTGTGGTGGCAAACCAAGTGGGGTCAAATCCAAGCAGGAGCGGCCCATGTGGATACTTAGGAAGAGATGAAGGTCGAATTGAGGGCTCAATTCTTTCTTGAGAATGTTGAGTACAATGCGAGAAAGAAGCTGCGTGAGCTGCGGCATACCGAGAACATCAGGAAGTATGTCAGGGAGTTCTCGACATTGATGCTAGATATCTGATCCATGGGGGAATCGGATAAATTGTTCTATTTTTTGGAGGGTTTGAAGCCTTTTGCCAGAAATAAGTTGCAACGGCAAAGAGTAGGTACTTTTGCCGAGGCCCAAGCAGCGGCCGAACGCTTGACAAACTACACTCATGACAACAGGGGCAAGAGTGCTTCAATAAGCCAGGAGGGTGGAAAGTTTGGCAAGCCGGGCAAACCCAAAAGTGGGGGAGCCCCTAGTGCAAGTAGTAGTAGTAATGTGACGAATCAAAAGAAGTTTTATGGCTATCAGCTATCTTCAAAGAATGGGTTATCGAGTAGTGGCAAGAAGCCTTCATTTGCATGTTTCTTGTGCAATGGCTCGCACAAGGTAGCAGAATGCCCACACAAGGCAGCCCTCAACACCATTGTTAAAAAGGCAAGGAGGGTTTAAGAAGACGAGTCAGATTTTGATGGAGATTGTGAAGAGTAGCTTAAGGGAGCTTTACACGTTGTCGACTGTTGGGAAGAGTCCCTTGGCTCGAAATAAGGCGAAGTCAGAGCATAAACTAATGCTTGTGAAGCTACATATCAGTGGCAAGAGTGCCAATGCTATGATAGATTTAGGGGCCACACACAACTTTATTGATGTGCCCGAGGCCCAGAGATTGGGGCTAGTGTTGACGGAGGATACTAGCCAGATTAAAGCGGTTAACTCCAAGGCCCGTTCGATTCGAGGGGTTGTCAAAAATGTGAAAGTAAAGGTTGGAGATTGGAGTGGAAATCTCAACTTCAATGTTGTCCCCCTTGATGACTTTCAAATAGTCTTGGGGATAGATTTCCTAAGGAATGCCAGAGTTACCCCAATGCACGCCATAGACTGCCTACTGTTCATAGGTGATAGGCCATGTTGTATCCCAGTTTAGAGGGGAAGGTCGGTACTGGGAGCTCAGAAGGGAAGAATATCGGGGTTATGATGCTATTGGCGCTTCAATTGAAGCAAGGGCTCCAACATCAAGAGCCTACATTCCTTGCTATCCTTTCAGAGGAGGATAGAGGAAATGATGAGATTTCGGCGGCAGTCCAAAGAGTCCTAAAGGAGTTTAGTTCTGTCATGCCAGACAAACTTCCGAAGGCGTTGCCTCCCAGACGATTGGTGGACCATGAGATTGGGTTGGTCCTAGGGGTTAAACCACTTGCCTATGCCCCTTATAAAATGTCGCCTCCTGAGCTTACGAAGTTGAAGAAGTAGTTGGATAAGTTATTGGAGGTAGGTTTTATTCGTCCCTCTAAAGCACCATTCGAGGCTCCCGTGCTATTTCAAAAGAAGCAGGATGGGAGTTTGAGATTATGTATTGATTATCGGGATCTCAACAAGCTTACAGTGAGAAATCACTATCCTATTCCTCTCATTGCCGACTTGTTTGATCAACTGAGTGGAGCTAAATACTTCACAAAACTGAATCTTCGCTTAGGCTATCATCAGGTTCGCATTGCTGAGGGTGATGAGCCCAAAACCACTTGTGTAACTCGATATGGGGCTTATGAGTTTCTGGTGATGCCCTTTGGTCTCACTAACGCTCCTGCAACATTTTGTACTTTAATGAATAATGTATTCCGTGATTATATGGATAAATTTGTTGTTGTCTATCTAGACGACATTGTTGTGTTTAGCAGGACATTAGAGGACCAAGTGAAACACCTGTAAAAGGTCTTTCAGAAACTTCTAGAGAACCATTTGTATGTGAAGCGGGAGAAATGTGACTTTGCCCAGAAACGCATTAACTTCCTTGGGCATGTTATTGAGGAAGGGTAGATCCAGATGGATGGGGTCAAGGTGGAAGCTATCAAAGAATGGCCAGTTCCAAGAAGCCTTATAGAGTTGTGCTCTTTTCTTGGACTAGCCAATTACTATAGATGGTTTGTAGAGTGGTACTCCTGAATAGTTTCACCCCTCACTGACCTCTTGAAGAAGGACCGGGTGTAGTCTTGGAATGGAGATTGTCAGGCAGCCTTTGAAGAGTTGAAGCTGGTAGTGATTGAGGAGCCTGTTCTCGCCCTTCCTGACATCTCCAAACTATTCGTAGTCCATATGGTTGCCTCAGACATTGCACTAGGTGGAGTTTTGGTGCGAGGGGGCCATCCCGTGGCATATGAGAGCCGGAAGTTGAATGCCACAGAGCGGCAATACTCGGCACAAGAGAAAGAGTTGATGGCAATTGTGCATTGCCTTAGAACTTGGAAACACTACCTCGTAGGATCCAAGTTCCTTGTGAAGACAGATAATTCTGCTGCCAGCCATATTTTGACTCAACCTAAGCTCTCTACAAAACAAGCTAGATGACAGGAGTTTCTTGCTGAGTTTGATATGGAGATTGAGTATTGAAGTGGCCGGACCAATCAGGTTGCAGGTGCATTGAGTAGAAGACCAGATTTGACATCATTAGCCCAAATTGCTCAACAATTTGCGAGTCAAGTTTCCACCACCATTCAGGAGTAGATAAGGGAACACTTAGGCCAGGACTTATTGGCTAAGAGTTTGTGGAAGTTGATCGAAGAGGGCAAGACTCGTAGATTCTGGATTGAAAGCGATCTAATCTATACTAAGGGTCGTGGCCTATATGTTCCTAAGTCTGGAAACTTAAGGAGGGCGCTCATGAAGGAATGTCATGATACTTTTTGGGTTGGTCATCCAGGTTGGCAGAGGATGATGAGCTTGTTAAAGCAGGGCTACTACTGGCCGGATATGAAGGAAGATGTGATGAGTTATACCCGGACATGCTTAACTTGTCAACAAGATAAGGTGGAGAGGTAGAAACCTGCAAGATTGTTGGAACCCCTTCCGATGCCATCTCGACCATGGGAGAGTGTTCCATGGACTTTATTACTTCCTTACCAAAAGTGGGGGAGCATTTAACTATTTTTGTTATTGTTGACAGGTTTTCAAAGTCTTTCACCTTCATCTCGACTACAAAGAGTTCCAATGCCATCGAGACAACCCATCTATTTTTCAAGCATGTGGTGAAATTTTGGGGAGTGCCTCAAAATATTGTGAGTGATCGGGATGCCCGATTCACAGGGAGGTTCTGGACCGAATTGTTCAACATCTTAGGGTCCGAACTTAGTATGACCTCCAGCTATCATCCCCAAAGTGATGGGCAGACTGAGCGGTTCAACGGTATGCTGGAGTAGTATTTACGACATTTCGTAAATGCTAATCAATTGAATTGGGTGGAATTGCTGGATATCGCTTAATTCTATTTCAACATCCAGCGGAGCTCTTCCTCCAACAAGAGCCTTATGGAGATCATCATGGGTCAGCAACCACTGTTACCCCATACAATGGCAGCACCTTACACTGGAAGATGCCCAAGAGCTTATCAGTTCGCCAGAGATTGGAAGCAGAACTTTGAAGTGGCCAAGGCGTATCTTGAGAAGGCTTCCAAGCGCATGAAGAAATGGGCAGATCAAAAGTGCAAACCTAGAGAATTTAATGTTTGAGATCAAGTCCTCATTAAGATCCTTCCAGAGCAAGTTAGATCGCTGAGGAACAAGGATAGGAGACTTATTCAGAAGTATATTGGTCTAGTTCCTATCATTGCAAGGATCGGAAGAGCAGCTTATAAGATTAAGCCACTTGGTTGGTTGAAGGTGCACCCCGTCTTCCATGTTAGTGCCATAAAGCCATATTTTGCCGATTTAGAAGATTCATCCCGCAACGAGTCGAAGTGGCCGAACATCAAGATCCCATTCAACGTGAGTCAAGTCGTCGAAGACATCCTTGCTGAAAGGAGTGTTGCAGATCCAACCACTAAAACAGAGTACAAGGAGTATTTAGTTAAGTGGAGAGATCGTGGAGAGCAAGACAATAGCTGGGAGACAGAAGAAGACCTCAACCCTCTATCACAGAGGGAAATGGCTAAAAACAAGGAAACCTCAAGCAGCAGGGTCAAGCTCCAATACCTATTGTCGAGGACGTCAAATATTAAGTAGGGGAGGGTGTGCCCATTTTTTTTGTAATCTATGTACATAGGGGGGGGACTCCATTGCAATCTTAGCATAGATATTTTGTTGTATTTTATTTTATTTTTATTTTGGAGGCGTTGCCTCCTCAACAAATGTAATGTCTTCTCTTGCTAGAGCTAGGAATGCATATAAAGCTCTTAGTGGGGGTGTGAGTACTCTTCTGGATTGAAGCTCTTACTCACTACTTGACTGATCATGGTCAAGGCTTTCCTAGTTTACACAAACCCCCACACACACTTTAGTTGTAGCAAGTCCCTTGTGAATATTAATAAAAGTGTGTTCATATTAATTGATTCCTGCCCGTGTCTCTTTACTTATTGTTGCCTACGTTGTGTTGATTGTTCCTTGATACACAGGTTTTAGGCTCGATCGTTGGCCTTTGGAGTTACGTGAAGGCTTGCCTACTACCATAGAGGTGGGATAGTCGGCGCCGCATGGTCTTAGTGCATTTGAGAACATCCCGGACCGTAACAATATGCATGTGACCAGTCCTACTAAGACCCCCTATCTACATTTTGGCTACTCCACTGAGGATAGAGCTAAGTGACAAAAGGGTAATGACACCTACTAGAAAGGTCGATCTGGCAATGTCTATCAAGAATAAGATCCTAACACTGAATTGATGGAGTAGAATTTGTCTCAAATACTGCAGAATACTAGTCAAGGCAATTCATAGCTTGAGACTCCCATACATCCTACACAAACGATGCAGATCATGTAGGAAAACACAAGGGCTTTGAATCAACTCATGACCATGCTTGCTTAGTGTCACGATTCGAGGCGTTCTCAAATGCATTAGGACCTTGTGATGCCGACTATCCCACCTCTGTGGTAGTGGGCAAGCCTTCACGCAACTCCAAAGGCCAACGATCGGGCCTAAAACCTGTGTATCAAGGAACAAGCAACACAACGTAGGCAACAATAAGTAAAGAGACACGGGCACGAATTAATGAATATGAACACACTTTTATTAATATTCACAAGAAACTTGCTACAACTAAAGTGTTTGTGGGGGTTTGTGTAAACTGGGCAAGCCTTGACCGTGATCAATCAAGTGGTGAGTAAGAGCTTCAATCTAGAAGAGTACTCACGCCCCCTCAAAGAGCTTTATATGTATTCCTAGCTCTAGCAAGAGAAGACATATTTGTTGAGGAGGCAACACCTCTAAAATAAAAATAAAATAAAATATCTATGCTAAAATTAGAAAGGGAGTCCCCCCCCCTATGTACATAGATTACAAAAAATGGTCACACCCTCCCCCACTTAATCTATTGATGTCCTCGACAATAGGTGTTAGAGCTTGACCCTACTGTTTGAGGTTTCCTTGTTTTTTTAGCTGATTCCCTCTGTGATAGAGGCTTAAGGTCTTCTTTTGTTTTCCAGCTGTTGTCTTCCTCTCCACGATCTCTCCACATAACTAAATACTCCTTGTACTCTGCTTTAGTGGTTGGATCTACAACACTCCTTTCGGTAAGGATGTCTTCGATGACTTGACTCACGTTGAATGGGATCTTGATGTTCGACCGCTTTGACTTGTTATGGGATGGATCTTCTAAATCGGCAAAATATGGCTTTAAGGCACTGACATGGAAGACGGGGTTCACCTTTAACCAACTGGGTGGCTTGATCTTATAAGTTGCTCTTTCGATCCTTGTAATGATAGGAATTGGACCAATATACTTCTGAATAAGTCTCCTATCCTTGTTCCTCAGTGACCTGACTTGCTCTGAAAGGATCTTAATGAGGACTTGATCTCCAACATTGAATTCTTTGGGCCAGCACTTCTGATTTTCCCATTTCTTCATGCGCTTGGAAGCCTTCTCAAGATACGTCTTGGCCACTTCAGAGTTCTGCTTCCAATCTTTGGCGAATTGATAAGCTCTTGGGCATTTTCCAGTATAAGGTGCTGCCACTGTGTGGGGTAATAGTGGTTGCTGACCCATAATGATCTCCATAGGGTTTTTGTTAGAGGAAGAGCTCCGTTGGATGTTGAAATAAAACTGGGCGATATCTAGCAATTCCACCCAATTCAATTGATTGGCTTTTACGTAAAGTCGTAAATACTCCTACGGCATACCGTTGAACCGCTCCGTCTACCTATCACTTTGGGGATGATAGCTGGAGGTCATACTGAGTTCGGACCTTAAGATGTTGAACAATTCGGTGCAGAGCTTCCCTATGAATCGGGCATCCTGATCACTTAAAATTTTTTGGGGCACTCCCCAAAATTTCACCACATGCTTGAAAAATAGATGGACTGTCTCGGTGGCATTAGAACTCTTTGTAGTCGGAATGAAGGTGGCATACTTTGAAAACTTGTCAACAATAACAAAAATAGTTGAATGCTCCCCCACTTTTGGCAAGGAAGTAATAAAGTCCATGGAAACACTCTCCCATGGTCGAGATGGCACTGGAAGGGGTTTCAACAACCTTGCAGGTTTCTGCCTCTCCACCTTGTCTTGTTGACAAGTTAAGCATGTCCGGGTGTAACTCATCACATCTTCCTTCATATCCGGCCAGTAGTAGCCCTACTTCAACAAGCTCATCATCCTCTGCTAACTTGGATGACCAGCCCACAAAGTATCATGACACTGCGTCATGAGCGCCCTCCTCAAGTTTCCAGACTTAGAAACATACAGGTGATGACCCTTAGTATAGATCAGATCGCCTTCAATCCAGAATCTACGAGTCTTGCCTTCCTCGATCAACTTCCACAAACTCTTAGCCAATAGCTCTTAGCTGGCCTTAGCCTAAGTGTTCCCTTATCTGTTCCTGGATGGTGGTAGAGACTCGACTAGTAGATTGTTGAGCAATTTGGGCCAATGATGCCAAATTTGCTCTTCTACTCAATGCATCTGCAACTTGATTGGTCTGGCCACTTCGATACTCTATCTCCATATCAAACTCAGCAAGGAACTCCTGCCATCTAGCTTGTTTTGCAGAGAGCTTGGGCTGAGTCAAAATATGGCTGGCTGTAGAATTATCCGTCTTCACAAGGAACTTGGACCCTAAGAGGTAGTGTTTCCAAGTCCTAAGGGCAATGCGCAATTGCCATTAACTCTTTCTCTTGAGCCGAGTATCGCCGCTTTGTGGCATTTAACTTCCGGCTCTCATATGCCACAGGATGCCCCCCTTGCACTAGAACTCCACCTAGTGTAATGTCTAAGGCATCCGTATGGACTTTGAACGGTTTAGAGATTTCAGGAAGGGTAAGGATAGGCTCCTCAGTCACCACCCGCTTCAACTCTTCAAAAGTTGCCTAACAAACCGTCTACAAATCGTCTATAGTAATTAGCTAGTCCAAGAAAAGAGCACACAACTCTGTAAGGTTTCTTAGAACTAGCCACTCTTTGATAGCTTCCACCTTGACCCCATCCATTTGGATCTACCCTTTCTCAATAATATGCCCAAGGAAGTTAATGCTTTTTTGGGCAAAGTCACATTTCTCCCGCTTCACATACAAATGGTTCTCTAGAAGTTTCTGAAAGACCTTTTATAGGTGTTTCACGTGGTCCTCTAATGTCCTGCTAAACACAATAATGTCGTCTAGATAGACAACAACAAAATAGACAACAACAAATTTATCCATATAATCATGGAATACGTTATTCATTAAAGTACAAAATGTTGCAGGAGCATTAGTGAGACCAAAGGGTATCACTAAAAACTCATAAGCCCCATATCGGGTTACACAAGTGGTTTTGGGCTCATCACCCTCAGCAATGCAAACCTGATGATAGCCTGAGCGAAGATCCAGTTTTGTGAAGTATTTGGCTCCACTCAGTTGATCAAACAAGTTGGCAATGAGAGGAATAGGATAGTGATTTCTCATTGTAAGCTTGTTGAGAGCCTGATAATCGATACACGATCTCAAACTCCTATCCTGCTTCTTTTGAAATAGCATGGGAGCCCCGAATGGTGCTTTAGAGGGACGGATGAAACCTGCCTCCAATAACTCATCCAACTGCTTCTTCAATTCCATAAGCTTAGGAGGCGACATTTTATAAGGGGCATGGGCGGGTGGTTTAGCCCCTAGGACCAACTCAATCTCGTGGTCCACCGATCGTCTAGGAGGCAACGCCTTCAGAAGTTTGTTTGGTATGACAGAACTAAACTTCTTTAAGACTCTTTAAACTACTCTCGGAATCTCATCATTCCCACTATCCTCCTTCTCTAAAAGGATAGCAAGGAATGTGGGCTCTTGATGTTGGAGCCCTCACTCCAATTGGAGCGCTGATAGCATCATGGCCCCGATATTCTTCCCTTCTGAGCTCCTAGTATCGGCCTTCCCCCTTTGAACTGGGATACAGCAAGGCCTATCACCCATGAACAGTAGGCAGTTTGTGGCGGGCATTGGGGCAATTCTGGCATTCTTTAGGAAATCTATCCCCAAGACTATTCAAAAGTCATCAAGAGGGACAGTAGTGAAGTCTCCCACTCCAGTCTCTAACCTTTCACATTTTTGGCAACCCCTCGAATCGGACGGGCCTTGGGGTTAACCGCTTTAATTTGGCTAGCATCCTCTGTCAACACTAGCCCCAATCTTTGGGCCTTGGGCACATCAATAAAGTTGTGTGTGGCCCCTGAATCTATCATAGCATTGGCACTCTTGCCATTGATATGTAGCTTCACAAACATTAGTTCATGTTCTGACTTCGCCTTGTTTCGAGTCGAAGGACTCTTCCCAACAGCCGACAACATGTGTAGAGCTCCCATCCTAGGCTGCTCTCCATAGTCTCCATCAGAATTTGACTCATCTTCTTGAACCCTCTCGGCCTTTTTAACAATGGTGTTGAGGGCTGCCTTGTGCGGGCATTTTGCTACCTTATGCGAGCAATTGCACAAGAAGCATGCAAATGAGGGCTTCTTGCCATTGCTCGATGACCTATTCTTTGAAGATTGCTGATAGCCATAAGACTTATTTTGACTCCCCGCACTGCTACTACTGCTTGCACTAGGGGCTTCCCCACTTTTGGGTTTGCCCGGCTTGCCAGACTTTCCACCCTCTTGGCTTGTCGAGACACTCTTGCCCCTGTTGTCATAGGTGTAGTCTGTCAAACGTTTGGCCGTTACTTAGGCCTCGGCAAAAGTACCTACTTTTTGCCGTTGCAACTCATTTCTGGCAAAAGGCTTCAAACCCTCCAGAAAATAGAACAATTTATCCGATTCCCTCATGGATCGGATATCTAGCATCAATGTCGAGAACTCCCTGACATACTTCTTGATGTCATTGGTATGCCGCAGCTCACGTAGCTTCTTTCTCGCATTGTACTCAACATTCTCAGGAAAGAATTGAGCCCTCAATTCGGCCTTCATCTCTTCCCTAGTATCCATATGGGTCGCTCCCGCTTGGATTTGACCCCATTTGGTTCATCACCACAACTTAGCATTATCAATTAGAAACCTTGCTGCAATCTTCACCTTTGTTTCCTCATCGGTCAACCTTATTGCCTTAAGGTACTGATCCATGTCAGAGATGAAGTTCTCTAATAGTTTGGTGTCTCTCATGCCAATGAATGTCCTCGGGTTAGGCACTTTCACTCGATTGGCTGGCCCCGCAGTATAAGCTGGAGCATTCCCAACAGCTCAGGTTAGCACAGCAATCTAGGCCTTCAGCTCTTCTATGGCCCTTTCAATTGCCTCACGAAACTCCTCATTGAGGCCTCTTGCTACCTCTACTGAACCTTCCATTGTGGCATAGTCATCTTTCATCCTCTTCTTTAGGCCATTAACAGATGCCTTGATTTCATCTCTAAGCGTGCTTACCGCTCCACGAAACTCTTTAGAAAGTTCCGCCATCTCTTGTCCCATCCCCTCAAAGACTCTTTACTCTACCCTCGAGTGGTGGTAGAGCATCAACACTGTTCCATCCATTGCATGGTTCCCTCAAGTTGTTCAACTCTTTGGGCAACGTCCTTGGCATGCGTCATGGTTGATCCCTCTAGACTAACTTTGGGCTCTGATACCAACAGTCACGATCCAAGGCGTTCTCAAATGCACTAGGACCGTGTGGTGTCGACTGTCCCACCTTTGTGGTGGTAGGCAAGCCTTTACGCAGCTCTAAAGGCTAACGATCGGGCTTAAAACCTATGTATCAAGGAACAAGCAACATAACGTAAGCAACAATAAGTAAAGAGACACGGGCACGAATCAATGAATATGAACACACTTTTATTAATATTCACACGAAACTTGCTACAACTAAAGTGTGTGTGGGGGTTTATGTAAACTGGGCAAGCCTTGACCGTGATCAGTCAAGTGGTGAGTAAGAGCTTCAATCCAGAAGTGTACTCACATCCCCATAAAGACCTTTATCTATATTGTTAGCTCTAATAGGAGAAGACATTACATTTGTTGAGGAGGCAACACCTCCAAAATAAAATATCTATGCTAAAATTACAAAGGGAGCCCCCCGTATGTACATAGATTACAAAAAAAATGGTCACACTTAGCTTGTCACATGGTTAGCTACCACTGCTGCTGTGCAACAAGGTATGGCTTTGCCAAGCACCAACATTGCTATGTAGCAAGGCATCGCTAATGAAACTCCATCACATGCAGTTCCTCCTATTAACCTTCCCATTGATGAGGAGAGCATTCCTCAGAAGCAAACCAATTAACCACATATTTGACCTCTCACTGCTCTTGGTGGATTTAGTTGTCAACCTACTCCCACACCTGCTTCCATGGTATCTTCTTCAAGGACTTCTTTTGTAACGAAGAAAGACTTGGACATATACCTAAAAGAAATACAAACAAAATCGACTATGGGAGTATTAGAGTTAAAACTCTCTTACCATGAGCATATTGCTGAAAAATCGTATCATAAGGACTATATTATAACTAACTTAATCCTGTTTAATGGCAAAAAAAAGAGTGCTAAAGAGCATTTACTTTAATTTATCGAGACCTTGGAAGTATATCGGTTGGATGATGACTTGAAACTCAAAGAATTTTCCAAATCATTGACCAGAATGCATACACCTAATATGTCAATCTCCTTGTAGGGTTAGTTGATTCATGAGGATCTATGTGTAAGCTATTCCTAGAAAAGTTCTTCTCTACCTAGGAATGATTCACGATTATGGACATGGGAAGAACATGGTAGTACTATAAGGAAGACTTGATGGATTACATAGAACACTTCAAGAAGCATACCCTAAACATCCAAGACGTATGTGATGAGAGAGAGTTAGTGAAAGGATGCTTATTAAGTACACAGTCCACTTAAAAAATCTCAATCTAAGTTCCTTTTCTACACTAAACGAGACTGCAAGGAGAACTAACAGCTCTATTGCAAGAGAACGAGGTGAAAATGGAAGGTTTGGGAAATGAGCAACATTTGCTAGCTCGGCCTAAGTTGAGACCTCTAGAGACAATAAGAAGATAAGGAATGATACATCCTGAGGATCTACATTAATTCTCCCTTTCCTATGCCCAATGGGAGAGGTACATGCTTTGTCTAGCTAATGGTTACGAGATGGGAATATTAAGCTTCCAAGAGTGGATCATTTACCAACACAAAATGAGAAGAATGATCTTAAGTTTTGTCGGTATCATAGATTCGTAGGATGTCCTATGAAAAAGTGTTGGACTTTGAAGAAGATTTTTAATGATAGGTATTAAAAGGAGGGAAAAAATAGAGAGATAAGAGAAACCTTAATCTTATTCATATATAAATATTGTATTGTATAAGTATTTATATACGTATATAAGCTTAGTACTTTATTAACTAAGAAATGTGGGACTAATGGACATATATCATTTACACACTCTCCCATAAGCTAGAGCATATAAATCATATGCACCAAACTTGTTACAAATATACTTAATACGGGAAACCTTAAGAGATTTAGTCAAAATATCGGCTAATGAATTATTTGACTTGACATAACTAGTGATAATACAGCTAGAGATGATCTTCTCTTGAATGGAGTAACATCAAATCTCTATATGTTTAGTTCTCTCATGAAAGACTGGATTAGAGGATATATGTAATATAACTTGATTATCACAAATTAGTTTCATTTGTGATATTTCCAAAATTTTAACTTTTGAAGTAACTGTTTCAACCAAATCAGCTCACATGTTGCTAAGGCCATGGCATGGTATTCTGTTTCTGCATTGGATCTAGCCACAACATCTTGCTTACTTTTCCATGATATTAGGTTACCTCCAATCAACATACAGTAACCTGAGGTAGATCGTCAATCAGATGGAGAATTTGCCCAATCAGCATTATAATATCCAATTACTTGGGAATGATCCTGATCTTCATATAGTAAGCCTTTACCTAGAGTACTTTCAATATATTTAGGAATCCTAATAATTGCATTCTAATGACTGTTACAAGGTGATTGGAGAAAATAGCTAACAACACTAACCGCAAAGGATATATTAGGTCGAGTGATAGTAAAATAACTAAGTCTGTCAACCAACCGACGGTATCTACCAGTATTTGCAAATAACTCCCCTGTCTTGGTAACAATTTCGCATTAGGATCCATTAGAGAATCTACAGTCTTACAATTGAGCATCTCAATTTCTTCCAGAAGATCTAAAGCATATTTTCTTTGGGAAAGAACTATACCGGAACCAGATTAAGCAACTTCAATACCAAGGAAGTACCTTAGCAAGCTAAGATCTTTGGTTTGAAAATACTTGAAAGGATGTGCTTTTAAGTCAGTAATACCATCCTGATCGTTACCAGTTATGACAATATCATCTATATAAACAATTAAGAAAATACATCTTTCCTTAGATGTGTGCTTATAAAACACTAAATGATCAAATGAACTACAAGTTATACCAAACTCTATAACCATCATACTAAACCGGCCAAACCAAGCATGGGGAGACTGTTTCAACCCATAAAATGAGTGACGGAGTTTACAGACCAGATTAGACTCCCCTTGAGCAACAAAGGCAAGCTGTTGCTCCATATAAATTTCCTCTTAGAGTTCACCATGAAGAAAGGCATTTTTTATGTCCAATTGGTATAAAGGCCAGTGTTTCATAGCTGCAATGGATAGAAACAAGCGAACAGATGTCATCTTAGCAATAGGAGAAAAAGTATCAACATAGTTCAAACCATACACCTGAGTATAACCCTTGGCAACCAATCGAGCCTCAAGCCGATCAACATGACCATTAAGACCAACTTTGACAACATAAACCCATCGACACCCAACTAGAGATTTTCCAGGATGTAAACGGATTAAGACCCAAGTATCATTAGCATGTAAGGCAATAATCTCTTCTACCATTGCCTGTGTCTATCTTGTATGTGTAAGTGCCTCACTCTCATTTTTAGGAATAGAAACGGAAGATAAAGATGAAACAACATTGCAATAGGATGGGGATAACCGATGAAAGTTGAGAAAATTATATATAGGGTAGAGATTACGAGTAGAACGAATACCTTTTCGAAAAGCGATTGCAAGGTCTGCTTCAAGGAGGTCCTCAATTGATGGAGGCATTGGATTGGAATGTGAGTCAGTAGGAGCATCTGAAGGAGGTAGGTTTTGAGAGTGTCGATGGTATACTTGCAACAATGAAAGGGAAGAACTAGAGTCAGAGACGAGGAACTAACTTAGGAATGGTAGGGACAGAGACAGATTTAGGAAGAGCTAATTGAGATGGAATAGGTAAAACCTCAGACGTAGGACTATCAGATGAAGATGAGGAATGGAAGGGAGAAGATTCAAAGAAAGTGACATTAGGAGACAGATAGTAACGGCGAGTAATGGGAGAATAGCATTTGTAACCTTTTTTAAATTTGGAGTAACCAAGAAAAACATACTCAGTTGATTGAGCTGAGAGTTTATCCTAACCAGGAGACATATTGTAAACAAAGCATGTGTAACCAAAGACACTAAGGGGAAGATTGTACAATGATTGATCAGGGAATAAGATAGTGTGAGGAATTTTGTGTTGAAGAACAAAGGAAGGCATTCTGTAAATGAGATGACATGCAGTAAGCACAACATCAACCCAAGAATGAGTAGGAATATGCTGGTGTAAAAGAAGTGTGCGAGCAGTCTTGATTAGATGTCGATTTTTACGTTTAGCAATACCATTTTGTTAAGGTATGTAAGCATAAAAAGATTGATGTAAAATTCCATGGGATAACATAAACTGAGTAAATCGAGTAAAAAAATGCTAAGGGGCATTATCACTACGCAAGACTTATACAGATGTATTAAATTGAGTTTTGATTTCAGCACAAAAAGACTTAAAAATAGAGAATAGTTCAAAACAACTTTTCATCAAATATAACCAAGTACATTGAGAATAGTCATCAATAAAGGTTACAAAATATTGAAAACTTAAAATAGAGATGATACGATTAGGGTCCCAAATATTTGAATGAACTATAGAAAAAGGAGATATAGCCTGATTATTGACTCTCTTGGGAAATGAAGTCCTAGACTGTTTTCTAAGTTGACAAGACTCACTCTACAAAGTAGATAAATGCGATAAGTAAGGAACCATCTTTTGAACTTTGGCAAAACTAGGATGGCCCAACCGATTGTAGAGAAGAGTTGGAGAGACTGTAGCAGAACATGTAATAGAAGAAGCTGATGACTTATTGATGTAGTAAAGCCCTTGTCACTCACATCCTGTGCCAATCGTTTGTCTAGTATTGAGGTCTTGGAAAATAACAGAATGAGGGTCAAATTTAATAGAACAGTTTAGTGCACGTGTGATTTTTACTAATAGAGACAAGATTAAAAAGACAATGAAGAATATAAAGAATATGTTCCAATGGTAGAGATGATAAGGGTTGAGCGCTATCCATTGCTTTGGCAACTGTATGTGAAACATTTACTACAATTACTGATGGTAATGAGTTAGATTCAACAAAATGAGAAAATAGTTGAGGATCACCAGAAATATGTTCAGAAGTACTAGAATCAACCACTCTTAGGCCTAAAGAAGAAGACTGAGTGAGACATGTAACAGATTTACCAGTATGAGCAAAGGAAGCAGTAGAAGATGATGACTGCTTTGAAGCTTGATACTGAAGATAATTTTTTAGATTAACTCCTATGAGTAGAAGAGAGTCCTGATGCTATTCTTTAAACGATGCAGGATTAGTATTTTGAATGATGTTAGCACGTGGAGAATGTCCATGTAACTTGTGGCGTTTGTCTTTAGTATGTCCCTACTGATGACAATAAGTACATCTAGGATGATCTCTCCTATTGCCTCCATGATCTAGACCTTATGCTTCTCTTGAATTTATTCAAGCTTTAGGAGCCACATGAGAAGCAAAAGTTGAATTGTCTATAGGAGGAAAACTAGGTAAATGTGCATTAGTGATGGATGACACACGAAGAAGACGGGAGAAAACTTCATCCACAGATGGTATAACATGACCAGCCAGTATTTGATCACTAATTGGAGCAAGATTAAACCAAGCATAGCAAGAATGCAGACCATAAAGAATTTGTCCCTCTAAGCTAAATTATCGTTGAGAGACTGATCGAGAGGAAGGAGAGAGTTATACTTAAACTTAATAGATGCTCATCTCCTAAGAAAATCAGTAATAGACATATCCAACTGTCTCAAATTAAGCAGGTTAAAAATTACTGAGTATAGACGCTGTATGTCATTAGTATAAAGAGTCTGCTCGAATTCATACATCATAGCATGTGTGATAATGATTGTAAATTGGATAAAGGGAAGAATCAATGGATAGCCATAGAAGACTCAATAGTAAAGCATTGGCTTTTATCAAATTATTTCTATTTTCCTTCTCCACATCTTCTACTCTAGTGGTCAAGTGGTCTTGTAAACCTTGACCCATATACCATAACTTGACTATTGTAGACCAAGATAAATAATTTGAACTACCCATCGGTTTCTCGGTTGCAATGGTAGGAGATAGAGATAATAAGCTCGAAAAAGGATTAGTTTTTGATGAGGAACTATCATAAGCCATATTGAATTAAGAGACCATCTAAAAAAGAATGAAAAAAGAAGGTGAAAAGAACAAACACACAGTGGTGGTTGGTGGTGGTCGATGGTGAATAGTGGACGTTGATGGTGGATGAAGGCAAACAAAGGTGGAAAAGGATGGTGTTGCTGTTCCATGCCTTAATAAAACAAAACAATCACTGTGAATCATTGAATGATTAGATATAGTGGACAGCGGCGGCGCATGGAGGATCTTTTGGCGGCAAGACTTTTGGGATATGACATCGGAGGAGAGGAATACAGTGATATGATCGGATTTCGATCTGATACTAGAAAGACGGTGAACAGTGGACGCTGCCGAAATTAGGGTTTGTGTTTGGGCAATTTAGATGATCTAGAGTTTCTCATTCCTTAGCTTTGATACCTTGTTAAAGGAGGGAAAAAATAGAGAGAGGAGAAACCTTAATCTTATTCATATATAAATATTGTACTATACAAATATTTATTTTCGTATACAAGCTTAGTACTCTATTAACTAAGAGATGTGGAACTAATGTACATATATCACTTAACAATAGGGTTTGTAATGGGGAACTTATCAAAGAAAAAAATGATGTTCGTAATAATCCACTTCCTACACACAATAATCAACGAGGTACTGCAAATGCCATCACCCACAATCCTAGTACTAAAGAAGGAGAAATGTCACATGCCGAGGTGCGTAATGTACAAGAGGTTATAATTGGGAATAATGAGAATGCATGTACGCTAGAAGTAGCTGCCCTAATGAAGATGGCTAACTTCAGAATTTTTTTTTAACTTGGGTTTAATGAGGATGCACGTCTTACAACAGCAATTGTCCTTACCCAAAATGTAGAGAGACTGAGTAGTGTAGTCTAGCACAGCCTATACAAAGAATGGCAAAGGCGCATGAGAATGCAATTCTATTTACTAATGCGGGCATGTGTGCTAAGAACCCTAATCATAACTGTCCATTTTATGTGGAAAGCATGCTAAATGGGCATTTCATTAAGAGGACATTTATAGACAATGGCTCTTCTATAAACATAATGCTGTTGTCTATACTAAAGGTTGTAGGGATAGACAACCAACGCCTAGTGAGACAACCTATTGTCATCAATAGTTGCATTGACACATTTACAAACCTACAGAGCTCTACATGGTTCCACGTGATCGATGCGCCCGTATCCTACCATCTATTGGTTGGAAGAAAGTGGCTATACGATCACAATCTCATACCCTCAACATGGCATCAGTGCATGAAAGGTTATTGGAAGGAAAATGACATTTATTCCCGCTATGAACAATCCATTCGAGCATAATGAGACATACTTTACTAAAGTTGCATTCTTTAATGAATATGTTGAAGAGGGAGAAACTGCTATCGCAACTCTCTCTAGCACACCACTACCCACTTGGGAGGAGACTCGAGATAAGCCTAAGAGAAAGAAGGAAATGTGAGGCTCTTGTGGGGGCAAAAAAAAGAAAAAAGTGAGTAGAAAGTTCATCAGTGAAGATGGGCAAAAGATGTACTACTTATGATAGTCTATAGGATCTAAAAGAGATGGATTGTTAAGGCTTAAGAAAGATATTTCATGAGACTTCAAAATAGGGAGCTTGTCATTGAAGATAGTGATACCCACATGTTGGAGCATGACTCGTCTAACAGTGATTAGTGATTTATTAAGTACTAAAGTCAAGCTTAAAACTTAACATTTATTTTGTAAATAAAGAGCAAATTTCACCATAAATGATGAAAGTTTCATTTTTTAATCTTTGCAGTATAGTCTTATATACTTGCGCTTTAAGCCTATGTAATTCCCTAGTATCTTGACTCCCATGCCTTAAGCCTAAGCAAAGCCTTGGCATCATGACTCCTACGCCTTAAGCCTAGTCAATACCTTGGCATCAGGACTCCTATGCCTTGAGCCTAGTCAATACCTTGGCATCATAGCTCTCACACCCTAAGCCTAGGCAATGCCCTGGCATTTGACTCATGCTAATGCTTCCAATTATGAGCGAAACTTGCTCATTCCTTTAAAGCTAACCATGAAGCTACTTCTCAACTTGAGCAGCATTTAGCCAATTTACTCCTATACTCCAATGAATCATCATGTTAAAATTTATATAAGATTTATGATTCACTAAAACAAAGTATATAAGGGGTAGTGTAAATGTCAATGTTGACTAGTAAGAGCTTTGACTTCTAGGCGCACGATGGAAAGCTAGGCTTATACAATGCAGACTGGTAATAGCTTTGACTCCTAAGTGCATAATGTAAAGCTTGACATATACAGTGCAAATTGGTGAGAGCTTTGATTCCCAATCTTACAATAGAAAGTCAAGCATGAACAGTATAAACTGGTATGAGCTTTGACTCCCAGGCGCATGATAGAAAGTTAGGCATATACAGTGTAGATTGGTAAGAGCATTGTCTCCCTGGCATAACAAAATTGTAAGAGGAAAAGTTTTATTAGAAATCTAAAGTTGCTACCTTGTCTCGATGAGACATGTTAGCAATTGGGGGAGGAGAGATATTCTAGGTGTAGCATATAAAGAAGCAACGCATCAATATAAGTATCATTCTCACTCCTCAACTTGTACTTCGATATGAAAGCAGCTTTATCGAATCATTTAGATCTTTAGTGCTATCGCCATCATCAACCTAAAAAAGCTTCCAGGATGCTTGACCAATAACATCAAGGGATGCAATCCCCAGTCGGCGCATAGATGTCCCGATCTTCTTCAAAAGAGCCATGTAAACATCAAAGCTGACATGCTCTACCCAAGACTTCCACTCGGAGGGTGACTACTTGAGAGTGTAGTTTAGGTGACCAATAGAGGCAACTATTTTCTTTCATTCCTAAAGCACAACATTGAATCGCCTTTGATGGTAACTCTCCACTCCATTTGAGGCACTCATTAAGTATTCCACGACACGCATACGTGTCAAGCAATTTTATAGCTATTAGAAAGGTTTATCTAATGCTTAAACCTCTTCACTTCATTCAAAGGATTTTGGTTAGAGGGCAAAATGTAGAGGGCTAAAAATATTATGTAAATATAATAGGCTAAGTATGACCAATTTTTGTAATCTATGTACATAGGGGGGGGTGGTTTAGCATAGATATTTTATTGTATTTTATTTTATTTTTATTTTGGAGGTGTTGCCTCCTTAACAAATGTAATGTCTTCTCTTGTTAGAGCTAGGAATACATATAAAGCTCTTTGTGGGAGTGTGAGTACTCTTTTGGATTGAAGCTCTTACTCACCACTTGACTGATCATGGTTAACACTTGCCCAGTTTACACAAACTCCCACACACACTTTAGTTGTAGCAAGTTCCTTGTGAATGTTAATAAAAGTGTGTTCATATTCGTTGATTCGTGCCTGTGTTTCTTTACTTATTGTTGCCTATATTGTGTTGCTTGTTCCTTGATAAACAGGTTTTAAGCCCGATCATTGGCCTTTGGAGCTGTGTGAAGGCTCTCCTACTACCATAGAGGTGGGATAGTCGGCGCCGCACGGTTCTAGTGCATTTGAAAACGCCTTGGATCATGACAGTTGGTATCAGAGTCTAAGGTTAGTCTAGAGGGATCAACCATGACATGTACCGAAGACGTTGCCCGAAGAGTTGAACAACTTGAGGGAGCCATGCAACGAATGGAATAAACTGTTGATGCTCTAGCACCACTCGAGGGTAGAGTAAAGACTCTTGAGGGGATGGGACAAGAGATGGCGGAACTTTCTAAAGAGTTTCGTGGAGCGGTAAGCATGCTTAGAGATGGAATCAAGGCATCTGTTAATGGCCTAAAGAAGAGGATGAAAGATGACTATGCCACAGTGGAAGGTTCAGTAGAGGTAGCGAGAGGTCTCAAGGA
This sequence comes from Laguncularia racemosa, assembly GCA_037954665.1. Classification (NCBI taxonomy): domain Eukaryota; kingdom Viridiplantae; phylum Streptophyta; class Magnoliopsida; order Myrtales; family Combretaceae; genus Laguncularia; species Laguncularia racemosa. Next base: position 952,488 of record JBBMOL010000215.1, on the reverse strand, counting down.
GGAGTTCTATGAGGCAATTGAAAGGGCCACAGAAGAGTTGAAGGCCCAGATTGTTGTGCTAAACTGAGCTGTTGGGAATGCTCCAGCTCACACTGTGGGGCCAGCCAATCAAGTGAAAGCGCCTAACTCGAGGGCATTCACTGGCGTGAGAGATGCCAAACTGTTAGAGAACTTCATCTTTGACATAGATCAATACCTTGAGGCAATAGGGCTGATCGATGAGGAAACAAAGGTGAAGACTGCAACAAGGTTTCTAATCGATGATGCTAAGCTATGGTGGCAAACCAAATGGGATCAAATCCAAGCAGGAGTGGCCGAATTGAGGGCTAAAGGAGGGAATGATGAGATTCTAGGGGCAGTTCAGAGAGTCCTAAAGGAGTTTAGTTTTGTCATGCCAGGCAAACTTTTGAAGGCGTTGCCTCCTAGACGATTGGTGGACCATGGGATTAAGTTGGTCCCAGGGGCTAAACCACTTGCCTATGCCCCCTATAGAATGTCGCCTCTTGAGCTTACGGAGTTGAAGAAGCAGTTGGATGGGTTATTGGAGGCGGGTTTCATCCGTCCCTCTAAAGCACCATTCGGGGCTCCCGTGCTATTTCAAAAGAAGCAGGATGGGAGTTTGAGATTGTGTATCGATTATCGGGCTCTCAACAAGCTTACAATGAGAAATCACTATCCTATTCCTCTCATTACCGACTTGTTTGATCAACTGAGTTGAGCCAAATACTTCACAAAACTGGATCTTCGCTCAGGCTATCATCAAGTTCGCATTGTTGAGGGTGATGAGCCCAAAACCACTTGTGTAACCCGATATGGGGCTTATGAGTTTCTGTTTATGACCTTTGGTCTCACTAATGCTCCTGCAACATTTTGTACTTTAATGGATAACGTATTCCGTGATTGTATGGATAAATTTGTTGTTGTCTATCTAGATGACATTGTTGTGTTTAGCAGGACATTAGAGGACCACGTGAAACACCTACGGATGGTCTTTCAGATACTTCTGGAGAGCCATTTGTATGTGAAGCGGGAGAAATGTGCCTTTGCCCAGAAATGTATTAACTTCCTTGGGCATTTGATCGAGGAAGGGTAGATCCAGATGGATGGGGTTAAGGTGGAATCTATCAAAGAGTGGCCAGTTCCAAGGAGCCTTATAGAGTTGCGCTCTTTTCTTGGACTAGCCAATTACTATAGACGGTTTGTGGAGGGGTACTCTCGAATAGTTTTACCCCTCACCGACCTCTTGAAGGACTGAGTGTGGTCTTGGAATGGAGATTGTCAAGCAGCCTTTGAAGAGTTGAAGCAGGTGGTGACTGAGGAGCCTGTCCTCGCCCTTCTTGACATCTCCAAACTATTCGAAGTCCATACGGATGCCTCAGACATTGCGCTAGGTGGAGTTCTGGTGCGAGGGGGCCATCCCGTGGCATATGAGAGCCCGAAGTTGAATGCTACAGAGCGGCGATACATAGCTCAGGAGAAAGAGTTGATGGCAATTGCGCATTGCCTCAGGACTTGGAAACACTACCTCTTGGGGTCCAAGTTCTTGTGAAGACAGATAATTCTGTAGCCAGCCATATTTTGACTCAGCCCAAGCTCTTTGCAAAACAAGCTAGATGGCAGGAGTTCCTTGCTGAGTTTGATATGGAGATAGAGTATCAAAGTCACCAGACTAGTCGGGTTGCAAATGCATTGAGTAGAAGAGTAGATTTGTCATTATTAGCCTAAATTGCTCAACAATCTGTGAGTCTAGTCTCCACCACCATCCAGGAGCAGATAAAGGAACACTTAGGCCAAGACCCATTGGCTAAGAGTTTGTGGAAGTTGATTGAGGAAGGCAAGACTCGTAGATTCTAGATTGAAGGTGATTTGATCTATACTAAGGGTTGTTGCCTGTATGTTCCTAAGTCTCGAAACCTGAGGAGGGCGCACATGAAGGAGTGTCATGATACTTTGTGGGCTGGTCATCTAGGTTGGCAGAGGATGATGAGCTTGTTGAAGCGGGGCTACTACTGGCCGAATATGAAGGAAGATGTGATGAATTACACCCGGACATGCTTAACTTGTCAACAAGACAAGGTGGAGAGGCGGAACCCTGTAGGGTTGTTGGAACCCCTTTCGGTGCCATCTCAACCATGAGAGAGTGTTTCCATGGATTTGATTACTTCCTTGCCAAAAGTGGGGAGCATTCAACTATTTTTGTTATTGTTGACAGGTTTTCAAAGTATGCCACCTTCATTCTAACTACAAAGAGTTCCAATGCCACCAATACAGCCCATTTGTTTTTCAAGCATGTGGTGAAATTTTGGGGAGTGTCTCAAAATATTGTGAGTGATCGGGATGCCCGATTCACAGGGAAGTTTTGGACCGAATTATTCAACATCTTAGGGTCCGAACTCAGTATGACCTCTAGCTATCATCCCCAAAGTGATGGATAGACGGAGCGGTTCAACGGTATGCTAGAGGAGTGTTTACAACATTTTGTAAATGCCAATCAATTGAATTGGGTGGAATATTTGGATATCGCCTAGTTCTGTTTCAACATCCAACGGAGCTTTTCCTCTAACAAGAGCCCTATGGAGATCATTATGGGTCAGCAACCACTATTACCCTACACAGTGGCAGCAACTTATACTGGAAGATGGCCAAGAGCTTATCAGTTCGCTAGAGATTAGAAGCAAAACTTTGAAGTGGCCAAGATGTATCTTGAGAAGGCTTCTAAGCGCATGAAGAATGGGCAGATCAGAAGTGCAGGCCTAGAGAATTCAATGTTGGATATCAAGTTCTCATTAAGATCCTTACAGAGCAAGTCAGGTCACTGAGGAACAAGGACAGGAGACTTATTCAAAAGTATATTGGTCCAGTTCCTGTCATTGCGAGGATTGGAAGAGCAGTTTATAAGATTGAGCCACCTGGTTGGTTGAAGGTGCACCTTGTCTTCCATGTCAGTGCCCTAAAGCCATATTTTGCCGATTTAGAAGATTCATCTTGCAACAAGTCGAAGCGGCCGAACATCAAGATCCCATTCAACGTGAGTCAAGCCGTCAAAGACATCCTTGCTGAAAGGAGTGTTGCAGATCCAACCATTAAAGCAGAGTACAAGGAGTATTTAGTTAAGTGGAGAGATCGTGGAGAGGAAGATAGCAGCTGGGAGATAGAAGAAGACCTTGTCACAGAGGGAGACAGCTAAAAACAAAGAAACCTCAAGCAGCAAGGTCAAGCTCTAACACCTATTGTCGAAAACGTCAATATATTAAGTGGGGGAGGGTCTGACCATTTTTTTTGTAATCTATGTACATAGGGGCGGGGGGGTGCGGACTTCATTGCAATCTTAGCATAGATATTTTATTTTATTTTTATTTTGGAGGTGTTGCCTCCTCAACAAATGTAATGTCTTCTCCTGCTAGAGTGAGGAATACATATAAAGCTCTTTGTGGGGGTGTGAGTACTCTTTTGGATTGAAGCTCTTACTCACCACTTGACTGATCACGGTCAAGGCTTGCCCAGTTTACACAAACCCCCTTACACACTTGAGTTGTAGCAAGTTCCTTGTGAATGTTAATTAAAATGTGTTCATATTCATTGATTTGTGCCTGTATCTCTTTACTTATTGTTGCCTACGTTATGTTGCTTGTTCCTTGATAAACAGGTTTTAGGCCAGATCGTTGGCCTTTAGAGCTGTGTGAAGGCTTGCCTACTACCATAGAGGTAAGATAGTTGGCGCCGCACGATCCTAGTGCATTTGAGAACGCTCCGGATCGTGACACTAAGCTTATTGATTATTTGGCTTGATTCATTGGGTTAGATGATAGAGCTTAATGAGTCTAGTCCAATTATTGGGATAACTTAAGGAGAATTGGCTTGGTGGGCTCGGAATGAGAATCGTTAGACTAGTCCATTTGCATTCAACCTTTCTCAAGTAGGCTCATGTACTTGTGAGGAAGGTTACTGGTTTTGGGCTTATGGCAAGCTCATTAGGATAACCTTAAATTGAGTGGACTCCATTTCGCTTATTGATTGCTAAAGTGATCTAATGGATGTCATTAGGCACAAGAATTTATAAATACTTAGTCATTCCTCATTAAGGGAATTTTTTCTAGAATTCTTGAGATCAAAGAAACAATGTTCCACAAAAAGTTCTCTACTTTCAAAGATCAAACAAGAGATCGGGCAAAGAATGATCTCCATTTCTCAATAACTGCAAGGTTGATGCTTAGGAATCCCTTAGCTCCCTTGTCTGTCACTTGTGCATTCGAAACACTTGAGATTACCTGTCCTCCTCCCTGCCACTCTCTCCTTAGTTATCCTGTTACGTGTCATCCTTGAATTGCTTTTCTCTAAATTCACATGCAGCGCAGTACCTGCGTGATATGCATATAACCACTGTTATTGAGACTCCTCATCTATACACTCAAATGTTCATTGTGGAGTGTGATGCTTCTGAGGGAGGAGTGCGTGTGGTTCTCCAATAGAAGGGGCAACCAATCTCTTATTTTAGCTGACCCTTCACGAAGCAACATCTCAAATTAGCCGCCTATGAAAAGGAATTGATTGGTTTATCAAAGGCCGTGTGACATTGGAGATCGTATCTGTGGGGAAGGAAGTTTTTGGTGAAAATTGATCACTATAGCTTGAAATTCTTGCTAGAACAAGAAGTGACTCCCCAGCAACACTAGATTAGTAAGCTGTTGGGATTTGACTTAAAGATAAAGTATCAAGTTAGGTGTGAGAATAAGGTTGTTGACACACTCTCCTTGAAGGAAGAAGATACAGCTTGTCTCTCAGCCATTTCATGTCCCCAGCTACAGTTGTTTGAACAGATTAGGGAGGAAGTAAGCAAAAACTGAGAATTATAGCAGCTGAAGTCAAGGGCGGAAACAAGGGATCTTGGGCCACAATGGACAAGGAAGGATGGGTTGGTGTTCTTTCAGAAACAGGTTTATTTACCTCCCCACTCAACACTATGTTTAGTTATCCTAGAAGCCCTCTATTCTCCATATCACGAAGGCTATCAAAAAACTCACCATCGAGTCACGAGAGATTTTTATTAGAAGGGCCTAAAACAGCAAGTGAAACAGTTCATGCAAGCTTGTGAAATCTGCCAAAGGAGTAAAACTCAGCAACTAAAGCCAACGGGACTCTTGCAGCCTTTGCAGATACCAATTTAGGTATGGGCAGATATATCTATGGATTTTATTGAAGGATTGCCGCTTTCCAATGGGAAATCAGTCTTCTTTGTTGTTGTTGATCAATTTTCGAAGTATGCCCATATTCTACCCATTAGTCATCCTTATACGACCATCTTAATATCTTGAGTATTCTTTGATCAAATCTTTAGATTACATGGGGCGTCAGAGTCTATTGTAGGGATCAGCATGTAACTTTTACCAGTGCCTTTTGGAAGGAGTTATTCAAATTGCAGGGAACACGGTTAGCTTAACTCTCTTCTTACCATCCCTAAAGTCATGGACAAACTGGGGTGGTAAATCAAACCATGGAGATGTACTTGAGGTGCTTTATGGGAGATCGAGCTAAGAAGTGGATGGAATGGATTGCCTGGGTTAAGTTTTTTTATAATACAGGGTTTCACACAACGTTGAAGACAACTCCTTTTGAGGTAGTGTATGGCCAATCACCACCATGCCTGTTGTCTTATTGCTCTGGTGTAGCAAAATTAGAAGCTGTGGAACTTGTGCTAATGGAAAGGGATTAGGTCTGGCAGCAGCTTCAATAGAAAAGCACAAGGCTAAGCAACCACGAAGGATCACTACAATAAAAAGCACTGTTAGGTGGAGTTTCAAGTGGGGAACTTGGTTTTGCTTCGTCTACAACCATATAGGTAGATGTTGGTGGCCACTAGGTACAATCAAAAGCTTGTGCTGAAGTTCTATGGCCCTTTTCTAATGGAAGCTCAAGTGGGGACAGTCGCTTATCGCCTTACATTACCTCCTCAAGTGAAAATACATCCAATCTTCCATGTTTCCTATCTCCAAAAATTTGAAGGAGCTTTTGCAGTGCAGCAAATCATACCTACAGTGCAGCAAGGTGTAGTGGTTCCCCATCCTAAAGCTGTGTTGGAGGTACAACAGACCAAGAATCAGCAAGTTCTAATTCACTAGAAAAACTATTCACTAGCCAAAGTATCATGGGAAATAGCCGAAATGATCATACAACGGTATCCTACCTTCGCACGTGAGGTCATGCGCACTCTCGAGGGGGGGGGGGGGGACAAATGTTACACACGTGGTTAGCCCGCGTTCACATGAGAGGATAGCACCATTTGCATGTGTATATTCATGAAGAAGAAAGATCCCTGAGTAATTGGATGACATCCGGTGTCTTAGTCTATTGTGTACTATGTTAATGGTCCTAGGTTTTATGTAATCTATGTATTGTGTATTGTGTTGTGTCCTATAATCTGTTAAGATGTCTTTGTAATCTTTTATGGTACATTAGTAGTGGGTTTAGGGTTAGTGGATGTGTGGAGGCAGCAAGTGTAGGGAGTGGAATGTGGGGAGTTACTGTAGGAGTAGTGGGGAGATGAAAACGTAGTAACCGCAAGTATTTTGTACAAAAAGGAGTTCTCTCTATCAATGAAGGTTACTTTTCAATTTCCAACAAAAAGTCTGTGTGATCAACAATTTGGAGATTGTCGGGTTCTCTCTAACAAGCTCGAACCCTAAGTATTCATCATAGTTAAACTAGGAAGGAAAACCTTAAAATCTAAACTAGATGAATACTTGTAATTGACAAATCAAAAGGAGTGGAAAGGTCTTGTAACAGAATACTTATATGTATTTTCTTAAAACTCCCTTAAACACTTCATTCATTTTGCTTGAAAGGTGGATGGGGCATATGTAAGCTTGAATGGCATAACGATTGACTTGAAATGCCCATGATGGGTTTGGAAGTTAATGTTTTTTGTGTCGCGCTCATGCATATGGACTTGGTGATATCTCAAGCTAAAGTCCAGCTTGGAATAGTAGCATGAATCATGTAACTCCTCCATAGGCTCTTCAATAATTGGCATGGGAAATTTATCCTTAACCTTTTTCTCATTGAGGGCATGGTAGTCCACACAAAACCTCCATGTTTTGTTGGACTTTTGGACCAGCAGCACAAGGGAAGAGCAAGGGGATTGGCTTAGACGAATAATACCTTTTTTTAGCATCTCCTCGCATTGTGACTTAATTTCATCTTCTTGGTAATGGGGATACTTGTATGGTCTCACCACCATTGGAGGTGTTTTAGGTTGAAGTCTGATGTAATGATTGCATTGCCTTTGTAGTGGAAGACCCTTGTTAAATAATGTATGTATACTAGTCCCACAACTCTTAGTTAATAGAATACTAATCTTGCATATATATATATAAATACTTGTACAGTACAATATTTGTAAAATAATAAGATTTAAGGTTTCTCCTCTCTCTATTTTCCTTTCCTCTTAACATGGTATCAGAGCTAAGGAACGAAAATGTTAGCAGTTAACCTTCAACACAACCCCTGAAGGTCTATGTTCGCAAACGTAGAAGGTCTTCATAGTCCCAGCCGACAGACCAGCAAGAGGGACGTGGCGTGTAAGTCGTGGCAGGCAAGAGGGAAGGATGGGATAGGATAAGGGTAAGGTAGTTAGCTTTGCCATGCCACTAGGGGAAATTGTTAGACGTAGCAATAGGCAGGGGGTAGTGGAGGGAGGAAAAGTAGGGAGCGGTTGGGGGAAAAAGAAACCGCTCCATGGTAGATGTATTTGAACCATTGAATGAAATGAAAAGGACAGACTTTGAGTTACTAACAAATGTACCAAGAGATCTAAGGGTTCTCTCCATAACGAGCCCTTGCTAAACACGCAAACATAGGTAAACAAGGAAGGGATTCCCGTTCCAAGGGTAGTGAACCCGAACCCAACACTCAAAACATAGTAACTAGGTCCTCTAATCGATCCGCTAACAAATTGGTATCAGAGCCTAATATGGAGGACTGGCGCAAGGTCCAGCAGCAACTTGAGGCACTCGTGGCCATGTACCAAGAGGATAGGACACGAATGGCCCGCATGGAAGCTCGCCAGGAGCAACTGGCGCACTAGGTGGAGACCCTCTCGAAGGAAGGAACAGGGTCGAGACAGCCAGATTTGGCGTCTGAAATTGGGGGTGAATTGAAGGGAGAAGAGAGAAGGGACAGAGGGCAGGTTGTTCCAAGGTACTCTAAGTGGGACTTCCCGAAGTATGATGGGAGTATTGACCCCCTCGCTTGGTTGAATCGCAGTGAGCAATTCTTCAAGCACCAATTGGTGAAGGACGAGGATAAGGTAGAGCTGGCTACCTTCCATTTGGAAGGAGATGTGCAGTTGTGGTTTATGAAGCTAGAACGGGAGAATCGGGTGGGCAATTGGCGTGAATTCAAGCACTTGTGCGACTTAAGGTTCGGCCCACCGATCCGCAGCAACAAGGTGGGAGAATTGGCCAAGTTGCGCCAAGTGACCACAGTAGATCAGTACCAGCGCAAATTTGAGCAATTATCGACGCAAATTGAGACCCTCACAATAGAGAATGAAATTGGTATCTTCATCAGTGGGTTGAAGGATTTTATCGCGGTGGCAGTGGAACTCCATCAGCCCTCTAGCCTTTCGGAAGCCATGAATCTGGCACGACTATATGAGAGGAGAGGCCAGCAGTCGAAGGGGGAAACAGAGGCCGTGGGGGGAAGAACGTGCCAATTGGCGCCCCACCCCACCAACACTAAACCACCTTTCATCCGAAGGTTGAACAAGACAGAATTGGAGGAAAGAAGGGCGAAAGGCTTGTGTTTCAATTGTGATGAGCCGTTTATCGTGGGGCAAAAATGTAAGAGGCTGTTCTGGTTGGAATGTGAGGAGGAGGGACTGGAAGGACCGAATCAGGGTGAGAGGGCTGTTCGGGAAGAAGCCGAGGGGGAGTTGGAGATCTCGTTACAGGCCATGGCTGGGGTAACATGAGCTCAAACAATGAAGATCATGGGGCGAATCAGGGGGCAAGACACGAAGGTCCTAGTGGATTTAGGGTGCACTCATAGCTTCATTAATTCAGCATTAGCTGCAAGAGTCGGGTTACAGATGGAAGCCCGCACCAAGCTACAGGTGGTGGTGGCGAATGGGGAGAGAATAGGAAGCGAAGGAATCTGTCGCAATGTCCAATTAGTGGTGGATGCACTTCCCTTCCAACTCGATTTGTACTCCTTACCATTGTGTGGAGTAGGGGTCGTTCTTGGGGTAAATTGGCTAAAATCCCTAGGAACGATTGCTTGGGACTTCTCGTCTATGAGGATGTCCTTTAAGAGAGATGGGAACCCAGTCACACTACAAGGTGAGGTGGAGACAAGGGAAAACTCACCGCTGGTAGCTGCAATGAAGGAGGCTGACCAGAACCATGAACTGCAGCAGTTGTTAACCATGTTCAAGGAGGTCTTCAGCGAGCCCCAAGGCCTGCCGCCACCACGAGCGTGTGACCATGCCATTAATTTACTGCCAGACACCACACCCATCGTGGTAAGGCCATACAGGTATCCTCATAACTAAAAAGATGAGGTGGAACGGCAGTGCGAAGAGATGTTGAAGAAGGGCATCATCCGAGCGAGCAGGTCTCCCTACTCCTCCCCTGTGTTGCTGGTACGCAAGGCAGATCAAACGTGGCGTTTTTGTATTGATTATCGAGCATTAAATGAGAGGACGATCAAAGATAAATTCCCCATTCCAGTAATAGAAGAGCTGCTGGAGGAGTTGCACGGAGCCGCATACTTTTCCAAGCTAGACCTGGCTTCTGGTTATCATCAAGTCAGGATGAGACCGTCGGACGTGGAAAAGACGGCTTTTCGCACACATCATGGCCATTTCGAATTCTTGGTAATGCCCTTTGGGCTAACCAACGCTCCCTCAATGTTCCAAGCTCTTATGAATGAGGTTTTTAAGGGCTTCCTCAGACGGTTTGTGCTGGTGTTTTTCGATGATAGCAAAACATGGGCAGAGCATCTCCAGCACACCAACATCGTCTTGACCACGCTCTAGCAGCACCAACTCTTCTTAAAGAGATCCAAATGCACTTTCGGACAGAAGCGGGTGGCATACTTAGGCCATCAAATTTCTGCAGCAGGGGTAGAGGCCGATCCACAAAAGATCATAGCCGTACAGACATGGCCAAAGCCCACCACGATCACAGCATTGCGGGGATTTCTGGGATTGACAGGGTATTATCGGAGGTTCATAAGAAACTATGGGGTAATTGCGGAACCCTTAACCAAAATGCTACGTAGGAACAGCTTCCATTGGACACCAGAATCGGAGAAGGCCTTCTTCACTCTACGGATAGCACTCACCCACAACCCAGTGCTGCGCCTTCCAGACTTCTCCCAAACGTTCACCGTGGAGTGTTATGCATCCGAGTCAGGGATCGGGGCAGTGCTGCAGCAAGAGCGACAACCCATTTCCTTCTTCAGTCGGCCATTTGCGCAGCGACACATGAAACTTTCAGCATATGAGAAGGAGCTTATTGGCTTAACTAAGGCCATAAGGCATTGGCGAGCATATCTGTGGGGGCGCCGATTCATAGTCAAGACAGACCACTGTAGTTTAAAATTCCTCTTAGAGCAGCGCATCACCACCTCTCCTCAACAGCATTAGGTCAGTAAACTCATGGGGTTCGACTTTGCCATCCAATACCAGCCGGGGCGTCACAACCAGGTCGCAGATGCCCTTTCCAAACGCAACGGGGAGGAAGCAACCCTGACAGCTCTGTCCGCACCTCAGCTAGAGCTATTTGACTTGATCCGCAGGGAGACCGCCTCTTCCACTTACCTCCAGGAGCTCAGCGCATAGGTCAAGGACCACAGAAAAGGACCCCAATGGCAGTTACGGGATGACCTCATATTTTACAAGGGAAGAGTTATATCTAGAAGCCACTTCGGAACTTTGTGCCACCATCATGCAAATTTTCCATGAATCGTGCCATGAAGGCCCCCAGCGCACGCTTTACCGCATCAGCCGAGACTTCTTCTGGCTAGGTATGAAGAAGCAAGTAAGAGATTTTGTGCAAACTTGCTCCACCTGCCAGCAGCATAAGAGTGAGCATCTGCATCCAGCCGGCCTACTACAACCCCTACCCATTCCACAGCAAGTCTGGGCTGACATCTCCATGGATTTCATCAATTCCTTACCCCCATCCCATGGCAAAACAGTCCTCCTCGTCGTGGTCGATCGCTTCTCCAAATATGGGCATTTTATTCCACTGAGTCACCCATATAATGCAGTATCCGTCGCTAAGATCTTCTTTGATCGAATCTTTTGCCTCCATGGATTACCGGAGACCATAGTGAGCGACAGAGATGTCACCTTCACCAGCTTATTTTGGAGGGAACTCTTCAAGCTGAGTGGAACCAAACTGGCTTTTTCCTTAGCCTACCATCCCCAAACGGATGGCCAAACGGAGGTCGTTAACCGCACGATCGAAATGTATTTGCGTTGTTTTGCAGGTGACAGACCACACACTTGGGCAAAATTGGATTCCATGGGCGGAGTACTGCTATAACACCGGATTCCATTCCTCGCTGAAAGCTACACCCTTCCAGGTGGTATACGGTCGTACCCCACCACGCCTACTGTCATATTCAGCAGGAGTAACTAAGCTGGAAGCAGTGGACCAAGCTCTCCTCAACCGTGACGAGGTCCTCGCAGAATTACGGGCTCACCTCCTCCAAGCCCAACACCGCATGAAACAACAATATGATTCAAAACATCGAGAGGTTTCCTTCCAACCAGGCGACTTAGCCCTCCTTCGCCTCTAGCCCCATCGCCAGCGCTCGCTTGCTGCCACCAAATTTCACAAACTCTCACCAAGATATTATGGGCCATTTCCAATCCTTGCAAAAATTGGCCAAGTCGCCTACAAACTCCAGCTACCTGCCAACACCAAGATTCACCCCATCTTCCATGTCTCTTGCCTAAAACATTTCAGTGGAACTCCCCCAGACCAGCCGAGAATACCGCTTACTGCCGAGGGACACTCTATCCCACACCCACAGGCCATCCTCCAAACTCGTTCCAGAGGCTCCAATTCTGACGTCCTAGTCCATTAGGAAGGATATTCTCCAGCAGAGGCCTCATGGGAGGATGCTAGCATGCTCCAGACACGCTATCCACACTTTGCACCTGAGGTCAGGCGCCATTTGCAGGGGGGGGAGCCATGTTAGCGGTCAACCTTCAACACAACCCCTGAAGGTCTATGTCCGCAAACGTAAAAGGTCTTCACAGTCCCAGCCGACAGACCGGCAAGAGGGACGTGGCGTGTAAGTCGTGGCAGGCAAGAGGGAAGGATGGGATAGGATAAGGGTAAGGTAGTTAGCTTTGCCATGCCACTAGGGGAAATTGTTAGACGTGGCAATAGGCAGGGGGTAGTGGAGGGAGGAAAAGTAGGGAGCGGTTGGGGGAAAATGAAACTGCTCCATGGCAGATGTATTTGAACCATTGAATGAAATGAAAAGGACAGACTTTGAGTTACTAACAAATCTACCAAGAGATCTAAGGGTTCTCTCCATAACAAGCCCTTGCCAAACACGCAAACATAGGTAAACAAGGAAGGGATTCCCGTTCCAAGGGTAGTGAACCCGAACCCCACACTCAAAACATAGTAACTAGGTCCTCTAATCGATCCGCTAACAGAAAAACCCTAAATTCACCCAAACACTTAAAAAAAAAAAACCTAATTTCGGCGGGGAGGTACTTTTTGGTGTCGGATTTAAAATCTGATCACATCATCGTGTTCCTCTCTTCTCCGGTGTCAAATCCCAAAAGCCTTATCGCCAAAAGCTCCTCCATGCACCGCCACGCACTGTCGTCATCTTTTATATCTACTTATTCGAGGGTTCACAGTGATTGTTTTGCTTTATTAAGGCGTGGAACAACAACACCATCCTCTTCCACCTCTATTCGTCTTCGTCCACCGTCAACCGCCATCGTTCACTCTCAACCTTTGTGTGTTTGTTCTTTTCACCTTTTTCATTCCTTTTTTAAGGTGTTCTCTTAATCTAATATGGCTTATGATAGTTCCTCATAAAAAATTAGTCATTTTTCGAGTTTATTATCTCCTTCTCTTGCCATTGCAACTGAGAAACTGATGGGTAGTTCAAATTATTTATCTTGGTCTACATTAGTCGAGTTATGGTGTATGGGTTAAGGTTTACAGGACCATTTGATCTCTAGAGTAAAAGATGTGGAGAACAAAAATAGAAATAATTGAATATGAGCCGATGCTTTACTATTGAGTCTTCTATGGCAATCCATTGATTCTTCCCTTCATCCAATCTATAATCATTATCGCACATGCTATGATGTATGGATTCAAGCAAAGACTTTATACTAATGACATACAATGTTTGTATTTGGTAATTTCTAACTTGCTTAATTTGAGACAGTCGGGTATGTCTATTATTGATTTTCTTGGGAAATGGACATCTATTAAGGTTAAGTATAACTCTCTCCTTCCTCCCGGTCAGTCACTTAATGATGATTTAGCTCAAAGGGACAAATTCTTTATGGTTTGCATTCTTGCTACGCTCAGTCTTGATCTTGCTCCAATTTGTGATCAAATATTGGCTAGTCCTATTATACCATCTATGGATGAAGTTTTCTCCCGCCTTCTTCGTGTCTCATCCATCCTTAATGCACCTTTATCTGGGTTTCCTCCCGTGGACCATTTAGCTTTTGCTTCTCATGTGGCTCCTAGAGCTCGAATAAATTCAAGAGAAGCACAAGGTGGAGATCGTGGAGGCATTAGGGGAGATCGTTCTAGATTTACTTATTGTCATCGGTGGGGACATACTAAAGACAAATGCTACAAGTTACATGGATGTCCTCCACATGCTAACATCATTCAGAATACTAATTCTGCGTCATTTGAAGAACAGCATCAGGACTCTCTTCTACTCACAGGAGCTGATCTAGAAAATTATCTTTAGTATCAAGCTTCAAAGCAATCATCATCTTCTATTGCTTTCTTTGCCCATACTGGTTGTTGACATATATGTAATATTATTGTGCTAGCTGTAAGATTTAAATATTAGATAGGAGATTTTACTTTCTTTCCTAATATAGCATTCTTGTAAGTGTATATATACACTATGTCATTATGTAAAAAGATTAAGAAGAGGAATAATAAACTTATCTCTTTCCTCCTAAATTCTTCATGGTATCAGAGCCTAAAACCACTTTTTAGGTCAATTTTTTTTTCTTTTTTCTGGCGTGGTTTATTTTTTAAACCCTAGAACGCCGTACAAGAGGTTTTTTCTTCGAAGGTAGTCGACACCACCCATCCCAAGAGGAGTGCCACCCTTTTCCGACCGACCCTTTCTTCTCTGACCACCGGAAACCGCGCGTGTGACTCACACGCGCCACCTGAAGCTTCGGTCGGCTGTCGGCACGTGAGGCACGTGGGAACTGTTTCGGCCACCGTTTTTCGTGGGCTTTCCGCTGTCTTGCTCACCCTTCTTTTCCGACGCCCTCCAACTGTTTTCCAGGTGATTTCGTTTCTTTTTAGGTTGCGTCTAGGTGGTTTTGCTTTAGGTTGCACTCATCACTTCCCTATGTGTATTCATACGGGTTTGACAGTTTGTGTACGGGTATGGGTTTGAAAGTTTACGAACTATTCTGTTTGCTCTTCCTTCGAGGCTGTTTAAGTTTGTTGTCTTAATTGCTTGGGTTAACTGTTTGCATTATGGAAACTGATAAGAGAATTGTTGGAATTAGTACTGATAATCCTTCACTGCAAATCAGCCCTGTCAAGCTTGATGGGAACAATTACCTTGCTTGGTCACGGTCTTGTTTATTGTTTATCAAAGCTAGGGGAATGCAGGATTATATTACCAGTGTTAAAGTCAAACCAGTGGCAACCGATCCATTATTCCATCAGTGGGATTCTGAAAATTCCTTGGTAATGGCCTGGCTTATCAATTCCATGCAGCCCCATATTTCAAGAACATACTGCTTGACACAGCAGCAAAGATATGGAATGCTGTAACCCTCACTTATTCACGGGTGGGAAATGATGCTCAGATTTATGAGATTCAGAACAAGGTCCATGGTTTGAAGTAAGGAGAAATGACAATTTCCCAGTATTTTTCTGAGTTGAATGGTTTGTGGCAAGAACTAGACTATTATCAAGATTTTCAAGCAGATTGTACCGAAGATGCAGTAAAGTTCCAAAAATTACTTGCAAAAGAAAGGGTATATGATTTTTTGGCTGGGTTAAACAATGAATTTGATCAGATCAGAGTCCATGTTCTCGGTAAGACACCTTTTCCTTCTCTTGAGGAGGCATATTCCTATGTTCAATAGGAAGAAAGCAGGCGCAGTGCCATGCTCTATATCCCGCAGGTTGAAAAGTCTTGTTTGGTAGCTGCTAGTGATTCATCTGAGCAGCTGAAGGCACATAGTTCTCATAAAGATCATTTATGATGTGATTATTGTGGGAAACCATGACATACTAAAGAGACTTGCTGGAAGCTACATGGACGTCCAATAAGAGGTCGTGGAGGTAAACGGGTTAACTCTACTTGGGCCAATTTGTCTGAAGCTATGGAGTTAACTCCTGAGATGACTGACTCTGTTTTTTTCTCTCCTGATGAGATTCAGCATCTCAAGTGTCTTTTTTCTCATCAAGAATCTTCTTCCAGTGCCAAATCCAATTTTGTGCAATCAGGTAATGCTTTTTCTGCTACCCTTGATACTAATTGTTGGATTATTGATTCTGGTACGAATAGACACATGACGGGCTCCTAAAAAAATCTTGTTGAATACCCACCGTGTTTAAAGGGAGATAATGTCCGAATAGCCGATAGTTCTTTCACCTCAGTATCTGGAACAGGTTCTGTTTTTTGTACTCCTCATATCGAACTATCCTCTGTGCTTCATGTTCCTCAATTTTCTGTCAATCTCTTATCTGTCAGTGCACTTACAAAAAATCTCAACTGTAAAATTGAGTTTTTCCCTGATCATTGTGTCTTTCAGGATCTTCAAACAATGAAGAGGATTGGCAGTGGTAGATTGCACGATGGCTTATATCTGTTGGATGGGGGTCAAGGTTCTAGTCTTCAGCAGGCCTTTTTTGGGGGAAATAAGGATGTTAATCAGGAAATATTGCAGTGGCACAGGCGTTTGGGCCATCCCTCTTTTTTAGTGTTACGCAAATTATTTCTTAGTTTGTTTTCAAAGACTCAGTCTGATTCTTTATTTTGTGATGCTTGCGAATATGCAAAACATTCTCGAAACTCTTATCCTTTGAGTAATAATAAAAGCAAGTTTCCTTTTATGACTATTCACTCTGATGTTTGGGGCCCTACTCAGACTACTTTTTTGTCTGGTAGTCGATGGTTTGTCACTTTTATTGATTGCTGCACCAGGATGACTTGGGTATATCTACTTAAGGCTAAAAGTGATGTGTTTTCCTGTTTTCAGTCTTTTCATAAGATGGTTTGCACTCAATTTGATGCTAAAATAAAGATTCTTAGGACTGATAATGGCACTAAATACATCAATAGAAAATTTGGTTCTTATTTGGAGTCGCATGGGATAATTCATCAGACTAGTTGTCCATATACAAGTGCACAGAATGGGGTAGCTGAAAGGAAGAATAGGCATCTTTTGGAAGTTGCTAGGTCGCTTATGTTTACCATGAATCTTCCTAAGCCTTACTGGGGATGCAATTCTAATTGCTGCATATTTTATCAACCGAATGCCTCTTAGGGCTCTTGACTATCGGAGTCCTTTAGAAACCTTAAAAGGACAAAATACGTACACTGTTCCTCCAAAGGTATTTGGATGCGTTTGCTTTGTTCATATTAAGGATGCTGGAAAACTAGATCCACGAGCCCTTAGGTGTGTGTTTATTGGGTATTCACCAACACAAAAGGGTTACAGATGCTATCACCCTCAATCTCGGAACTATTTTGTAAGTATGGATGTTACTTTCAGAGAGACTGAACCTTACTTCAGTCCAACCCAGTCATCTCTTCAGGGGGAGAATAATGCAAAGGAAGAGATGATACCTAGTTCTGTGACTCTTACTGATCTTACCCCAAGAGAAAATAATGGTCAGAAGGAGACTATTATCCAGGGGGAGAAAATTGGGCGTTTAGACAAACTTGATTTGAAGAGGTACTCGAGGAGAGACAAAGACAAGACAGAAGAAGCCATTGTGCAACCTACTCTCTGCTGCCAAGAATCCTCCTCTTTTGGTGAGTTACCTTTTGATGATTTAGATAAACCTATTTCTCAAAGGAAAGGTGTTAGGGCCTGTACTAAACATCCCATTTCTAATTTTGTTTCCTATGATTCTTTGTCTCCCTCCTATAGAGCTTTTGCCTTGTCCATTTCATCTGTGTCTATTCCACGGGATTGGAAGGAAGCACTCAACGATCCAAAATGGAAGAGAGCAATGATTGAAGAAATGAAAGCCTTGACTAAGAATGAGACTTGGGAGCTTGTCCCCTCTCCACCTGGAAAGAAACTGGTAGGCTGTAAATGGGTGTTCACTATAAAACACAGAGTTGATGGATCAGTTGATAGGTTTAAAGCAAGATTGGTAGCTAAAGGATTCACTCAAACCTATGGAGTGGACTACCAGGAGACTTTTGCTCCAGTAGCTAAAATGAACACGATCAGAATCTTGTTATCATGTGCAGCCAACCTTGACTAGGATTTACAGCAATTTGATGTTAAAAATGTCTTTCTACATGGAGATTTAGAAGAAGAAGTGTTTATAGAGATCCCTCCTAGATTTGATAATGAAACAACACATGGGAAAGTATGCAAACTGAAAAAGGCCTTATATGGATTAAAGCAATCTCCCAAAGCATGGTTCAACAGGTTCAGCAAAGCCATGATCTCCTTTGGCTATCAATAGAGTAATGCGGATCATATGCTATTTATTAAACATAATGAGGGTAAAGTTACTATTCTCATAGTTTATGTTGATGATATAGTGATGACAGGAGATGATAAAGAGGAGATGGCTCGATTGAAGAAACTTTTGGCTCAAGAATTTGAAATCAAGGATTTAGGGAAACTGCAATATTTCTTAGGAATTGAAGTTGCTAGATCAAGGAAAGGTATCTTCATTTCTCAGAGAAAATATATTCTGGATCTCTTGGAAGAAACTGGCATGATGGGGTGTAAACCAGCAGAATCTCCCATTGAAAACAACCACAAGTTGCAGTTGGTGATTCAGTTGATTTAGGGAGATACCAGAGATTGGTAGGAAGACTGATATATCTCTCGCACACTAGACCGGACATTGCATATGTAGTCAGTCTAGTGAGTCAGTTTATGCATGATCCACGAGAATCATACATGCAAGCAGTATTTCGCATCTTGAGATATCTGAAGTCTGCTCCTGGAAAAGGACTGCTGTTCGCTAAGCATGGTCACCTTCAGATAGAATGCTTTGGGCTGGATCTCTAAGTGATAGAAGGTTCACCACTGGTTATTGCACACTTGTAGGAGGGAATCTTGTAACATGGAGGAGCAAGAAACAAAGTGTAGTTGCTCGATCAAGTGCTGAAGCAGAATACAGAGCTATGGCTTAGGGGGTTTGTGAGCTTCTGTGGTTACAGAAGATATTGGAAGAATTAAATCTGTCAGATAAAGAAGCACCATCCTTGTATCGTGACAATAAAGCTGCTATCAGTATAGCACAAAATCCAGTTCAACATGATCGAACCAAGCATATAGAGATTGATCGACACTTCATCAAAGAGAAATTGACTGAGGGCATCTTGAGCTTACATCATGTGACATCTGATAAGCAACTGGCTGATGTATTTACTAAAGGGTTGTGTCACAGGACCTATCATACTTTAGTTTACAAGTTGGGCATGTGTGATATCTATGCTCCAACTTGAGGGGGAGTGTTGACATATATGTAATATTATTGTGCTAGCTGTAAGATTTAAATATTAGATAGGAGATTTTACTTTCTTTCCTAATATAGCATTCTTGTAAGTGTATATATACACTATGTCATTATGTAAAAAGATTAAGAAGAAGAGGAATAATAAACTTATCTCTTTCCTCCTAAATTCTTCACTGGTAAATCTGTTGTGTGTCTCACTTAGTCTTCTTCTTTAGGCCCATGGGTGATTGATTCTAGTCCTTCTAAACATATTTCTGGTAATCCTCAAGTGTTTTCTCATTTTGTTAAATTTACCTCATTACCATTAGTAACTGCAGCAAATAGTTCACATACAGTTGTCAAAGCAATGGGTAGTGGTCAACCCTTATCATCTCTGCTATTGGAACATGTTCTTTATATTTCTCATTGTCCTTTTAATCTTGTTTCTGTTAGTAAAATCACCCATGCACTAAACTGTTCTATTAAATTTGACCCTCATTCTGTTATTTTTCAAGACCTCAGTACGGGACAGACGATTGGCACAAGATGTGACTCACAAGGGCTTTACTACATCAATAAATCACCAGTTTCTTCTATTACATGTTCTGCTATAGTCTCTCCAACCCTTATTCATAATCCGTTGGGCAATCCTAGTTTTGTCAAACTTCAGAAGATGGTTCCTCACTTATCACATTTATCTACTTTAGAATGTGAGTCGTGTCAATTTGGAAAATAGTCTAGGACTTCATTTTCCAAGAGAGTCAATAATCGGGCTACATCTCCTTTTTTTATAGTTCATTCAGATATTTGGGACTCTAGTCATGTTATCTCTATTTTAGGTTTTCAATATTTTATAACTTTTATTGATGACCATTCTCGATATACTTGGTTATATTTGATGAAAAATCGTTCTGAATTATTTTCTATTTTTGAGTCTTTTTGTGCTGAAATCAAAACTTAGTTTAATACATCTATACAAGTCTTGCGTAGTGATAATGCTCGAGTATTTTTCTACTCAATTTATGTCATCCCATGGAATTTTACATCAATCTTCTTGTGCTTACACACCTCAACAAAATGGTGTTGTTGAACATAAAAATCAACATTTAATTGAGACTGCTTGTGCACTTCTTTTACACCATCATGTTCCTACTCGTTTTTGGGTTGATGCTATGCTTACTGTATGTTATCTCATTAACAAAATGCCTTCCTCTATCCTTCAGCACAAAATTCCTCACACTATCTTATTTCCTGATCAATCATTGTACACTCTTCCCCTTCGTATCTTTGGTTGCACATGCTTCATTCATGATGTCTTTTGGTCAGGATAAACTCTCAGCTCGATCTATTAAGTATGTTTTTCTTGGTTACTCTAAACTTATAAAAGGCTACAAATGCTATTCTCCCATTACTCGTCGTTACTATTTGTCTCCTGATGTCACTTTCTTTGAATCTTCTCTTTTCTATTCCTCATCTTCATCTGATAGCCATATGTCTGAAGTTTTACTTATTCCTTCTCAATTATCTCTTCCTGAGTCTGTCCCTCTTGTCTATGACTCTGGTTCTTCCCTTTCACTGTTGTAGGTATATCATCGACAGTCTCGAAACCTACCCTCCTTAGGATCTCTACCTTCTTCAGATGCTCCTACAAACTCACATTCTGATCCAATGCCTCCATCAATTGAGGATCTCCTTGAAGCAGACCTTCCAATTGCTCTTCGAAATGGTATTCGTTCTACTCATAATCTTCACTCTATATATAATTTTCTCAGTTATCATTAGTTGTCCCCATCCTATTGCAATGTTGTTTTATCTTTATCTTCCGTTTCTGTTCTTAAAAATGTAAGTGAGGCACTTTTAGATCTAGGATGGACACAGGTAACTGTAGAAGAGATGACCTTACATGCTAATGATACTTGGGACTTGGTTCCTTTACCTTTTGGAGGGTCTCTAGCTAGGTGTCAATGGGTTTATGTTGTAAAAGTCGGTCCTGATGGTCATGTTAATTAGCTTAAGGCTTGGTTGGTTGCTAAGGGTTATACTCAAGTGTATGGTTTAGACTATGTTGGTACTTTTTCTCTTGTTGCTAAGATGTCATCTGTTCGCCTGTTTTTATCCATTGCAACTATGAAACACTGGCCTTTATACTACTTGGACGTAAAAAATGCCTTTCTTCATAGTGAACTCCAGGAGGAAATTTATATGGACCAATCGCCTGGCTTTGTTGCTCAAGGGGAGTCTAATCTAGTATGTAAACTTTGTCGCTCACTTTATGGGTTGAAACAGTCTCCTTGTGCTTGGTTTGGTTGGTTCAGTATGGTGGTTATAGAGTTTGGTATGACTCGTAGTTCATCTGATCATTCAATATTTTATAAGCATACATCTAAGATACTTCATTGGTATTGAAGTGGCTCAATCCAGTTTCGTTATAGTTCTTTCTTGAAGAAAATATGCTTTAGATCTTCTCGAAGAAACTAAGATGCTCAATTGTAAGACTGTAGATTCTCTAATGGATCTTAATGTGAAATTATTACCAAGACAGGGGGAGTTATTTGCAGAACCTGGTAGATACTGTCGGTTGGTTAGTAGACTTAGTTATCTTACTATCACTCGACCTGATATATCATTTGTGGTTAGTGTTAGCCAGTTTCTTTAATCACCTTGTAACAGTCATTAAAATGTAGTTAAGATTCTTAAATATATTAAGAATGCTTCAGGTAGAGGCTTACTATGTGAAGATCATGGTCATTCTTAGGTAATTGGATATTGTGATGCTGATTAGGTAGGTTCTCTATCTGATAGAAGATCTACCTTGGGTTACTGTGTGCTGATTGAAGGTAACCTAATATCATAGAAAAGTAAGAAGCAAGATGTTGTGACTAGATCCAGTGCAAAAGTAGAATACCATACCATGGCTTTAGCAACTTGTGAGCTGATTTGGTTGAAATAGTTACTTTAGGAATTAAAGTTTTGTGAAATATCACAAATGTAACTAATTTATTGATAATCAAGCTACATTACATATATCCTTCAATCTAGTCTTTCATGAGAGAACTAAACATATAGAGATTGACCGCCACTTCATTTGAGAGAAGATCATCTTTGGCTGTATTGTCACTAGTCATGTCAACTCAAATGATCAATTAGTTGATATTTTGACTAAATCTTTTAGGGGTTTTCGTATTGAATATATTTGTAACAAGCTTGGTGCCTATGATTTATATGCTCCAGCTTAAGGGAGAGTGTTAAATAATATATGTATACTAGTCCCACATCTCTTAGTTAATAGAATACTAAACTTGTATACGTATATAAATATTTATACAGTACAATATTTGTAAAATAATAAGATTTAAGGTTTTCCTTCTCTCTCTATTTTCCTTTCCTCTTAACAACCCTGTAGTGGTTGAAATAAGCCTTCAAATTCTACCAATAAGACCTTCAAATCTCTCTCCTTCTCGACCTCTCTAATAGCAGCAGCTACTACTGGTTGCTTCAACATCCCATCCATTCTTGTCAAGACTAATTCCTTACCCCTAATTTGGAATTTCATTTTTTTTTGTTACAAAGTTCCATGATATGGGCCCTAGGTACTTCAATCAGTTGACCTCAAATACTTCATTGACTCCTCATAAAGGAAGGGTGTATAGTTGCACTCCGAAAACCTGACTAGTTAGGATCAACTTGACATCCTTGCAAATTCCCACATTTCTCACTCTCCCCATTTGCCACCAAGACACGTAGGTGTTCTCTTAGTTCTACCTTTAATCTTTGTTCCACCGCCATTGCCTCATCCACAAAATTGTGAGTATTGCTTGAATCAATCAACACTAGCACTGCCTTCTCTTTAATTTTTCCCTATATTCTCATTACTTGTGATCGACTCAATCCAACTATGGCTTGTAGCAATATCTTTACCTCCACTTCAACCTCTAGTTCTTTCCTCTCCTCTTCCTTCTCTTTTGGTTCCTCCTCCTCATCTATGCACTCCAACCAAAATAGTCTTTTACATTTGTGCCCAATAGTAAATAGTTCTTCATAGTTGAAACAAAGTCCCTTGGCCCATCTCTCCTCTAATTCCACCTTGCTTAACTTTCATACATTAGGCGTTTGGGTGTTTATAGGGCATACTTGAATTCCTTTCCAAAGACTCAAAGTATCCTCTTTCATTACTAAGCTCTTCCTCTCAATTAGTCTATCCAAGCTCATGTTACACGCAAGGTTAGCTCACATTCACATAAAGGGTTAGCATCATTTAAACGTGTTAATTTCCAAAGAAGATCAAAGAAGGATTCCTAAACAATTGATTGAAGTCTAGTATATTAGTCATGTGTTGTGTACTGTGATAAGTGTCATAACATGTTGTCTTGGTCTACTGTGCATGTGTAAACATCATGTGTGTTGTGTCTTGGAATCTGTGATTGTGTCCATGTAATCTGTTGCTGTCAAATTGTGGGTCTAGAGTAGTGAATGTGTGATGTGGAAGTGTGGAGTCAATAGGTGTAGGAAATGGGACATGGGGCAGTTACATTAGTAGTAGTGGGAAAAGAAATGTAGTAGTTGCACATACCTGTACAAAAATGAGTTATCTATAGCAATGGAAAAATGACGTTCAATTTTCCAACAAAAACTTGGTATGATTAACACTTAAGAGATTGTTGGGTTCTCTCCAACGAGCCTGAATCCTAAATAATCATCATAGGTAAACAGGGGAGAAAAACCCTAAAATCTAAATTAGAACTAGACCTTGTAATCAACAAACAAGAAGTAAGGGTAGTGGAAAGATCTTATAACAAAGTGGTATTAGAGCTAAACATGTTGGACGACATCAAGTAACTCCAACACCAGTTTGAAAGTTTCCTAGCCATGTACAAGGCCAATCGAGCACAAGTTGAGGAACTATCGCTATAATTGGCAACCCTCTCAAGGGAGATGTCGGTAAGGAAGGCAAAATCAAAGGAACAAGAGGAGACAACTGGGGGAAGTTCGCCACTTGATAGAATGCTAGGGGGCTCGGTAGTGGTTGGCGATGGGGAGAGAGGAATGTTGGTGCCGAAATACGTAGAACTAGATTTCCCAAAGTTTGATGGCAAATTAGACCCGCTTGGGTGGTTGAATTAGTGTGAACATTTCTTTCGGCACTAGAGGACATCGGAGGAGGATAAGGTGGAGCTAGCAGCCTACCACATGGAAGGAGAGGCCTAGCTTTTGTTCCTTAAGATGGAGAGGGATCGGCCGGAGATGGGGTAGCGAGATTTCAAAATTTTGTGCAATGCCTAGTTCGGACCCCCGCTACGAAGTAATCTGTTAGGGGAGCTAGCCAAGCTGCAACAGGTGGGTTTGGTGGAGGAATATTAGCACAGATTCATCCAAGTCTTGGCTTAGACGCCTTTGCTTACACTGAAATAAGAAGTGGCCTTATTTATTAGTGGGTTGAGGGAGTCTATCTCTGTAGATGTGCTGATTCAGAACCCCTAGGATATGACCTAAGCCATGGCACTAGTGAGGCTCTACGAAGGAGGGGCGTGGCTATAAGAGTAGAGGCAGAGGCATAGAGAAGTAAAGCGGCTGCAGCAATGGAAGGAGAGGCACCCAGGAAGGAATTTTTGCTAGTAGCTAACTTTGTTGCAAACCCTTATGGGAAGAAGCAGAGTAACGCAGAACTGGAAGAGAGGAGGAAAAAGGGACTCTGCTTTAATTGCGATGAGCTATTTTCCGTTGGTCATCATTGTAAGAGGTTGTTTTGGTTGGAATGTATGGAAGAGGAATGGAAGGGTTAGGACGAGGACAATGAGGGGGTACAGGTGAAAGATGGGAAGCCTACAAAGGTATCCCATTTTTGCACGTGAGGTTATGCACGCTCTCGAGGAGGGAACAACTATTACATGTGAGGTTAGCTCGCATTCACATGGAGGGTTAGCACCATTTGAACATGTTTATTTCCAAAGAAGATCAAAGAAGGATTCCTAAACAATTGATTGAAGTCTAGTATATTATTCATGTGTTGTGTACTGTGGTAAGTGTCGTAATATGTTGTCTTGGTCTATTGTGTATGTGTAAACATCATGTGTGTTATGTCCTAGAATCTGTGATTGTGTCCATGTAATCCATTGCTATCAAAGTGTGGGTCTAGAGTAGTGGACATGTGATGTGGAAGTGTGGAGTTAGTAGGTGCAGGAAATGGGACGTGGGGCAGTTACATTAGGAGTAGTGGGAAAAGAAAAGCAGTAACTGCACATATCTGTACAAAAAGGAGTTATCTACAACAATGCAAAAAGGACGTTCAATTTTCCAACAAAAACTATGTGTGATTAACACTTAAGAGATCATTAAGTTCTCTTCAACGAGCCCGAATCCTAAATAATCATCATAGATAAACGGGGGAGAAAAACCCTAAAATCTAGACTAGAACTAGACCTTATAATCAACAAATAAGAAGTAGGGGTAGTGGAAAGATCTTGTAACAGCTCATTGCTTGTATCAAATCTTTTGGTTTGTGCAGCTCCACATCAATTGCAATGTGTTCCGTTAACCCACTAATAAATATATCCACTTCTTGCTCTAGGGTTAGTGAAGATGCCTGGGCCACTGACTCTGCTCAAACCTTTGTTGGTAAGCTTGCATTGACTCGAGTTGCTTCAACTTGGATACTTCCCCCATTCGCCTACCTTGTAGGTGTGATCTAAATCTTAGACTACAGATGTTTTTAAATTCTTCCCATCGTATCCTTGGTATATCTCGTTCCAACTTTAGGAACCACAGTTGTGCCTTTCCTTTCAAATGAATTGTCGCAATCACTACCCTCTTAGTGGCCCTTGTCTTTTGGTGTTTAAAAATGTGTTCACACCTATTAATCCACCCAAGTGGATCCATTGAGCCATCATACTTCGGGAAATCAAATTTTGCCACCTTGGGCACCATCAATCCCTTATGTGATGCTCTCACATTTGTAGATCCCATATCCATCAGTTCACCTGCCTTATTGGTCTCTTCCAACTCCTTTTCCTTGTCCTTCCAAACCGACATTTCCTTCGAGAGATGGGCAAGCTGCTCTGACATTGCCTCCATTTGAGTGCAGTCTTCCTTGTACATGGCCAAGAAGGTCTCAAACTGTTTCTGAGGCGACTCCACTCTTCTAGCTCTGATTTCAATTTGTTATAGGATCGTGTGTCTAAGCTCTAGTATTTGGACAGTTAACTGTTATATCTGGTTCTGAAATCGTCCTAAGAGTTTTTCTTCCTCATTTCCCTATTGTGAACAAAAGTAAACTTGAATCATTGAGAGAGAACTCGACGATCTCTGGTTAGCAACCAAGGTTTGGGAAAATACTCAACAACTTCCTTTTTGGAGCTGGAGCTCCTTAAATTACATCCGTGGCAGTTCATCCATGTTTCGTAACTGCTTGCCTTCATTCCACTACCCTACATGACTGACTCTCATAACCACCTACTTACCTATTCTACTTCCCACTACATGACTTAGACTCCAAAACATTAAATTCCTAAAATAAAGATAACAAACCCAACACTTAGTAAAGACAACAAACCCACGAGATGCCTCTATCACAAAACATTAATACATACTATAGACACAACAACAATATATTAGGGAGAACAAACAAGAATAACTAATTTTGGAAGTCCCCCTCCTGTCTATGCATATAGACACGCTCAAAAGGAATGACTCCACCATGTTTCTTTAGCCTAGCGGTGTGCGTGGCTATACGTATTAACACAATGTCAGTATGATTTGTTCCCATGTGAAGTGGAATTCACTCATTAAGCTCATAATGTAAGGAATGTTTTATTCTTTCGATGCTACCTGAAGTGCAGAGAGAAATATCCGAATACCATTCTGGTAGTTGGAAATAAATGGAGCTCTTTTTAGTTCATTACTTCTCTTAGTGCTAGAGGATTGGATCTTTTCCACTAGGAGGCATTTGGAAGATCATTTCCTCATCTCGAGTAGTTTCTTGTGCTCAAGGCAGCTTTTGGATTCTCTTGAAATTGATATTACATCGATAGTCAGCTTTTATGCCAAATTTCCTTCCCCATTTTTCCCATGAACAATCTTTGCCTGGAACTTAATTCATTCTATTTATCACTGAAGGAACTAAATGAAGTCAAGAGGCAAAGTGCTGCCCTGCAAATGCAACAGTTTGTTGGTGAGGAAAAGAATGATCTGCTGGACTACTTGAGATCACTGCAACCAGAAAAGGTTTTTTTCCTTTTATTGCTATATAACTATATTGTTTACCAAATGTAATCTATAACAAAGTGTTAACGAAATAGGTAGAATATATATTTTTTTCTAACATTTAAACCACCACCTTTTAACATGCATGTTTTTGTTTCTTTTTTGTTTCTTTGCCATAATGTTTGCATGTAATTAAAATCTGAAAATGTCTTAAGAATCAGGATAAGCAGGTGCCCAAATTGAATGATTGTGAAGCTTATAATTGCATGTCAGCAGTTCTATCATTTATGCCATCTAAATTGAAAATTTATCTGACAGGTAGCTGAACTCTCAGAACCTACATCTCCTGAGCTAAAAGAAACAATCCACTCTGTCATCCATGGTCTTCTTGCAACTTTGTCTCCACGAATGCATTCTAAGGCCCCTTCATCAGAGAATGAAGACTCTACTGAACTTGTTGAGAATGCCTCCCTGCAGTTCCAACCCCTTGTCTCCCTGACCAGGGACTATCTAGCTCGTTTGCTTTTCTGGTTAGAACTTAAACCTGAACATTTTGTTTCTAGAATTGTGGTCAACCACATTGTCCAAGCTTTAATGCTTAATCCTGTGGACTCTCTAAGAGTTGCTTTGGTTTGCATTTTCTGCTGTTTGCTTACCAGCTTTTGCTAGCCAATCCAGTTCTTAGTAAGTTACTGATTGTCTAATCAGACATTTGCATTTTCAGTTTTACAACTGCAACTGAACATTAAGCTTGAACATGGGTTTATGCTTTTCAATTCATGTGAATCCCCATACAGGCGGACATCTGATTTATGTGCAATGTTTTACTTTAGAATCCTCTTAGCATGCATCAGATGCTCAAATTAACTCTCTTTAGAAAATTTTGAAGACTAAACTGGTTTGGTTGGAAGCATGTCGGCATTTTATTTCTTTTTCTGCCCCACTCACACTCCAAACTACCATAAGACGCTTTTGGCAGTTTGTCCCTCAATGCAAATGTTTTCTCTCTATGCACATAGTTTTTCCCTAATGATGTATTCTTATTATATTTCATGTACTTGGTTTTAGGTGTATGTTGCTGGGGCATTATCTCAGAGGCCTTGAGTATCGGGTGGAGCTAACGGGACTTCTTTCACTGACAACCAATGCTGAAAATGATGGTGCTGGTAGCGAACAATCGGCATGAGGGCTACTTAGCCTTGTTAATTTCATCTGTATTAGGCATTTCTAGTTACACTATTTACAGGCTGAAAATTACTGCAAGGCCATGTTATATTTGGGTTTGCTTATAGGACAATTATCGAAGAGAACGTTTTCCTTGTCTTAAGCTGTCAATATGTCATAATAATTTTCTTTGGCGTTGATGAAGTGAATTAAATAAGTTTCCGTTCTGTTTCCTTGTAAAGCAGCAAGTTATGAGTGAATATTTTTTGCCAGAATCTCTAAATAGGATGGTATGAAGAACGGTTTAACTTCTATCTTGGAATTTAATTCGGAAGTTTCATATGCTTGCAAGATGAGCTTTTAATTTTTGGTAAGTCTTGTAACCGATGGTGGCGGTGCTAACTAATCAGCAATTAGTGATAGGAGTGGTGGGTGGACATGATAGTACCTTATTTGTACCCAAAACTGATTAAGAATTGAAGAGAACGATACTTAATTACACAAGTTAAACTACAAGGAGATGATTCAACGGAAATAAAGATTATTTTCTTATTTGTAAATAAATGATTTATTCATTTGATGTGGAAAACATTTTCAGTGGGATGAATACATCCTTGATTCAGCATAATATTGTATAAATTAGGTTTGAAACCATTTATTTGATAAGTATAGAGGGGTAAATTCGATTTGTAGCTTTTTAGTCTAATATTTTAATGGATTCGACTATTTGGATTGATCGAGTGAAGTTCATGTTTGGGATGATCATGGGAGATTTGGTATAGTGGGCTTGCGGTAGGGTCAATTAGATCAATTGGTCAAATCCAACATTTTTTAATAAGGCTCGTACATTAAAAGTTTTTAATGAATCTAGATTCATGAAAATCCCACATGAGGCCTCATAGCTATTGATCTTCATCACCATTCGATAGATGGAATCCAGTCGAATTTTATAAAAACTCATGGCTCTCACTCATTAGAGGGATCTTTTAGAGAGAAAAAGCATTATTATTCTATCGGATTTTTCTTTTAAAAGATTAAAACCACAATATACCAAAGAATACTCACTTGTCACCAAAGCATTTGAACTTTATTTGAGATTTCCTATTTCTCCTCCTCATCCCATTCATGCATAATCATCCTCACACGTGCCACTTCTCTCATTTAACCACATATAGCACATTCTCACATAGTAGGCATGTGACTCTTGCACCTAGACCCATTCCCTCACATTTAAGGGTATTATACTATGTGCTTGGGAGGTAATACTCACCAATTAGCATAACATAAATTGTAAAACATTACGCACTCGAGATAAACGTACTACCAAGCGGCAACAATGTAGTGCTGTATTTATTAAGTCCTTAACAATACGTATAATGTGCACTAACGAATTAAGCTTATGTCTTTATAGCAACAACAAATAAAAGTATCAAAACAAGAAGTTAGAAGCAAGCTCACATGACTTGAGCTGCATTTTCATTGATTTGCTCCTTGTTTACATTTCACTTTTTACAAATGAAACTTTTTAATATGTTGAAAATTGATAATAGCAATGATAGCATGAGTTTAGATTACAAAGATTGCAATGTATGGAAGAGGAATGGAAGGGTTAGGACGAGGACAATGAGGGGGTACAGGTGAAAGATGGGAAGCCTACAAAGGTATCCCATTTTTGCACGTGAGGTTATGCACGCTCTCGAGGAGGGAACAACTATTACATGTGAGGTTAGCTCGCATTCACATGGAGGGTTAGCACCATTTGAACATGTTTATTTCCAAAGAAGATCAAAGAAGGATTCCTAAACAATTGATTGAAGTCTAGTATATTATTCATGTGTTGTGTACTGTGGTAAGTGTCGTAATATGTTGTCTTGGTCTATTGTGTATGTGTAAACATCATGTGTGTTATGTCCTAGAATCTGTGATTGTGTCCATGTAATCCATTGCTATCAAAGTGTGGGTCTAGAGTAGTGGACATGTGATGTGGAAGTGTGGAGTTAGTAGGTGCAGGAAATGGGACGTGGGGCAGTTACATTAGGAGTAGTGGGAAAAGAAAAGCAGTAACTGCACATATCTGTACAAAAAGGAGTTATCTACAACAATGCAAAAAGGACGTTCAATTTTCCAACAAAAACTATGTGTGATTAACACTTAAGAGATCATTAAGTTCTCTTCAACGAGCCCGAATCCTAAATAATCATCATAGATAAACGGGGGAGAAAAACCCTAAAATCTAGACTAGAACTAGACCTTATAATCAACAAATAAGAAGTAGGGGTAGTGGAAAGATCTTGTAACAGCTCATTGCTTGTATCAAATCTTTTGGTTTGTGCAGCTCCACATCAATTGCAATGTGTTCCGTTAACCCACTAATAAATATATCCACTTCTTGCTCTAGGGTTAGTGAAGATGCCTGGGCCACTGACTCTGCTCAAACCTTTGTTGGTAAGCTTGCATTGACTCGAGTTGCTTCAACTTGGATACTTCCCCCATTCGCCTACCTTGTAGGTGTGATCTAAATCTTAGACTACAGATGTTTTTAAATTCTTCCCATCGTATCCTTGGTATATCTCGTTCCAACTTTAGGAACCACAGTTGTGCCTTTCCTTTCAAATGAATTGTCGCAATCACTACCCTCTTAGTGGCCCTTGTCTTTTGGTGTTTAAAAATGTGTTCACACCTATTAATCCACCCAAGTGGATCCATTGAGCCATCATACTTCGGGAAATCAAATTTTGCCACCTTGGGCACCATCAATCCCTTATGTGATGCTCTCACATTTGTAGATCCCATATCCATCAGTTCACCTGCCTTATTGGTCTCTTCCAACTCCTTTTCCTTGTCCTTCCAAACCGACATTTCCTTCGAGAGATGGGCAAGCTGCTCTGACATTGCCTCCATTTGAGTGCAGTCTTCCTTGTACATGGCCAAGAAGGTCTCAAACTGTTTCTGAGGCGACTCCACTCTTCTAGCTCTGATTTCAATTTGTTATAGGATCGTGTGTCTAAGCTCTAGTATTTGGACAGTTAACTGTTATATCTGGTTCTGAAATCGTCCTAAGAGTTTTTCTTCCTCATTTCCCTATTGTGAACAAAAGTAAACTTGAATCATTGAGAGAGAACTCGACGATCTCTGGTTAGCAACCAAGGTTTGGGAAAATACTCAACAACTTCCTTTTTGGAGCTGGAGCTCCTTAAATTACATCCGTGGCAGTTCATCCATGTTTCGTAACTGCTTGCCTTCATTCCACTACCCTACATGACTGACTCTCATAACCACCTACTTACCTATTCTACTTCCCACTACATGACTTAGACTCCAAAACATTAAATTCCTAAAATAAAGATAACAAACCCAACACTTAGTAAAGACAACAAACCCACGAGATGCCTCTATCACAAAACATTAATACATACTATAGACACAACAACAATATATTAGGGAGAACAAACAAGAATAACTAATTTTGGAAGTCCCCCTCCTGTCTATGCATATAGACACGCTCAAAAGGAATGACTCCACCATGTTTCTTTAGCCTAGCGGTGTGCGTGGCTATACGTATTAACACAATGTCAGTATGATTTGTTCCCATGTGAAGTGGAATTCACTCATTAAGCTCATAATGTAAGGAATGTTTTATTCTTTCGATGCTACCTGAAGTGCAGAGAGAAATATCCGAATACCATTCTGGTAGTTGGAAATAAATGGAGCTCTTTTTAGTTCATTACTTCTCTTAGTGCTAGAGGATTGGATCTTTTCCACTAGGAGGCATTTGGAAGATCATTTCCTCATCTCGAGTAGTTTCTTGTGCTCAAGGCAGCTTTTGGATTCTCTTGAAATTGATATTACATCGATAGTCAGCTTTTATGCCAAATTTCCTTCCCCATTTTTCCCATGAACAATCTTTGCCTGGAACTTAATTCATTCTATTTATCACTGAAGGAACTAAATGAAGTCAAGAGGCAAAGTGCTGCCCTGCAAATGCAACAGTTTGTTGGTGAGGAAAAGAATGATCTGCTGGACTACTTGAGATCACTGCAACCAGAAAAGGTTTTTTTTTCCTTTTATTGCTATATAACTATATTGTTTACCAAATGTAATCTATAACAAAGTGTTAACGAAATAGGTAGAATATATATTTTTTTTCTAACATTTAAACCACCACCTTTTAACATGCATGTTTTTGTTTCTTTTTTGTTTCTTTGCCATAATGTTTGCATGTAATTAAAATCTGAAAATGTCTTAAGAATCAGGATAAGCAGGTGCCCAAATTGAATGATTGTGAAGCTTATAATTGCATGTCAGCAGTTCTATCATTTATGCCATCTAAATTGAAAATTTATCTAACAGGTAGCTGAACTCTCAGAACCTACATCTCCTGAGCTAAAAGAAACAATCCACTTTGTCAAATTCAGTTTTGAAGGTATAGTGGTGCCAGAAAATTTCTCATCATTTCCTCAAGCTTCTGAAAGATTTGCCGTCAAATTTAGAGAATCGGTTTTGGAACTGAACCCTGATGTCTCTGTTGACCTACTCTTCTGGCTATCAAATGTAGTGGAAGTAGTTCTGATCTGTTCCTGAAACTGATGTACCTTAGATGGAGTCATTGGTGATAGAATTATGCGAGACTCGCCCATACTGAACATGTAGGTGTTTCTAAACCCATCATATAACACCTGCCGATCAAATAACCAAGGTCGACCCAACAACAAATGGAATGCATGCATAGGGATTAAATCACACAGGATCTCATCATAATATTTCTGCTCAACACTCACAGGGACCTTTGCCCTTAGTGTAACATATATACTGCCTCAATTATCCAACCAATGCAAGTTATAAGGGCTAGGATGTGGAATAGTAGACAAATGTAATTTGTCTACCAATGCAGCAGATATAACATTCGTGTAACTACCACTATCGATGATGAGTACACAAAGGTTACCTCTGATTCTGCAAGAGGTGTGAAATATGTTCTCCCTCTAAATGTCTCTAGTATCAGGAGATATAGTTAGAGCCCTGCATAACACATTAATGGGTAGATATTGTTTACCTCTACGCTCCTCACGTGTCTCTGCAATCTGGTCATCATAATACTCCTACAGTGTCGTTGGTAAATCTGTAGGTTTAGTCTGTTCATTGTCATCCTTAACATCTTCCCCAGTGCCCTCCATAATAGTCATCACCCTCTTATTAAGACACTGTGTTGCCATATGCACAAATCCCATGCATTTAAAGCACTTGATTTGGCGTGCCTTTCCACTAGTAGATCTGGGAACAGTCTGCCTCACATCTAGCGATATTACCTCTTTACCCTTCCTAGTAGGTAAAGTTTCTCTAATAGTATTTAGGGTAGTTTTGCCCACTGCTCTCACTGCTTCACCTACTGCCTTTGTTCCCCCTGATCGACCATCAACTGCTATGGGTCTAGTAATAGCATTGGGCCTACTGCTTGGAGCCCTAAATAAGTTAGACCTCCTTTGCCTCTCCACTTTCAAGGCCAACTTAATAGCCTCATCAAGTGTAATATTGATGCAGACACGGGCTAATACACGGTTGGTTACACGGTCGTGTAACCTGTCAGGGGAACTTCTAGAAAGACACACGGCCTCATACACGGCCAGAGGCACAGCTGTGTATTCAGTCAGGATTTCTCATAGAAGCATACACGGTCTCCATACATGGCCAGGAGATACAACTGTGTATTACGCCAGACATGTTCCCAGAAACATACACGGCTGAGAGGCATGGCCGTGTATACGATAGAGAATAGACGTATATATTAATATTTATTTCCACGTGTACGTTTATATTTCCTTTTTCATGTATTTTACAGAGTAGTATATATACCATTGTTAGGTTATTTTAGGGTTACATTTTATTAATTATTGAAATACACTTTTGAGAAACGATTTTTCTCTATTTATCGGTTGTGCACAACTCAGATTTCTTCAAGGAATAATTCATCGTTATTCTTTGTTGTTTGTGAGACCAATCCTAGAATCGGATTCATTTCGTTACGCTTTCCGCGCTGCGTTAGTTGGTATCAGAGCAAGGCTATTTCCTGTGGAGATGTCAACTCATCAAGGCGATGACAGCGATCGTGTTCATGACGGTGTTCAAGATGCGAGATCACAAGGAAACCACCAATGGGTTCCAAGGGCAGAGTTTGACGTGATGTATCAGAAGGTCGAGCGTATGGAACGGCGCCTTGATAAACTGATCGAGCGTTTCGACGCCTTAGCGGTAGACCCCAATAGGGTTGGGGGTGTTGGTAGGAATCCACCATGTGCAGTGGAGGAATTCGGTGGATGTATAGTCCGACCTGTCATTGAGAATAGGTGGGGACATGTAGAGGATGAGGATTCCAATGAGGAGAGTGATGATCCGTATAGGAGTAGACCTCAGTGAGGGCGCGGTGGTGGTTATCGGATGGTTTAGCACGAAAACCATCATAAAGACGGTGATTACCGGAGGAACTGTGGCGGATATGATTAAGGAGACGGAGGAGACTACCGCCTAAAGGTCGACATTCTATGGTTTGACGGTAGCCTTAATATCGAAGGCTTCCTGGATTGGATTGCGGAAGTAGATCTATTCTTCGACTACATGGAAATTCCCGAAGACCGCTAAGTGAGGTTGGTGGCATGCAGGCTGAAGAGCGGAGCTCGACATGGTGGGAGAGGCTGTGGAGCAGGAGGCAAAGGGAAGGAAAACATCCGGTGAGAACATGGTATCGCATGAAGCAGTTGTTGCAACATGATTTCCTCCTGCCGGACTATGAGCAGATATTGTTCCAACAATATCAGCGATGTTGCCAGGGGCAACGTTCAGTGCATGAGTATATGGCCGAGTTCATGAGACTGGCCGAAAGGAATGACTTGAGGGAGAGTGAAGGCCAGCAAGTAGCGCGGTACGTGGAAGGCTTGAAGCTCCAAATCAAAGATAAAATTGGAGTTACAATGGTGAGGACCTTGGTAGAAGCGAAGAATTTGGCTCTCCGAGCTGAGTTAATGTTGCAGGAGCAGGGTAGTAGATATGGAGGAGGAAGAAAGGGGTACGTCGGTGAAGTTGTAGGTAGTGGTAGTAAGTTGGGATTTGAGAAAAGTAAAAATGCTGCATACAAGCCTACTGATGACAGTGCCAGGAGAGAAGAGAAGAGTGAGGGAAAGAAACCGATGGAACCTACGGGGACCCAGAGGCATAGTAATCCTTATGCTAAGCCTATCTTGGGCAAATGTTTCCGATGCAATCAACCGGGTCATCGATCAAACGAATGTCCTGCTAGGAGAAGCATAAATATCCTTAATAGGGAGGATGATGAGGAGATTTGCTGTGAACCTGATGGAGAGGGAGAGTATGATGAGGAGGAGGAAGAAGCAGCAGAACCAACTTATGTGATTCGGCGGATGATGCTTGCCCCGAGACAAGAAGAGATTACACAGCGACACCAGTTGTTTCACACAGGGTGTACCATTAATGGGAAATTGTTTGAACTAATAGTAGATAGTGGGAGTTACGAAAACATCATAGGAAGAGAAGTTGTGAAGCAGCTGCAGCTACCTATCGAGAAGCACCAAAATTCATACAATATTGGGTGGATTAAAGCTGCCGAGAAGATTGAAGTCAAGGAGAGATGCAGGGTACCATTCTCAATAGGGAAGTACCGCAATGAAGCCTTTTGTGATATTGTAGACATGGATGCCTATCATATCTTATTTGGTAGACCATGGCAGTTTGATGTGAACGTGCAACATGCGGGGAAAGAGAATGTGTACAGATTAGAGAAGGAGGGTGTGAGGTACACATTATTGCCATTGAAAAAGGAAGGACGCTTGAAGGAGAAGAGAGCAGAGAGTCGTTCTTTCCTAACTGTCACTCAATCAGAGAAAGAATTGGTGGAAGACCTAAGGGAGTCACGGGTGGTCCATG
Organism: Laguncularia racemosa; assembly: GCA_037954665.1. Taxonomy (NCBI): domain Eukaryota; kingdom Viridiplantae; phylum Streptophyta; class Magnoliopsida; order Myrtales; family Combretaceae; genus Laguncularia; species Laguncularia racemosa. The sequence goes on along the minus strand of JBBMOL010000215.1, from coordinate 916,294 downwards.
CTCTCATAGTAAAACATGTGGCAGTTGGAGAAAAGGAGAGTGGTGTGGAAGTACCCGAGACAGTAAAGAGTCTACTAGAGGAGTTTAAGGAGGTGGTCCCCGACGATCTACCTGAGGGTCTATCGCCTCTGAGAGACATCCAACATCAAATAGACCTAGTGCTCGGAGCAAGTCTCCCAAATCTACCACATTATAGGATGAGTCCCAAGAAGACCGAGGTTCTGCAAGAGAAGGTCCAAGAGCTTTTGGACAAGGGGTTTATTCGGGATAGCCTGAGTCCGTGTGTGGTTCTAGCATTGCTAACTCCCAAGAAAGATGGGAGCTGGAGGATGTGTGTTGATAGCAGGGCTATCAATAAGATTACCATAGGGTACAAATTTCCCATCCCACACATCGAGGATATGTTGGATTAGTTGAGCGGAGCCACTATCTTCTCCAAAATAGAACTGAGGAGTGGATACCACCAGATTCGGATCCGTCCCGGAGACAAATGGAAAACGACATTCAAAACAAAGGAGGGGCTATATGAGTGGCTGGTGATGCCGTTTGGTCTTAGTAATGCACCAAGCACCTTCATGAGAGTGATGAACCAGGTATTAAAACCCTTTAATGGTCGTTTTATAGTTGTGTATTTCGATGATATCTTGGTATTCAGTAAATCCAAAGAAGAACATCTTGAGCATTTGAAATGTGTTTTGTCTGTACTGAAAGAGAATAAACTGTTTGCCAATCTTAAGAAGTACACATTCATGTCAAAGCGACTATTGTTCCTTGGGTTCATAGTCAGCAGTGAAGGGGTGATGGTGGATGACGAAAAGGTGAAAGTGATTAGAGAATGGCCTGTTCCAAGAATCGTTACTGAGTTGAGAAGCTTTCTTGGCTTAGCTAGTTTCTATAGGAGATTCATTAAACACTTTAGTACAGTCGCTGCCCCCTTGACTGAGTGTTTGAAGAAGGGTAAATTCCGATGGGGCGAAGAAGCTGAAGCAAGTTTCATAAACTTGAAGCAACGATTGTGTAGCGCCCCTGTATTAGTGCTACCAGATTTTGAAAAGTTATTTGAGGTAGACTGCGACACCAGTGGAGTTGGAGTCGGGGTGGTACTGTCACAGGAAAAGAGACCAATCACATTTTATAGTAAAAAATTGTGTGAAGCTAGGAGGAATTGGTCTACATATGACAAGGAGTTCTATGCCGTGGTGAAAGCTCTTAAAGTATGGGAGCACTACTTGATCGGAAAGGAGTTCATCTTATATTCCGACTGCGGGGCTCTTAAATACTTAAGTGGCCAAACCCAGATAAGTAAGGACATGCACGCTAGGTGGATTGAGTCTTTACAGAGGTTTCCTTTCAGACTGATGCACAAGTCGGGTGTGCAAAACAAAGTAGCGGACGCCCTGAGTAGAAGAGCTGATGTCCTACTCACTCTAAGTGCGGACATCGTTGGATTTGAAAAACTAAAGGAGCTATACAAAGGGGATGGAGACTTCAAAGAAACGTGGACTAAATGTGCCAACAGAGAACCTTGTGACGACTACCATATCCACGATGGATACTTAATGAAAGGGAATCAGTTGTGCATCCCTGAGTCATCCTTACAGGAAAAGCTTATCCAAGACCTGCACGGTGGGGGATTGGCAGGACATATGGGCAGAGATAAGACCCTAACTGCAGTTACCGAAAGGTATTTTTGGCCTCAGTTAAGGAGGGATGTGTATAGAATTGTGGAAAGGTGTTATATTTGCCAAGTGTCGAAAGGGCAATCCTAAAACACTGGCCTATATACCCCTCTTCCCGTGCCGGCGAACATTTGGGAGGACCTGTCGATGGACTTTGTACTTGGTTTACCTCGTACCCAACGAGGTGCTGACTCTGTTTTTGTTGTAGTTGATAGGTTTTCCAAGATGGCTCACTTTATCCCCTGCAGAAAGACCGCTGATGTACGGGCAATTGCACGGTTATTCTTCAAGGAAATGGTGCGTCTACATGGGGTCCTAAAGTCCATTACTTCCGACAGAGATAGCAAATTCCTTAGCCACTTTTGGAGGACTCTTTGGTATATGTTTGACTCATCTCTGAACTACAGCAGTACAGCTCATCCTCAAACCGATGGTTAAACGGAGGTAACCAATCAGACCCTCGGAAACCTCATTAGAAGTATTTGCCGTGAAAAGCCAGGGCAGTAGGATCAAGCGTTGGCTCAAGCTGAATTCGCTTATAATAGTTTCGTCCATCGAACTATTGGAAGGTCACCGTTCTCAGCGGTATATACCAAAACACCACAACACGCGCTAGACCTGATCAAATTACCTAAGGACATGGTGGGTGATGTTGCTGCTAAGCATATGGCGGAACAATGCCAAACTACCGCAGCGGAGGTTAGACGGAAGATAGAGGAGGCCAACACCCGATACAAGGGGGCTGCGGATAAGCATAGACGGAAGAAACTTTTTGCCGTGGGCGATCAGGTAATGCTTTACCTTCGGAAAGAGCGTTTCCCTGTGGGCAGATACGGGAAACTCCAACAAAAAAAATATGGGCCTTATGAAGTAGTGCGCAAGATAAACGACAACGCGTACATCGTACAACTTCCCGAAGGTATGAACATTTCTTGTACATTTAATGTGGCGGATTTATCTCTTTTCCACCCCAATGACACACCACTATATCCCGACGAGAACTCGGGGTCGAGTTCTTCATTATTGGGAGAGAATGATGCAGACATGGGTTGATACACGGTTGGTTACACGGTCGTGTAACTTGTCAAGGGAACTTCTAGAAAGACACACGGCCTCATACACGGTCAGAGGCACGGCCGTGTATTCGGTCAGGATTTCTCACAAAAGCATACACGGTCTCCATACACAGCCAGGAGATACAACCGTGTATTACGCCAGACATGTTCCCAGAAACATACACGGTTGAGAGGCACGGCTGTGTATACGATAGAGAATAGATGTGTATATTAATATTTATTTCCACGTGTACGTTTATATTACCTTTTTCATGTATTTTACGGAGTAGTATATATACCGTTGTTAGGTTATTTTAGGGTTACGTAATTATTAATTATTGAAATACACTTTTGAGAAACGATTTTTCTCTGTTTATCGGTTGTGCACAACCCAGATTTCTTCAAGGAATAATTCATCGTTATTCTTTGTTGTTTGTGAGACCAATCCTAGAATCGGATTCGTTTCGTTACGCTTTCCGCGCTGTGTTAAATATAGCGCTGCAGCTCAACAACATACGCTATTTCATATTTCAAGCCTGAGACGAAGCGTGCTATGGTTTGTTCTGGAGGTTCAACGAACTCACACATAATCATGAGGGTTTCAAATTCCTACACATAATAATCCACTGTCTTGCCTCCCTGCCTCAAGGTCTGCAGTTGCATAAACAGTTCCTGTTTGTAGTGCTCAGGAATGAACCTTTTTCTCAATACCCTTTTCATATCCCTCCATGTTTGAATCTCAGCCTCTCCATCCCTACGCCTGCTGATAATCAGATTCTTCCACCATAATACAGCGTATCCTATAAACTCGATAACAACCAATCAGACCCTGGTATTATCATCGATCTCATAACATTCAAAGAGACCCTTAACCTTGTCCTCCCAATCTAAATAATCATCAATTGATCCCTTACTATCATAAGAAGACATATGCAATTTCACATACTCCAAGCCTCGAGGCGGCTTGAAATCCCCATTCTGATATGGATTAGCCTCAAAATTGTCATCCCTTTCTTCCCTGTATGGAAGATTTTCCTCACCCATCCTTCTATTCAGATTTCCATATCCCACTACTCTGTCTCTCTAAGGATTCTGTGGAGCTACCCGAGGTGGTGCCTGATGGTTTACCACTGGTGGTTGTGGTAATGTCATTTTGTCAATCCTAGTTGCCAGAGTAGCAACTATGGTAGTAAGATCCTGGAGCTGTTCTTCTAAAGTCCTCCTACATGCAACATTATGACCCTGGCCTCCACTAACCTGACTATTGGCTTCATCGCCAATTCCCCCATTCACGCTATCATTCGACATAGTTGTAGACTCGGTATATTGAACCTCAAAGACAATTTGAAGAAAAGGAGCACACCTCACAACCACACTGCCTTTAACGCCACACAATAGCCACTATAAAAGGAAAAAACACAACTCCACTTAACTTCACTCAAAGCACATGTATGCTCTTACAATCTACGTGTAGCACTCTTCTCCACAACAAATTAACACATCATGGTGCAACACTTCTATAATCCACAAGAAACTCACTTAACAATACAATTCCACGCCAAATTATTCACACCACCACTTACACAATACATACACAACACACTTAATTCAAACAACAATAACACACTCATGGTATAGTACTCCACTTCTATGGCAACAACAACAAAATGGAACCAAATAAGGATACTTCTCCAAATGGCAAGTAATTGATTCCAACTAGTTAATGTGCATTCAAAGTAATTAACACATAATAACTTTATAAATAATGTTTTATTTGAATTCAAAAAAATAGTTTCCTAATTCTCCATGCCACTTGAAGAAATCTGCCAAGGAAATGACTCTTCCAATTCCAAAATGTCAAGTAAACAACATACACTCATTAACAAGCTTCAACTATTTGAATCCCTAAATGATGGAATTCAATTCAAGAACCTCCTCTTCTTCCTCAAGCAAATAACTCACGGCAAGGATGAAGGCAAGTTCTTAATTTTTTGAATTTCAATTCAAATCAAGAGCTTCCCCTATCTTCTTCAACAAATCACTCATGGCAAGGGTGAGGTAACAAAATTTAAATTTTTCCGAAAATCCACTTCCCTCAACTAATCACAATGACCATTTCCCTTTAATCAATCACTGCCACTTAAGAGGAAATAAAACAATTACAAAAACTCCATGTCTACATCAACAAACAACAATCATAACACCTTAACAACATAATTAATTACTCCAATTTCCACTCCTACAATTTTGTTCACAATGGTAAGACAACAACCTTTAATTTCCAATCTTCAATTGACAAATCCCTTCTCACAAACCTCAAGCTTTGATACCAAAAGATGATGTGCTCAAAACCAAGCCCAAGCACATGCAAATGAATCAAAGAAACAAGCCCCAACTCACAAACATAAACCGGTTCAATTGGACTAGAAATTGTGTGAACCCTATTGGAATTTTGATGAAATGCAAAGGTCCAAAGATGCAATCAACAATCCAACAAGGTTAAACCTCACCAAATAACAACAAATACAAGTGAAATCCACGTGAATTATATCAAGAAGAACGGATCTAAAACCATGATTTTATCCTCTACCAACAAGCACCATTCACGTCACAAATGATTCCAATATTGATGATGATATCAAATACTAAAACAATCAATTTCATAACATGATATTTGATCACAATTGCAATAAAAAATCTGACCAAGAACATCCAAATCAACCCTAGATATGACTCACTAGTGATGAAAAGGAATCACAACAAAGAAGGAATTGATATTACTCATAATTGCCCTTTGTTGCACTCGCCTTAATTTCAACTCTTGGAAATTGAAATTGATAAGAGAAATTGGATCTAGGGAAACCCTAAGCCCTCTCACGAAAATGTGAAGTGCATTTTGAAAATTTTGGCCTCCTCAAACCCTACTATAATCAAGTATTTATACTTGCTACCTCTAGGGTTATAAAATGGTCAAAAATTACAAGTATGTCACTTTTAAGGTAGCTGGTCCTAAATAGAAATTACAATAAAAATGAAAGTGTCCCAAAAGAAAATACAACATAAGATAGTCTATAGAACAATTACAAAGTACAAAAATATCATAAGTCTTCATGAGCCAATGCTTTGGAATGGAAACAATCGCAGCGGGTCTTTGATCGTAAATCTGAAAATGTCCCGTGTCCATTAACTAGTGTAGGACATATTGGCATTCCATGGAGAATTATTATTGTACCTGTAAGATTATTTCTCAAATATTTATTAGAATAAAAGATATAAAGTAAAGATATAAGCGATTTGGACCATCAACCAAATCCAGTTATGAAGGTATAGGTGGTGTCGGAAAATTTCTCGTTAGTTCACGTGAAGGAAAAAGGGGATCTCTTGTCATGTGGATTTCTTTGATCTTTTGTTTCCAATTATTGTTCAATTGATTGAATTATTCAATTGAAGCACATCATAATTTGGTATTTGAGCATAGGTTTGTGGAAAGGGAATTCGTGAATCACAAATTGGGGATTTGGGGTTTTTGTTCTTTCATTTCAAAATTGAAGTTGTGAGAAGTGGAATTGAAGTTCTTGTGTTGAATTGTTCCTTAATTCCATAGTAATTATGAGTTGAATTCGAAGGAGGGTTGATTTTAGGGTTCCTTACCATGATTAATTTTGAGGAATCATTATAATAGATTCCATTAGAATTGTAATTGAGTTGATTGTGCCATGTTGTTCCTTGTTGACTTTGGAATTGGAAGTTTATAGTTCATAATTTTGTCCTTATGGTAGTCATCTTGCCGTGAAGATTGGGAAATATTTTCAAATTTGAATTCCATAATTACCTTGTGGAGTAATTATGCACTAATTTCTTTGAATGCACTTTAACTAGGTTTGGAATCATTTGCTTTGTGCCATGATATTTGGAGTGTGAGTTGTGGTGTGGTACCGTGGGAGTGTGATTGTGAAGTGAACTGTAGGAGTGTGTGTTATGTGGTTGTGTATTGAAGTACATCTTAATTTGGGTGTGTGTGTGAAGCCATTGAGGTTGTGTGTTGAACCGTAGGTGTGTGTGTGTGTAGCCTTAGTTGTATGTTGAATTGTGGGAGTGTGTGTATGTCGTAGAGTGTTGTTGTGGTGGTTGGTGTCGTAAAGGTGAGTTATGTTGTTGTGTTGTGGTTAGTGCCATAAAGGTTTGTTGTTGTTGGTGTAAAAGTGTGTGGTTGTTGTGAAAGGGTGATTGTGAGTATATATATATATATAAATTTTAAATCATGTCAAATGATAGTGTGAATGGTGGAATTGGTAATGAGGCTAATAGTCAAGTTAGAGGAGGTCAGGGTCGTCATGTTGCAGGTGGAAAAACATTAGAAGAACAGTTGTAGGATCTCATCACTATTGTTGCTACATCAGCAACACGAGTATATCAAATGACGACGCTACAACCACCAGTGATAAACCCTCAGGCACCCCCACTTTAGGTAGCCCATCAGAATGTATCCAGGGAATGAGCTGTTAGAGGAAATAGGGGTAGGAGGATGGAAGGTGATTATCATGCTTTTAGGGAGTAAAGGGATGATAATTTTGAAAATTAGCTTTACCCTAATCATAAGTTCAGACTGCTACAAGGCTTAGAATATGTGAAATTGCAGATGCCTTTGCTGAAAGGGGTTCTATGGAAGACTAATTGGATTGGGAGGATAAGGATGAGGGCCTATTTGAATGTTATGAGATTAATGATCACACTCGGGTTCGTCTTGTAGCTGTTGAGTTCATTGGTTATGTCGCCTTATGGTGGAAGAATCTTGTGGCAAATAGGTGAAGGGATGGTGAGGCAGAGATAAATACATGGTAGGAAATGAAACAAGTTATGAGAAGGAGGTTTATACTTGAGCACTATAGGCAGGAGTTGTTTATGTGTCTCCAAACATTGAGGCAAGGAGGCAAAACAGTTGACGAGTATGTATAGGAGTTCAAGACATTGATGATTAGATGTGGGTTAGTTGAACCTCCTGAACAAACCCTAACATGATTTGTGTTGAGGTTGAAGTATGAAATTGCTTGCATTATAGAGCTCCAGAGGTATGCTACCCTTGAGGAGGCCATTTAGCTAGCTTTGAAAGTGGAAAGACGAAGGTGATCCAATCTATTTAAAGCAGCGAGTAGCAGGTATGGGACTTCTACAAAACTTTATGGTTCTAAGGGTAAATAGGTTGATAGAGGGGGATACAATAGAAATGTAGAAAAGAGCCTAGTGGTGCAAGATAGTAGAGGGGAGAAGGAGATAATGGGGAAAGGAAAAACAATTGTTGGAAATGATAACAAACCATCAATAGTTGGGACATTAGGAGGATAGAGTCGTTAAATCAAATGTTTTAAATTCCTAGGTTTTGGACATATAGCTACTCATTGTCCAAACAGGAGGGTTATGACTACTATGGAGGTTGAGAGTGAGGAAGATGATGAAGAAATGCTTGAGGTCATAGATCTGTTAGGGGTATTAGATGAGTATTATGGGGACACCGATGCTGTAGTACATGAGGATAAGAGAAATGATAAGTATTTATCTATTAATGTACTATGTCGAGCTTTGACTTCTTTTCTAACTAATGATGGTGAGTAGAGGGAAAATTGTTCCACATCTCTTGTAGGGTACAAGGTAATCTATATGCTATTATTATTGAAGGTAGTAGTTGTACTAATGTAATGGTTGCATCACCAGTAACTAAATTGAAACTAGTCACTACCCCACATCCTAAACCCTATAAATTGCATTGGCTGAGTGAACAGGGTAGTCTACATGTTACCTAGAGGGCTAAGGTACCTTTCAGCATAGGGGATAAATATCATGATGAGATTGTATATAACATCTTTCCCATGTGTACATCTTATATATTGCTTGGTAGACCTTGTTTGTATGACAGAAAGGTTTTACATGATGGCTTTAGAAATACTTATGTGTTCTAGAAAGAGGGTAAATGTATAGTTTTGAACCTAATGTCACCTTTAGAGGTCCAAGAGGCTCAGAAGCAGATAAGTAAAACTAGGAAGAAGAAGATCTTATTGGTGGGACAGTGTAAGTTAGAGGAGGCCATAGCAGATGAGAGACCAATATATTTGTTGCAAATGAGGTATACCTTAGAGATGGATGGGCGTAAGCATCTACCCCCTGTGGTATCTTAGGTACTAGATGACTATAGTGATCTTTTTATAGATGAATTGCTAAAGGGATTGTCGCCTTTGAGAGGTGTTGAGCATGCCATTAAATTTCAACCTAGATCAGTTTTACCAAACCAACCTGCATACCGCATGAATCCTGAGGAGGCTAACGAATTGAAGTGTTAGGTGGATGAGTTGGTAGAATGGGGTTTTGTTAAGGAGAGTATTAGTCCTTGTGCTATTCCAGCCCTTTTTGTCCTTAAGAAGGATGGCACTTGGAGGATGTGCATTGATAGCTAAGCCATAAACAAAATCACCATCAAATATAGGTATCTTATTCCTAGACTTGATGACATGTTAGATGAGCTATATGGTACATAGGTATTCTCTAAGGTAGACCTTAAAAGTGGATATCAACAAATTCAAATGAGGAAAGGAAACGAGTGGAAGACCTCTTTTAAAACACACCATGGATTATATGAATGGATGGTCATGCCATTTGGTTTAACTAATGCTTCTAGTACTTTTATGAGGTTAATGAATCATGTAATGAAGGAGTTTCTAGGTAAATTTGTTGTTGTTTATTTTGATGACATTTTGATATACAGCATAAACCTAGAAAATCATGTGGAGCATCTATGGGCTGTGTTTTCAGTATTGAGGGCGCAACAATTATATGCTAATAGCCAAAAGTGTTCTTTCTACCAAATTGAGGTAACATTTCTAGGATTTATTATATCTAGTTCTGGTGTCAAGGTTGATGAGGAGAAAGTAAGGGCTATTAAAGAGTAGCTAACACTAAAATCAATTGCTAAGGTAAGAAGTTTTCATGGACTAGCTTCATTTTATGGACAATTTGTCCATAACCGCAATAGTGTTGTCAGTCCTTTAATTAAAATGACCAAGAAAAATGTTTCTTTTGTTTGGGGTAAGAAAGCCCAAAAGAGTTTTGAGGAGATAAAGGTAAAGCTTACTAGTGCTCCAGTATTAGTTTTACTTGATTTTGACAGAGTTTTTGAATTAAAGTGTGATGCCTTAAGGATAGGGATTGGTGCCGTGTTGATGTAGGATAAAAGGCTTATTGCATATTTCAGTGAAAAATTGAGTAGTGCACCTTTAAACTACTCAATATATGATAAGGAATTCTATTCTTTAATGAGGGCATTGATAACATGGTAGCATTATCTTCTTCCACGAGAATTCATTATCTATACATGTTATGAATCCTTAAAACATTTCAGAGGTTAGCAAAATCTGTCAAAACACCTAGCTAAATGGGTGGAGTTTCTAGAGAGTTTTTCATATGTGATTAAGTACAAAAAGGGTAACACGAATATGGTAGCTGATGCTTTGTCACACAAGTATGTACTTATCACCTCTCTACAATCGAAACTGCTTAGATTTGAATTATTGAAGGAATAATATATGCATGATGAATCTCTAAAAGTAGTAGTTGAGAAATGTTCTGGGGGGAAAATATTTGAAGGGTATTATATGATTGATGGTTTTTTGTATAAGGTTGGAAAATTGTGTATACCTTATGGGTCTGTTAGAGAATTATTAGTGAGGGAAGCACAAGCTAGAGGGTTATCTGGTCATTTTGGTGAAAAAAGGACTCTGACTTTGTTAAAAGAACATTTTTATTGGAGGGGCATGATGAAGGATGCTCATAAGGTGTTGGAAAGGTGTGGGGTATCTAAGAGAGCAAAAGGAAAGCAAGGGGTTCAAGGTGAATATACGCCTTTACCTATACCTACTCAACCTTAGACTGATATCAGCATGGATTTTATTTTGGGTCTACCTAAGACACAAAGAGGAAAGGATTCTATTATGGTTGTTATTGATCACTTCAACATAATGTCCCATTTTGTGCCTTGCCATAAAATGGATGATGCACTTTTTATAGCTAACCTTTTTGTGCAAGAAATTGTAAAACTACATGGTGTTCCATAGGGCATAATGTCTGATAGAGATACTAAGTTTCTTAGCTTTTTTTGGAAAACACTATGGAAAAGACTTTGTACTAAACTCATGTATAGTAACTCTTGCCATCCACATATTAACAGCCAGACGTAGGTTGTTAATCATACTCTTAGTACCTTACTAAGAGCAACGATTAGCAAGAATCTTACTGATTGGGACTTGTTTCTCCCTATTGTTGAGTTTGCTTACTATAGGTCTACTCATAGTTCAACCAGTAAGTCTCCCTTTGAAGTCATGTATGGCTATAATCCTACTTTTCCATCAGATTTCATAGCTAGTCTGGCAACAAAGGAAGAAAGCTTGAATGGAGTAAAACGAGCTTAGGAGATTTAGAAACTTCATCAGAAGAAAACTAAACATCTTCAGAAAACATAGGAACAATAGAAACTTCATGGTAACAAAAACAAGAAAACCAAAATTTATAATCCAGGTGATCTAGTTTGGATTAATCTCAACAAAGACAAGTTTCCTCATAAGAAGTCACAAAAGCTATCACCTAGAGTAGATTGACCTTTTAAAGTTGTTAAACGTATCAACAACAATGCATACAGAATAGAACTACTAGGAGGATATGGTTTCTTTGCTACATTTAATGTTGCAGATCTATCACCATATTTGCCAGATGACGTTCATGAAGACCTATCAGATTTGAGGGCAAATCTTCCACAAGCCCGAGGAGATAATAAGAATCATACACCTATAGGACCCATCACTAGAGCAAGAGCTAAAGGATTACAAAATTAGGCAATGAGGGTCCTCTTTGAACAATTAGACCCCGAAGACATTTGTTTAGTGTCTTCGTTTCCATTGTATAATTGCTTTGCATTTTAGCAGGTACATTTGTCAGTTTTACAGAATGGCGAACCAACACACTAATGTCAAGTGTGTAAGCTATACTTGAACCTAAAAAAGACAAGAGGAACCGACCTTATTTCACTTGCATTTCACTTGGAGAAAACCGGCCATCTTCACCTCATTCTACATAGATGAATTGGTTCTTCTAAGTGCTCCTTTAAGGCCGGTTTTGCTCTATTTTACATTGTTGTAATTTCCTTATTTAGAATAGGTATAAATACTTGTTATTTAGGTGTTGGAAGGGACTTTTTGATAATTATTTTATAGATTTCTTTAACATAGAGAGGGCTGCCTTCTCTTACTAAAAACACACTCTTATCAATTTCATTTTAGGGATTGTGGCGAATGGCCTTCATTTGTTATGTGTCATATTAACTTTTGAAGTTAATCCTAATTTTACTAGTGCATTACATCTGGTATGAATTTAGATTCCTTTGTTTGTTCTTGTTCTTAAATCTTAAGGTTCATGTGAAGGAAAAAAGGGAATCTCTTGTCTTGTGGATTTCTTTGATCTTTTGTTTCCAATTATTGTTTAATTGATTGAATTATTCAATTGAAGCACATCACCATGCCAGCGGAATTTCATGAAGATTCTCTAATAGTTAAAGTAGATGGTGAATGATCACTCTTATTTGATGGCTCTATTGAGAGTAAAGGTTAGGGGGCGGGAGTTGTGTTGAGTTCACTACAGGGTCAGGAAAAACCATTGGCATTTAAGCTTGATTTCTATTGCAGCAATAATGAAGCCCTTTTACTTGAATTGATATTTGCATAAGAGATTGGAGCTCGTCGATTATGTATTTAAGGTGATTCTAATTTGATCATCAAACCTGCTAATGGTGAGTTTAAGCTTAAAGAACTTGCACTTGTGCCTTATAAGGCTACAATGCAAGCTCTAGTAACACAATTTTAGTCAATTCACTATGAACACATGACTCAATCTATCAACAAGTATGTAGATGCTTTAACCACATTGGCATCGAAAGTTCCAATTCAAGAAGTGAGTAATAGCTTCAGTATTCAAGTACTTAAGAAATCTATGCCATTTACTGCATTGAATCTTATCGATGAAGGTGAAGAAACAAGTGATGGTTAGCACATTTTAGTGAAGGAACAATTAGCACACCATGGTGTAGCTTCTATTTCTACACTAAAATATTTTGTTCACCTGAATGGCACATTGTATTACAAAGGTTCAAAGGGTGTTTTGTCTTAATGTATTAGCATGAAAGAGGCCCATCTTAAACTAGATAAGTATTACAAAATCTAGATGGAGAAGAGGGACCACCACTGTATCATTGAATTTAATATGCTAGATACTATTGGTCATCAATGTCCAAAGATGCATTCGAAGTACAAACAAGTTGTCTTAAATGTTTTGAGCTACCAAATGAAAAGGAATGTAATTTTGTGGCCATGATAAGGGATTGGAGGTGCCCATACGTTGATTATTTAAGAATAATGTCTTGCCTATCAATAATACTGATGCTAGATTAGTAAGAAGAAAGGCCAAAAAGCATCTCATGTGCAAAGATGAATTGTACAAGGTTTTATTTATGGGTAAACCTCTTAGGTGTATTACACCCCTTGAAACAAGAAAACTATTAACAGAAGCTCATACTGCCGAATGTGGGGAACACCAAGGAGGAAGGAAGCTATAATATTATCTACTTAATATGGGATACTATTGGTCAAGCATGGAAGCTAATGCCTTTAATTCATTTTGAAATGTGTCATTTGTCAACAATATGGAAACACCATTCATTCTCTAACAGTTACACTTCATAGTGTAATCACCCCTTAGTCCTTTCACACTTAGACATTTGATCTTATTGGTCCCATTCACTTGCCATCAAGAGGATGTATTTAGATTCTGGTAGGGACCAAATGTTTTACCAAATGGGTAGATGTAACTCCTTTAAAGAAGGCTACGAGACTGGTGGTTGCAAGTTTTATAAAAGAGAATATCATGTGCAAATTTGGAATCCCAAAGCATATATTGTCTGATAATGGGACTCCTTTTGTCAACTCTTATGTTTAGCAATTGCTGGCTTCCAATAACATTGATCATGTCAAATCTACACCCTACTACCCAAAAGGAAATGGTTAAGCAAAGGCAACAAACAAAAATCTACTCAAGGTATTTAGCTGAATGGTTCAAAATAATCATAAGAAATAGCATGATAAGCTACCACTAGCGCTTTAGGCTTATAGGACATCAAAGTGAAAACTGACTTAGGTGACACCTTTCTCTTTAGTGTATGGGACTGAGGTAGTAGTTTCAATAGAAGTTTTGATTCACCATGCATAACTAGTTGTCAATGCTGAGCTCAAGCCAGAAACTTTGTGAATGCTAAATTTGGAGGCCCTAGAAGAAAAGTGAGATACCACTAAACACAATTTGATCAACTATTAATAAAAGTTGGGTATAGCTTACAACCGTTTGGCCAAAAAGAGAACATTCCAGCATGGAGATGTTGTATTTCGAGCAACCTAACATGTGCTCCAAGGTACTTTTGCACCAAAATTTATGCTTAAGTGGGATGGACCCTTTATTGTTGAAGAAGTCCGTGATAGTGGCTATTGTAAGCTCTATAATATGAAAATTGATGCTATCACTGCTCTTATCAATTTTCAATATATTAAAAAGTTTCATTTGTAAAAAGTGATATGTAAATAAAGAGTAAATCGATGAAAATGCAGCTCAAGTCATGCGAGCTTGCTTCTAACTTCTTGTTTTGATACTTTTATTCGTTGTTGCTACAAGGAGATAAGCTTAATTCCTTAGTGCACATTATACACATTGTTGAGAACTTAATAAATGTAAGACCACATTGTTGCCACTAGGTAATAGGTCTATCTCCTGAGTGCATGATGTTTTATAGTTTATGTCATGCTGATTGGTGAAAGTGTTACCTCTCAAACGCATGGTATAATACCCTTTGTAAGTGCAGTGGTATTGTTGGTTAATATGTTCTATAGTGATCACATAAATAAATTGTTAAGTAGTGGATAATATCCCCTTAGCAAAAGTATAACTATCATTTATCATTATTCTAAAAAATGCTACTAGCATGTGGAGTATTCCTCATGCGTGATGTTTTCTATAAAAAAAAAAAGTAAAAACAAAAAGAAGAAGAAGAAGTTACTAATGTGCAAAAGATCATATTAGTACTTTACATAAGAGTAGCCATATGACTGTAATCCTATTAAGCGCACTACGAATAACATGCTATTTACTATTATAAGACTATGCAACTTCATATAATGACATGCACAAAGATATGAAATGGGTTTCTAAATCAAAGTGAATCCATCACCCATCAAATAAGTCTGCATGTGACATATTAAATTAAAGGAAAAACAACATGACTGTCAAAGACAATGTCCATTTAGGGACCTACAATTGATCATATTATGGAATTAATATCTAAACCACCCAGGTTTGTTTCTATATTGACAGTAATTTCTTTAAGTTCTATGAAAATCCTCTTAAGTCGATCCACTAGGTCTTGAAAATTTAACACCTTTCATGCTTCAGTCGTAATAGGCTTTATGCTACCAATCTTGAATTTCAAAGCCTATTCCCCCTTGTAAACACCCCATTTTTGCCCTAGGAATGAATAATAATCAATAATAATCAATTTTCAATTTTTTCCAATTTTTCCCTAATTTAGGAAAAATAATAAAAATATTCAAAAAAATAAAAATAAATAGGAAAACACATCAATTTTGAAAAATGATTTCAGAAATGGAAATAATAAATAATAAACATTTTTACAAATTTTTGAAATTTCAAAAAAATACAAAAAAATAAAAAAATCGCATTGCATATATGTAATTTGCGAATAAAAGAAAATCAGGAAAGTGGGCTAGCCCAGCTAGTCCGGACCACGGGCTAAGGCGCGCGCGAGGGGGGCTCGGTCGCAGGTTTGAATCGCAGCGGAGGCAGTTTCCGCATTTTTTTTTCTTACTTATCCAGGACACGTGGTAGCCTCTGATTGGCTGGAGGGAACGCACGCGCCGGGCACGTGATCGTCTTCTACCTCGGGTCCGAGATCGCCGGCAGAAGAGAAAATTCGAATTTCGACCGTTTCGATTCGATTTTTTGCACAAATCCAACAGATCTTTAATAGAAATAAGATAAACATTATCTAATGGGAATCAAATCGCAACAAATCAAAGGATTTACACAAATCGGAGTTGTTTTTTTTAACCGAAAATCCGATTAGCTTTGATCGGAGGAAATCCGAGCTTATCCAGCTCGGTTTTAAGTGCCTATAAATAGGAATCGAAGGGAGGAAGCCAAAACACGAATCAGAATTGAGAGAAAGTGAGAAAAGAGTGCAAATCGGAGGAGACCCAAAATCGCGATTGCCAATCGGAGTTGAACCACCACCAGGAGACGATCTGGGAGCAAACCACCGCCACCATTGGATTCAGCACCCTCAAGAAGCTAGGATTCGACACCTCACCCGCGACGAAAGACCGCCAGAACGCCATGAATGAGCATCTTCCGCCGCTGTGTCCGATCGATCCGACCCAACCCACTTCGACCTGACCGACTCGACCCGTGTACCGACCCGGATCCAGGTAAGTCGGATTTTCCGGATTTTATATTTTTTTCGTTTTTTTATTTATTTATTTGATTTATTATTTGGTAAATTGTTTATTAATTTGTTGGTTATTTATTTATTTATTTAGTTATGTTTTATTGTCAATAAATAGGAAAATGATAGAAATTAGATTTTTATAGGATTTAATAATGTAGAAAAGAAAAAAAAGAAAGAAAAAAAATAATAATAATAAAAATGTAGAAAAGTAATAAAAATATTAGGAAAATAATAATAAAATTTTAGATTTCAAAATAGGATAGATAATAACTTAGGATAAATTTTTTAGCACAAAAATCACAAAAAACTTAGAAAAACCATAAAAAAATCAACAAAAATCATAATAATAATAAAAAACTATGAAAATCATGAAAACTTAGAAAAATTATAAAAAAATAGTAGAAGGATCATAAAAATCATAAAAATCATGAAGATTTATAAAAATTAATAAAAATTAAAAAAAATGAATTTTAACACTTAGAAAAATCATTTTCTTCAAATAAATCCAAAATTGATTTTTTCCCTAAAAATCATTTTCAAAAATCAGATTAAAACTTAGGCTTAGATTTTTTCAGAAAAAAAAATCCCAAAAATGGTAAGAACATAAATCAAAAGAGATTTCAAAAACTAAAATTCACAAACAAACTTAAAGTTTTCAGAAAAGCGAACTACAGCTTGTTTGATCCTGAATAGCAGGTACGTAGGCACCCATTTGGGTTAACCCATAAAATGAAATAAAAAAATCATTTTCTTAAAATAATTCAAAAACATAATAAAAAGTAACAGAAACACAATAAAACACATTTCTAAGTAGGAACAATTTTAGGAGATTAGGTGGTAACCGTAAGGTTTTAATAGGTTAGCCTCCGGACTTAGAAACTCTGGTTTTCCCTTTTCCTCTTTTAAAAAATGAGAAGAAGAAATAACGACGACTAGTGGTCCAAATTAAGACTAATCCGCTCCTTTAGTCTTAACTCAATATTTCCCAACAATAGTTGGGTGGCGACTCCAAAAATCAAACGAAATTCCTAACTCAAGTCGAGGATCTATGTTAGATGAGCATAGGGTCTAGTCTAGATCGGATTAGGAATGGGAATGCAAAAAATTAGACTCGACAGGATGGCGACTCCACTGGGGACCCATTCTAGTAGGCTAGCCACCTGGATCTCCTCAAGTTGTTCCTTTTTAAGTTTCAATTATTATTCTGTTACTAACTTTTCAGGCATTAGTTAGATTTTAGTTTTCTTTACTGTGGGGTTTGCATGCATAAGTTTGTGTGAATAGATGCGGTCGAACCCGGACCATCCTAGAAACCTAAGTCGGGGAGCCATTGTTTAGGTTTCGGGTGAAGTGAGTTGATCACCGTTCGGGACCGATTAGGCTACCCCACCCAATGCTTCGATATAGCCCGAGATCCATTTCTTTGAGAATGCGGGAGGCCATAGAGCTCGGGAACCAGTTAGAACCAACCTACTTGCATACATAACATCATAAGAGGGGTTGACAATTGATGACGATGTAATGGTTTGTTGTTTTGTCATGGAGTTCGGATTTATTTCCCTGTAATGTTTTCATAGTTCTGTTTGTAATTTGGCAATTTCTTATTGTAAATAGATGGCTAGCACCGCAATCGACCGTCTCCTCCGCAAAGAAATTCAGGTGTACAAACCTTTGGACCCAAAATTGGTACTGGACCATTAGTTTACCTTGTACAACCTAGATGAGCAGGTCTTCATCCAACAAAAGATCGGCCCCATCCTCTCATTGACAAAGATAGAGGTGAATTTGCCTTTAGTCCGGGCCATGCTCCAATTATCGAAAATCGAGCCTGCTGCTTTCTTTATCGGGGCCGCATGAGATCACCCCTACCTTGGAGGAGTACACCCAGTTGCTATAGGCTCCAGCACTAACCGATCAAATCTATGTGCCAGACCTCGAGGCCAGGCCAGCCGGTACCTTCAGCAGATTATTAAGCATCCGTAAAACAGCAGTCAACAAAGCCCTAGCAGACTATAATGGATATTGCATACGAATGGATGATTTGGAAGCCTGGTTCATCGCTCGAGAGGACAATGGGGATAGGAAGGACATACTATGTGGGGACCCCAAAACTTACAGACAAAGAAGGGTGAACGCTTTCATCTTGACAGCCTTCGCCACCATACTGTTCCCTACAGGGACCTTCTATATTCACTACCGGGTCGCAGAGCTGGTGACCTAATTTATGGAGGGAAGATCTTACATCCCGGTTCTATTGGCTGAACAGATCCGGAACTTGAATTTCCTCAAGAAGAAAGGCCATGGGATCCTTCGCTCAAGCCTCAACCTTCTGCTGATATGGTTTGTAAGCCACCTTAAGTGCTTCGGGTTGAACATGGTCCGAAAAACCTTAGCCCAGCAGGTGGATCTCGTAAACTCATGTGTAGAAAAGGTGAAGCTGCCCGACGACCTTACCAGCCACAGTTGGGTAGAGCTGCTTAGGAGCTTCAGTGCCGAGGATATTCTATGGACGGCCAGGTGGAGTTGCTGTAACAAAATCATCTTGACCTGTAGAAACTTCCAAGCAGTACCTTTAATCGGAATCAGAGGATGTGTTGGTTATCACCCCAACTCAGTGGTCCGCCAGTTTGGTACCATCCAAGATATAGTTTATCGGCCCTCGCTGGAAGCAATCACCTTTGAATACCAAGATCCGAACCTATTGGTAGCCAAGAAGTTTGCTAAGCTGGCAGAGGTCAAAGCACTTTGGGAAGCCAGAATTGAAAGCCCGAATGTGGACATCGGGGAATTAGATGGCGAAGTGGGAAAACACCGAGCCACCAGAGAGTTTGTAATCCGCCAACTATACCAGACAGGGGAAAGAGCATATCGGGTTCCAGACGTCACCCAACCAAGACCAGACAAGATCAATCCAAAGACAGAAGTATACCTAGAACAGGTCAAGGCCCGAATGGAGGTATACTTTGAAGCTGCAGATCAGAAGAAAGACATCTGGAAGGGACGTTTCAAAGAATCCGACCAAAGGAACAAGGCCTTGGAAGCACAATTGGAGAAGACCCAAGCCAAAGTCAAGGAATTAGAAGCTGTCATCAATGGGAAGTCTGAGCCTCCACAACAGAAGACTAAAAGAGCTAGGAAATAGATCATTATTTGTAATCTTTATTTTGATTATCGAACTCCAAAATTTTCAATATGAATAAAAGTAAAGTTTCAATATTACATCATCAATCAATTGTCAACCCTTTTATTTTTAGCATCCGTGTGACACATGCATAGCATTTGCATACATCATACTAAAAAAAAGAAAAATGCGCGCCAGGTATCAAAATAGCTCCGAAGCAACTGAACCCTTCCAGAAGCCCAATACATACCCGCTTAAAGATCAAAATGGTAAACAGCAGCAACTGCAACAACACTAGCGCTGACTACATCTCTACGGCTAGGGAAGAAGTACAGGCAAGAAGTGTCAAAGGCAGAATGAAGGAAAAGCTAAGCAACACCCAGATGTGTATTCCACCTCTCCAACAATCTTTCCGAAAGGCAAATATTATTCAAGAGCCTCAGATAAACGAAGCCAACCCCCCGCACGTCCAACCAGCATCCGGCTCTGAACAATTGGTTTTGTTATCCTATCAGTAGCGCTAGGTTAGCTCAAAAGTAGAGAAAAATTATTAAACAAATTCTATTGAGACTTTTTGTCAAATTCAATTGCAGTTTGTTTTCTTCTTATATATATGCTTTCACTTTCATGTTATTTAGATCTCCTACCATCGAACATCAGGGATATTTCGCGCAGGTAGAAAGTAAAAATGCTAATATCGTTTCCAACGCTGCTGGGTCAGTTGTTGAAGGCGATATCCCAGACCACGAAATAATACAAGAAAATTGGCTAAAACATGAACAAAGCGGAATCTCGATCGACGAGCCTGTGGAGACAGTAAATCTAGGAAGCATGGAAAAGCCTAAGAACCTAAAAATCGGGACTAGTTTGAGTGCCAAGCAAAAACGTGAGATAACCGAGCTATTAATGGAATATGCAGATGTGTTTGCCTGGTCATATGGTGACATGCCAGGGCTAGACCAGTCAATAGTAGTTCACAGGCTTCCCACAAGGGAAGATGTCAAACCTAAAAAACAAAAACTGAGAAGATTTAGGCCGGACATCTTACTAAAGATTAAAGAAGAAGTCAAGAAACTGCTAGAAGTAGGGTTCATTGAAGTATCCGACTACCCAGAATGGGTAGCAAATATAGTCCCCGTCATGAAAAAGAACGGAAAAGTACGCGTATGCGTAGACTTTCGGGACTTAAATCAAGCCACGCCAAAGGATAACTTCCCCTACCTCACATTGATGTTCTAGTAGACAACACTGCAGGAAACCATCTCTTCTCATTCATGGACGGTTTCTCAGGATATAATCAAATAAAAATGGCTGAGGAAGATAAAACCAAAACGACTTTCATCACAACATGGGGAACTTTCTGTTACAAAGTCATGCCCTTCGGTTTGAAAAATGCTGGGGCAACGTATCAGAGAGCCATGGTCGCTATACTTCACGATATGATGCATCGAGAGGTCGAAGTATATGTCGACGACATGATAGCCAAATCCAAAGAAGGAGAAAGCCATATAGATATCCTGAGGAAATTATTTGAACGACTGAGAAAATTCCAGCTCAAGTTAAACCCAGAAAAATGTACTTTCGGGGTCACGATAGGGAGATTGTTAGGGTTTGTCATAAGCCAGGAGGGCATTAAAATCGACCCTGACAAGGTAAAGTCCATATTAGAATTACCTTCCCCACGCTCCATTAAAGAAGTAAGAAGCTTGCTGGGAAGATTAAATTATATAGCTCGTTTTATCTCATAGCTCACAGACAAATGCCGGCCATTATTCCGTCTGTTGAAGAAGAACACCACAATAGAATGGGACGACGAATGCGAAGAGGCATTCAAAACAATCAAAGACTATCTTACAAAACCTCCGGTCTTGATAGTCCCGAAACAAGGAAAACCCTTATTCCTATACCTCACTATACTCCCTGAATCCATGGGATGTGTGCTGGGGCAGAAAGATGATGAGGGAAGAGAGCGTTCCATATATTATCTGAGCAAGAAGTTCACGGATGGGGAACAAAGGTACTCAGAGGTGGAGAAGACGTGTTGTGCTTTAATCTGGGTCATGCATCGACTAAGGCAATATACCCTTTACTACCATATTGAACTGCTGACAAGACATGATCCCTTGAAATACTTGGCAGAGAAACCAGCCTTGATAGGGAGAATCTCTGAGTGGCAAATGCTCCTATCTGAGTTCGACATCACATACGTAAATTAAAACTCAATGAAAGGGCAAGCCTTAGTCGATCAATTGGCGGAACACCCTGTCGAGACAGATTCCCAAGAACTACAGGCCCAATTTCCGGATGAGAATATATTGACAGTGGAAGATAGGCCGGTAGGAGACTTTGGGATAGAGCAGAACCCGAAATGGAAACTGTTTTTCGATGGAGCTGCCAATGTATCCGGTTGTGGGGTTGGGGCAGTATTGATATCCTCGGACGACACTCAATTCCCTACAGCAACGAGACTTACATTTCCCTATACCAATAATATCGCAGAATATGAAGCATGTATTCTTGGCCTCAAAATGGCCTGTCAAATGGAAATCCTTGAGTTAGAAGTATATGGAGATTCGTCGCTCATTATACTACAGACAAGAGGGGAATACAAGACTAAAGACCCTAAACTGGTACCGTATCATCAACACTTGACAGAGCTAATTGAAGAATTCAAGGCAATCACTTTCATATACATCCCGAGAACTCAGAATCAGTTTGCAGATGTACTAGCCACACTAGCATCTATGATCCAGATAACAGGGGGAGCCGAAGTTCAACCGATGAAAATTGACATCGAAAGTCGACCCGCCTATTGTTTAACCGTTGAAAAAGTACAAGATGACAAGCCCTGGTATCACGACATCAAGACTTTCCTCCAAGAAGGTAAATACCCCGAAATGGCCAGCAAGAATGACCAAAGAACACTCAGAAGGTTAGCAAGTCATTTCCTATTAAGTGGGTCCATACTTTACAAGAGATCATTTGATACCACCTTGTTGAGATGTATGGACAAAAATGAAGCATGCGAACTAATGAAAGAGGTACATGAAGGAGTATGTGGACCTCATATGAATGGCTACATGTTGGCCCGAAAAATCATGAGGTTAGGATATTATTGGTTGACCATGGAATCAGATTGCATAAAATATGTCAAGCACTATCATCTGTGTCAAGTCTACGCAAACCGGATAAATGCTCCACCCAACAAGCTACACTTGTTATCAGCACCATGGCTTTTCTCCATGTGGGGAATCGACATAATTGGCCCAATCACTCCGACAGCGTCTAATGGCCACAGGTTTATACTGGTAGCGATTGATTACTTCACTAAATGGGTAGAAGCTTCATCATATGCCAATGTTACAAAGGGGATAATAATCTGCTTCTTAAAAAGGGACATAATAGCCCGATATGGAGTTCTTGAGTCCATCATCACCGACAATGGTACCAATCTCAACAACAAATCGATGACAGGTTTATGTCAACAATTCCATATAAACCATTGAAATTCAACTCCCTACCGACCTCAAATGAACGGGGCAGTAGAAGTAGCTAACAAAAATATCAAAAAGATCATCGAGAAAATGACAACAACTTACAAAGATTGGCACGAAATACTACCGTTTGCTCTCATGGCTTATAGGACTTCAATAAGAACATCTACGGGAGCTACCCCTTATTCATTGGTATATGGCACAGAAGCAGTGCTACCAGTTGAAGTTAAAATACCATCATTCAGAATCCTATCAGAAACTCAGTTAACTAAATGAGACTGGGTAAAGAAGAGGCTTGATCAGCTAAATCTGATTGATGAAAGAAGGCTTACCACACTATGTCATGGCCAGTGTTACCAACAAAGAAAGCCCCGAGCGTTTAACAAGAAGATGAGACCCCGATACTTCAAAGAGGGGGATCTGGTATTAAAGAAGGTTCTCCCGAATGCCCAAGACTCCAGAGGGAAATTTACCCCAAACTATGAAGGCCACTATGTGGTGAAAAATGTTCTGTCAAGAGGTGCTTTGATACTAACTCGAATGGATGGTCCAGAATTGAGAGACCCCATTAACACAAATGCTGTAAAGATGTACTATCCTTAGGCAAGGGAATTGAAATTTTGCCAATGTTTATGAAAGCCAACATTCGCTACAAATTTCGTTGAGTCGAGTTTTTTTACTTTTTTCAAGCAAAGTTAATATCCCTGAATGGTCGATAATCCGAATCAATTCCCATCACAACAAATATTCCTAAACACATTACCCATCACTTCGCCTATAAAAGATAAACACTAAAATGATAACGAATCTTAATATAGTTTGTGATATAATTCTATTTACTTTTGAGCATTAGAACTGAATGCATTAGTAGGATAACATTACCATCAAAAGAGCCATGTGCATAAAGAAAGGGAGCACAACAAAATTTTCAATCCCGTGCCAAGATAAGAAGAAATGAAGCAGAAGCAAACTAGCCCAAGGGTTCAGTTGTTTGGTTACTATCCATGATAAAGCTGGCAAGCACATTGAAAAAAATAATAACTATCATGAAAGGCATCACATCGTTTAGCTCAGTCAGTAGAAAGCATATTCAGAAGCATAAGATGAGTCAGCCCCTAGTTGGGCACTTGTCTAAACATTCCTCTTAATAGGGTAGTCAGCCCAAAAAAGGGCACTTCCCTATGTCTTTTCTAAGGTCAGCCTATAAAGGCACCTTTTTAAGATATCATTTTTATCTTAGGTTAGTCAGCCCAAGATGGGCACTTTCCTAAACATCCACTCTAAGGTTAGCACATAGGGGGCACCTTTTTGAGATATCAATTTTATCATAGGTTAGTCAGCCTAAGATGGGCACTTTCCTAAAAAAATCTGTTCTCAAGGTCAGCTCATAAGGGCACTTTTTGAGACAGTTCAATCAATTTTATCTTAGGTTAGTCAGCCCAAGATGGGCACTTTCCTAAAAAGTTGTTCTCAAGGTCAGCTCATAAGGGCACTTTTTGAGACAACTCTATCCTAGGTTAGTCAGCCCAAGATGGGCACTTTCCTAAAAATCTGTTCTCAAGGTCAGCTCATAAGGGCACTTTTCGAGACAGTTCAATCAATTTTATCATAGGTTAGTTAGCCCAAGATGGGCACTTTCCTAAAAAAATCTGTTCTCAAGGTTAGCTCATAAGGGCACTTTTTGAGACAGTTCAATCAATTTTATCATAGGTTAGTCAGCCCAATATGGGCACTTTCCCTAAAAAGTTGTTCTCAAGGTCAGCTCATAAGGGCACTTTTTGAGACAACTCTATCATAGGTTAGTCAGCCCAAGATGGGCACTTTCCTAAAAATCTGTTCTTAAGGTCAGCTCATAAGGGCACTTTTTGAGACAGTTCAAACAATTTTATCATAGGTTAGTCAGCCCAAGATGGGCACTTCCCTAAAAACCCGTTCTCAAGGTCAGCTCATAAGGGCACTTTTTGAGACACTCTACCATAGGTTGGTCAGCCCAAGATGGGCACTTTCCTAAAAATCTATCTTAAGGTTAGTCAGCCCATGAGGGGCACTTTCCTAGATTCTCCCGATTAGTCAGCTCTTGGGGCACTTTTCGGAAATATTCTTCCAAACAGTTGCTAGTCTAACAAGACGCTTCTGTTGATAGGTAGCCAGCTCATAAGGGCGCTTCCTAAGTAAATTTTCTTTCCAAGGTTGCTAGTCTGATAAGACGCTTCCTATCATCATTTCTTCCACACAATGCTTGAGGTGTTTCCTATCGCCAATTAGTCAGCCCATAAAGCACTTTTTGGGGAGGGAACATGACTCTAAATTGTTAAGACCGTGTTATCTATTTAAGAGGCCAAAAATGGTGTCTTTCTTGTCTTTGTAGTTAAGTTTTTCAAACTTTACTAACAAAGAGGGGCAGCTGTAAACACCCCATTTTTGCCCTACGAATGAATAATAATCAATTTCCAATTTTTTCCAATTTTTCCCTAATTTAGCAAAAATAATAAAAATATTCAAAAAAATAAAAATAAATAGGAAAACACATCAATTTTGAAAAATGATTTCAGAAATGGCAATAATAAATAATAAAAAATTTTTACAAATTTTTGAAATTTCAAAAAAATACAAAAAAATAAAAAAATCGCATTGCATATATGTAATTTGCGAAT
Organism: Laguncularia racemosa; assembly: GCA_037954665.1. NCBI lineage: Eukaryota > Viridiplantae > Streptophyta > Magnoliopsida > Myrtales > Combretaceae > Laguncularia > Laguncularia racemosa. The sequence goes on along the minus strand of JBBMOL010000215.1, from coordinate 890,694 downwards.
AAAAGAAAATCAGGAAAGTGGGCTAGCCCAGCTAGTCTAGACCACGGGCTAAGGCACGCGCGAGGGGGCTCGGTCGCAGGTTCGAATCGCGGGGGAGGCAGTTTCCGCGTTTTATTTTTCTTACTTATCCAGGACACGTGGCAGCCTCTGATTGGCTGGAGGGAACGCACGCGCCGGGCGCGTGATCGTCTTCTACCTCGGGTCCGAGATCACCGGCGAAAGAGAAAATTCGAATTTCGGCCGTTTCGATTCGATTTTTTACACAAATCCAACAAATCTTTAACAGAAATAAGATAAACATTATCTAATGGGAATCAAATCGCAACAAATCAAAGGATTTACACAAATCGAAGTTGTTTTTTTTAACCGAAAATCCGATTAGCTTCGATCGGAGGAAATCCGAGCTTATCCAGCTCAGTTTCAAGTGCCTATAAATAGGAATCGAAGGGAGGAAGCCAAAACACGAATAAGAATTGAGAGAAAGTGAGAAAAGAGTGCAAATCGGAGGAGAACCAAAATCGCGATTGCCGACCGGAGTTGAACTACCACCAGGAGACGATCTGGGAGCAAACCACTGCCACCATTGGATTCAGCACCCTCAAAAAGCTAGGATTCGACACCTCACCCGCGACGAAAGACCGCCGGAACACCGTGAATGAGCATCCTCCGCCGCCGTGTCTGATCGATCCGACCCGACCCGCTTCGACCCGACCGACTCGACCCGCACACCGACCCGGATCCAGGTAAGTCGGATTTTCCGGATTTTCTATTTTTTTCGAATTTTATTTATTTATTTATTTGATTTATTATTTGGTAAATTGTTTATTAATTTGTTGGTTATTTATTTATTTATTTAGTTATGTTTTATTTTCAATAAATAGGAAAATGATAGAAATTAGATTTTTCTAGGATTTAATAATGTAGAAAAGAAAAAAAAGAAAGAAAAGAAATAATAATAATAAAAATGTAGAAAAGTAATAAAAATATTAGGAAAATAATGATAAAATTTTAGATTTCAAAATAGGATAGATGATAACTTAGGATAAAAGTTTTAGCACAAAAATCACAAAAAACTTAGAAAAACCATAAAAAATCAACAAAAATCATAAAAATAATAAAAAATTATGAAAATCATGAAAACTTAGAAAAATTATAAAAAAATAGTAGAAGGATCATAAAAATCATAAAAATCATGAAGATTCATAAAAATTAATAAAAATTAAAAAAAAATGAATTTTAACACTTAGAAAAATCATTTTCTTCAAATAAATCCAAAATTGATTTTTTCCCTAAAAATCATTTTCAAAAATCAGATTAAAACTTAGGCTTAGATTTTTTTAGAAAAAAAATCCCAAAAATGGTAAGAACATAAATCAAAAGAGATTTCAAAAACTAAAATTCACAAACAAACTTAAAGTTTTCAGAAAAGCGAACTACGGCTTGTTTGATCCTGAATAGCAGGTACGTAGGCACTCATTTGGGTCAACCTATAAAATGAAATAAAAAATCATTTTCTTGAAATAATTTAAAAACATAATAAAAAGTAACAGAAACACAATAAAACACATTTCTAAATAGGAACAATTTTAGGAGTTTAGGTGGTAACCGTAAGGTTTTAATAGGTTAGCCTCCGGACTTAGAAACTCTGGTTTTCCCTTTTCCTCTTTTAAAAAACGAGAAGAAGAAATAACAACGACTAGTGGTCCAAATTAAGACTAATCCACTCATTTAGTCTTAACTCAATATTTCCTAACAATAGTTGGGTGGTGACTCCAAAAATCAAACGAAATTCCTAACTCAAGTCGAGGATCTACATTAGATGAGCATAGGGTCTAGTCTAGATCGGACACCCCTCAACATTATTCACAATAAGCTTCAATTCCTTCTCAGATAATGAACTCTAGTGTCTATTTAGAAGAGCCTTGGTTTCGCTAAGCATCAATACCATAGTAGTATTCAATTCAGAATTCTAACAAGTTGCTTCTAACCAAAAATCTCCCTCTAACTCATATAGATGCTTCAATGAAGGTAGGAAGTGTGAGTGAACCATGAACTCGTGCAATGATTCCACTAGTGGTAAACTCAATGACCCTTCTTTGGTTTGTTTTGACACTTCAATGACTAAGGGAGGAATGATATTAAGAAGGGTCATTGGGGAGGTGACTTGACAAGACACAGTACCATCAATAGAAGTTTCATTCAATGTCCCATATGTTTGACTATCAAAGATTCATGCATCTCTCAAGACATCTACGTATGCGTGAATGTTATGCTCTTTAAAGTGCCCAAAATCAAATCCAATATGCTCTTCCATGTTGTTAAATTCTTTAAGTTCTTCAATTTCTTCATTACTAATCTCATCCATGTGAATGGTAGGATTCATCCTACCATCATTACTTTGTAAGGATTCATTCTACTTGTCGATGACATGCATGAAAGTACTCCCCCACTATTGACGGTGCGCTCAGGACTACCCTTAAAATTGACCATTTCATCTTCTTCTTCTTCATTTTCAATCTCAACAATAGCCGATCGATTTTTAATTTGATGTTCCTTACCAACACCATACCTATTTGGGAATGGTGGAATGCTAGGTGGAGTCAAATTCGAAGGGCCGACGTCCATTGAGGTATTCATGGTTATACTACTATGTCCCTTATTCCTGAATCTACACCCAATGGGAGCATCAGTGGCATTTTGATCTCTTTTGTTCTATAAAAGAAAAGGTGATAGATGATTAATAGAATATATTTGTAAACAAGATTTTTGATGAATTCATTGAAATTATAACAATTTTAAAGAAATATGCTACCTAATTGAATAATATTTTAATTTCAAGATTAATATATTCTTTAATTAATAAAGGAAGAAAATGAGTCAAGTTTCACTTGATTCAAAGTTAAAATGCAGAAAGTTTGTGCATTTGAAGATCAACACAATCAAGTAACATGGTCATGTTGATTTTGAAGAAAAATTAGAAGGATATATGAGGAAACAACATGACCATGTTAGTAGTAGTATAACTTTCGGAGCAATAGAAGCCAAACATAACCATGTAACACAACCATGTTGAGTTAAGTGCAATACGATCAGGCAACATAATCCTGTTGGGGGTCGTGTTGGTCATATCTTCCCCAGATTTGTACACGTTTGAAAGATTAAAGTTGAACACAACCTGAACATGACTGTGTTGAGGGGTCATGTTGAGTTTGACGATTAGGTAATATAAATACCAGATATAAAACCTAAACGAGGGGAGGAGAAGAAAAGATAAGAGAGAGAGTTTTGGCAGAAAGAAGGAAAGAGTTTTTGAGCAAATGAAGAAAAGAATTCCTTGAAGAAGCGAGAATATTGAAGATCAAATTATACACTTCGGAAGTACAAGAACAAATTTCTACAAGGGTTTTTCTTTCCATTATGAGTTATTTTGGTTTTATTATCAAATTTTGTGTCATAATGATAACTTAAATTCTTCTAAGATCTAGATTTGTGGAACCCTAAAATTATTATGTAATTTTATTTCAGTTATTATTCAATAAAGTCTTTATTGTCTTAATTCAATTATGCATATTCTTCATTGTATGAATTTGATATTTCTAGAGTATCAATTTTTAATTATTGATATTATATAAATAGATTGAGAAATCATTTATATAATTAGATCTAGCGTAATTAAAAAGAGTTGCATGCAACCTTTGAGATAGGATGACATAAATCTTCCAAATTTGGGTCAAACCTAATAGTGGAATTCAAAGGTCAATAATTCAATAGTAGGGTTTTTAATTAGAGAGAGATCTCGATTAATTAACCTAAGATTAGAAATTAATAATCTTGAGAAAGATATTAATTTAATTACAAAATTCCTACGATTAAGAAAATAAAGACTCAATTAGAATTAACTCTAATAAGTTATATATGATTTTAGGGGGAAACTAAATCCAGATACATATCCCTACAATATTAATTCAAACTATTTAGTATATCTACTTTCTTTTCATTATTTTAATAATTATTAATTAAACAATTAGAATTTCTTAGTTAATCAATACATTTTAATTTGACAATTAGATAATAAAGTCTTAGTTAATATTAGTGATTGTAGTCTCTATAGGATAACACTTGTAATTAATTTACTATATTACATTAATCGATTGGTTCACTTGCCTACATTATCAAGTTTTTGGCCCCGTTGCCGGAGATTTCAATATTAATACTTTATTAATCTAATCATTTCTTTCTTTCTTTTTTCTTTCATCTTGGTTGCTACTCTTCTTAGATACTGATTTAAAAGTATTCTTTTACAGTGTATGATCAGGAGTAATTCAACGGATCTTCTGGAAATAGACCCTAAAATTGAGAGAACCATTAAGGGCTTAAATAAGAGCATTAAACAAATAATGGAAGAAGTTAAATCTAGGTTCCCCTCCAAAAGTCAGGACAGAAGAAGAATACGAATTGGTCAAAATGGCAAATAACGGGAACCAGAATGCAATTAGGTCTTTATCCGATTATGCAAGACCTAAACTCACTAGGACTAACTTGCGTATTGTTAGGCTAGCGGTTGCTGCGAATAATTTTGAGATCAAATTGAACATTATCCAAACGGTGCAGTAATTCTTCCAATTTGATGGCCTGTAGGATGAGGACCCTAATGCTCATATTTCCATTTATCTGGAAATATGTGATAACTTTAAAATTAACGGGGTTAGTGATGATGCTATACGCTTAAGATTGTTTCCATTCTCCTTAAAAGGTAGGGTAAAATAGTGGTTAAATTCTCTCCCATAATGATTAATCACTACATGGGATAAAATGGCTAAGAAATTTTTAGAAAAGTATTTCCCACCTGCCAAAACTACAAAACTTAGGAATGATATCTCTACTTATGCTCAAATTGAATCTGAGACATTATATGATACATGGGAGCGCTTTAAAGATTTGTTGCAATGATGTCGCATCACTGGCTCCCACTTTGGATGCAAATCCAAATGTTCTATAATGGTCTCAATTTATCGATAAGACAGATGATTGATGTTGCAGTTGGAGGCACATTGAATACCAAAACACCTGAGTAAGCCCAAACCTTAATAGAGGAAATGGCTATGAATAATTACCAATGGGAGAATATTAGGGTAAGGCATAAAGCTGCAGGGATATATGATGTAGATGTGGTGATAGCATTATTAGTTAAAGTTGATGCACTGACCCAAAAAATAGACGAGCTTTCAGTTGCACCACAACAATCTCAGATGATGCAAGGTGATGTTGTTACTAGAGGTTTTATGGATTAAGACTAATTAAAACTAGCTAGTTACATGGGAAACCCCTCTAAGCCTTAGAATAATCCCTATAGCAATACATATAACCTTAGGTGGAGAAACCATCTAAACTTCTCGTGGAGTAATCAAGGTCAAAATAAACAATGAACCACACTTAACCCACCCCTACTTGGATTCCAGTAACCCCCACTTCAAGATAAGAAACCAAGTCTGGAAGAGCTTCTGACTAAATTTATTCTGACATCTGACGCTCGATTCTTGAACATAGAGATGTCTTTTAGAAATCAAGAAGCCTCTATCTACAAACTTAAAAACCAAGTAGGTTAGCTTGCAAAAATAATGTCGAAAAGACAACCAAGAACATTACTTGGGAATACAGAAACAAACCCTAGAGAACATGTTCAAGCAATGACCTTTAGGAGTGGAAAGGAGTTGCAAGTTGATAATTTAACAGAAAAGGATTAGGTGAAGATAGAGACCATAATCATTGAGAAGCAAAGTGAACCACTTAAGGAAGTCAAAGAGTTCAAACCACCCATACCTTACCCCACTCGCCTAAAGAAGGAATACGCCGATGAGCATTTTGGTAAGTTCTTAGAACTCTTTAAACAATTGCATATTAACTTACCCTTTGTTGAGGCCTTATCATAGATGCCCAAATATGCTAAATTTCTAAAAGATCTATTGTAGAAAAAACGAAAGTTATAGGAGTTATCTACGATGACATTCAGTGAGGAATGCTTAGTGATCTTGCAAAATAAACTACTAAAAAAGCTAAAAGATCTAGGGAGCTTTACTTACCCTGTTTGATTGGAAATTTATTTATAGAAAAAGCCTTAGCAGACATGGGAGCAAGCATAAATTTGATGCCGTATAAACTCTTTAAAAGATTAAGATTAGGAGAGCCTAAACTAACATGTATGAGCTTACAATTAGCTGATAGGTCAGTAAAGTACCCTAGTGCTATTATTGAGGATGTGTCGGTTAAGGTTGGAACCTTTATTTTTCTTATTGATTTTGTCATTCTAGATATCAATAAGGATATAGAGGTCCCTTTGATCCTAGGTTAACCCTTCTTAGCCACTGCTAGAGCTATTGTTGATGTCAACAACGATAAACTCATCTTAAGAGTTAGTGATGAAGAGCTGGTATTCAAGGTTCCAAAGGTGTTGAAGAAACCATTTAATCAAGATGATACGTGTTGTTTTCTTGATAATATTGATCTCTCTATTGTTAGCTGTATGTGGGACATACTTTATAAAGATCCCCTGGAGCTATGTATAGTGCAAGGTGAGGTGAGTCTGATAGAACACCTTGTATGCATAGAAACTTTAACTCAATTGGAAGCTAATGAGTTCATGTAAAGGTGAAAGGACATTGAGGAAATCGATAAGAGAAAGGGAGTAAGATTGAAGCCCTCCATTGAAGAACCACCAATGCTAGAGCTTAAGCAGTTAGCTAATTATTTAAAGTATGCCTTTCTAGAAAAGGATTGTAAATTATTGATGATTATTTCTTCTAATTTGGAGATTAGTTAGAAAGAAAATCTCTTTCAAGTTCTTAGGGAACATAAGAGATCTATCACATGGAAGATAACAGATATTCGGGGCACCAATCCTTCTTTTTATACTCATAAGATCTTATTGGAAGACAACTTCAAACCAGTTGTTTAACCTTAGAGAAGGTTAAACTCAAATATGAAGGAAGTTGTCAAGGCTAAGGTAATTAAACTCATGGATGCAGGTTTGATCTACCCTATTTTTGATAGTTCTTGGATAAGTCCTGTGTAGGTTGTGCCTAAGAAAGGCAATATGATGGTAATCCCAAATGAAAAGAATGAGCTCATCCCAACAAGGACAATTACAGGATGGAGAGTGTGCATCAATCATAGGAGGCTAAATGATGCCACATGGAAAGATCATTTCCCTCTACTATTTATAAACCAAATGCTTAAAAGATTAGTCGGGCATATGCACTATTGCTTTTTAGATGGTTTGTCTAGATACTTCCAAATTCCAATTTCCCAGAAGATTAGGAAAAGACCATGCCCCTATGGTACCTTTGCATATCAATAGATGCCTTTTGGCCTTTAGAATGCGCTAGCAACCTTCCAATAGTGTATGATAGCCATTTTTGAAGACTTGATCAAAGATATAATGGAGGTCTTCATGGATAACTTCTCAGTTTTTGGAGACTCTTTTGTGCAATGCCTTAACAATTTGGATAAGGTATTAATGAGATGTGAAGAGACCAATTTAGTTATGAATTGGGAAAAGTACCACTTTATAATGCAAAAGGGGATCGTTTTAGGGCATAAGGTTTTGGCTAAGGGGATTGAAGTGGATATTGCAAAGATTGAAATAATTTCCAATTTATCACCCTTAACCTTAGTTAAGGTCGTTAGGAGCTTCTTAAGATAGGTAAGGTTTCATAGGAGATTCATTAAAGATTTCTGATAGGAATCAAAATCCGACAAAACCTATCATTAGGGTAAGAACTAAAGGATTTCGAATCTTAGCGATGAGGGCCCATTTTGAGTAAATCAACCCTGGAATTATTTGTTTACTAACCTCTTTTATCTTATTCATGTATTTTATATTCCAACAGGAATACTTATCACTCTTTATAGGGCGATGGACAAACTCACTCAGACTCAGTTTATGGGTTATCTATGGACCGACCTGAACCGGCGATGAGTTGGGCCGACGAATCCTATAGAAGAGCTTGCATGATGAAGATTATTTTCTTTTATTTTGTAATTGTTATTTGGACTATTTTATGTTGTATTTTCTTTTGGGATACTTTCATTTATTATTGTAATTTCCATTTAGGACCGGCCACCTTAAAAGTGGCATAGTTGTAATTTTTGTCCATTTTCTAACCCTAAGGGTGGCAAGTATAAATACTTGCTTATAGTAGGGTTTGAGGAGGCCATTTTGCAGATTTGAAACAAAAACTTAACGTGTGGGAATTAGGGTTCTTCCTAGTTCAATTTCTCTTATCAATTTCAATCCCAAGAATTGGAATTGTGGCGAGTGCAACAAGGGGAAATTGTGAGTCATTTCAATTTATTATTATTGTGTTTTCATTTTATCTCTAGTGAGTCATATCTAGGCTTGAATTGGAAGTTTCTTGGTCAGATTTTTTATTGCATTTGTGATCAATTATCTTGTTTAAGGTTGATTACTTTAGTACTTGATCTTACCATCACATTGGTGGTGTGAATTTGTGCTTGTGTTGGAAGAGCATATATCACGTTTTGGTGATTTTCTTCCTCATATATTTCACGTGGAATTCACTTATATTTGTTGTTATTTAGTGAATTTTATCATTATTGGATTGTGATTGCATCATTGGACCTTTGGATTTCACCAAAATTCCAATAGGGTTCTCGCAATTTCCATTCCAATTAGACCGGTTTTGTATGTGATTTGGGGTTTGTTTTCTTTGATTCATTTGATTGTGCTTGGGCTTGGTTTTGAGCACATCAATTTCTCTAAGATAGCCAGGCCTTTGACTAAGTTACTAGAGAATGATGTACCATTTATGTTCTCATAAGAGTGCATTGATGCATTTAATGTCCTTAAGCATAAATTAACTAATGCCCCTATCACGGTTTCCCTCAATTGGAATCTCCCTTTTGAGTTAATGTGCAATGGTAGTGACTTTGTGGTTAGGGCCATGCCTGAGCAAAGAAAAGATAAGCATTTCCAACCCATTTCATATGCTAGCAAAACCCTCACAGATGCATAGGAAAATTATACAACTACTGAAAAAGAGTTGTTAGCTGTCGTCTTTGCATTTGATAAATTTCGTTCCTATTTGATTCTATCTAAAGTTATTGTTTATACTAACCATTCTGCTTGAAGATACTTATTGAGTAAATTAGATGCTAAACAACGACTCATCTGATGGATCTTATTACTCTAAGAATTTGATATCGAGATTAGAGACAAGAAAGCTGCCGAGAATCTTGCAGCAGATCACCTATCCAGACTTGACAATTTAACCTTAGAGAAACTGGATGAAAAGGAGATTAATGATGCATTTCTCAAGGAACACTTATATGCTACCACCTAGGTAAGTGAACCTGAATCTCTACAGTTTGCTGACATAGCAAATTATTTGGTTGCTCACACTCTCCCTAAAGAGCTTTCGGGTCAGCAAAAGAAGAAATTCTTTATTAAGTTAAAGTATTATTTTTGGGAGGATCCCTACCTTTTTAGAATTTATGCAGACCAGATTATAAGGAGATGTGTTTCTCACGTGGAAGGTTGGCAAATACTCAACCATTGTCACACCGAGCCAATGAGAGGTCATCATTGTTCCAATAAAACCGCTCACAAGGTTTTAGAATCAAGATTCTTGTGGCCTACTTTGTTTAAGGATGCCCACAGGTATGTAAAATCATGCGATAAATGTCAATGAATAGGTAATATTTCCCAACGTGATGCAATGCCCCCATATTACATTTTTGTTTGTAAAGTATTTGATGTATGGGGTATTGATTTTATGGGGCCTTTCCCGAACTCAGCAAGAAATAGATATATTATAGTAGCCATAAACTATGTGTCAAAATGGATAGAGGCTCAAGCCTTACCCATGAATGACGCTAGGGTAGTTACCAAATTCTTAAAAAAAAAAAATATTTTCCCAATTCGGTGCTCCTAGGCTAATCATAAGTGATAGGGGCACACATTTTTGCAATATGGAATTTAAGAAAGTACTTAAACGATACGACATTGATCATAGGATAGCCACCCCCTATCACCCCTAAACTAGTGGTCAAGTAGAAGTTACCAATACGGATTTAAAGAGAATTTTGGAAAAAATAGTATAGTACCATAGGAAGGATTGGTCAGATAGGCTAGATGACGCCCTATGGGCTCATAGGACAACATATAAGACACTGCTAGGCATTACCTCTTATAGACTTGTATATGGGAAAGCATGCCATTTGCCTATTGAGATTGAACATAAAGCCTTTGGGGCGATTAAACGTGTTAACTTTGACCTTGAGTCTATAGGAACCAAACGAAAGTTTCAGTTAGATAAACTTAAGGAATGGAGAGCAGTCTTATATGAAAACTCACGACTATATAAAGAATGGACCAAGTGAATTTATGATCAAAGAATTCGTCAAAGGAGGCCATTTCAAAAAGGAGACCATGTTTTACTATATAATTCTCGCCTAAGATTATTCCCGGGCAAGCTAAAATCTCAGTGGTCTAGTTCGTTAATTGTCGAAGCAGTTTTCCTATACGGGAACATTTAAAGTTAACAGTCAGTGATTGAAGCTATACCTTGGAGGCAAAGTCGATAAATCGAACAAGGAGGAGTTTTGTCTCCACTCAGACAAACCTTAAATTATTCTTTGCCCCGTCGAGCTATCGACGTTAACTAAAGCACTTTTTGGGAGGCAATGCAACCATTGATTTTCTTAGGATTTATTTTAGGCTTAAAAAAAAAAAAAAGAAGGCCATTAGGCACGGTTATGTTGTGACCGTGTTGTTTAAAAACACTTCCCACCGAGAGATACACAGTGTTTTAACATGGTCATGTTCAAGCCATGTTGCTCCTATACTTTGCACTAAGAGATACATGACCATGTAACATGGTCGTGTTATGGTTGTGTTGATCCTACACTTCCCACTAAGAGATACATAACCATGTAACACGATCGTGTTATGGTTGTGTTGATCCCACACTTCCTACAGAGAGATACATGACTATGTAACACAATTGTGTTATGGTCATTGATAGAGCCATTTTATACTTAATCTTTATAGTATAAATTGTGTTAATCCATTATTGATTTTATAGAAATCATAAGGAAATGGTACTTAATTCTATTATGGTGATAAATCAGGTTAAATGGAGTTAAGGATGCTAATTCAAGTAAATTAGAGAAGTCATTTACAACTTGGATCAAGACAAGGAGTTACACCATCGGAGGAAAGCACATGAGCAAGTATCTGTCCAGAAGGAGGCACGGTTTGAGATCTAGCCATGTGGTAAACCGTGCTACACACTGCAGGAGAAAGAGAGACACGGCTTAGGGCACGGCCGTGGTGGCAACCGTAGGAGAAACCGTGCTTGAAGCCGTGGTGGAAGCTAGACGTGCCAAGGAGAAGAAATTGTGGAACATAGATAGAGGATGGCACGGCCTAGGATCTAGTCGTGGTGTAGACCGTGGCATACACTGGACAAGGATGAAGAGCTTGTAGATCATGCACAGAGGAAGGCACGATTGAAAATCTAGCCGTGGATGGAGCCATGTTACACACTGGATACGGAAGAAGAGCTTGTGAATTATGCACAGAGGAAGGCACGACTTGACCCACGGCCGTGTGGTAGGACGTGCCAGGTAGACGAAGATTCACTTCTCGAAATCTACTTGGAAAAGGAAAGATATTTTCATATCTTGCTAGCAAAAGATCACATGCCATCCCTTTAACAATATAAATAGAACCAACCCTAGAGGGTGAGAAAAACTTTTTAAATCTTTAATCTGGAATCTTTGGATCTTGAAGAACCTTGGACCATCTTGGAGGTAGAGCAGGCAACCGGGTTCATCATGTCTCTACTTTTTATTTTCGTTTTGTTGATGAACATGAGTAGCTAAGCTACTTTTCTAGCTAAAGGGTCATAGATGTTTAATTCTCCACGAATTGTGAGGTCTAATTGACTTGTATTTAATCTATTCGTTGTTTTCGGATATTCATATATCTTCTGATCGTTTTGTCATTATTATCTTTGTTGATTGGTATGAATAGAGCTCTTCTACTCAATTAGCAAGTTAATATATTTTTCAACTAGCATGTCAAATCCGTAATTGTTTGATTGTTCTAGTCTCAGTGACACAATAACATGTTTGGTTATAAAATAGATGATCGAATTCATGTTATAGAGGTGTGTGATCATGTTTAAATAGGTTATCTTATAATCTACTGGCATGAATTGGTGGTCTCTCTAGTTTTTAATGCTATTGGTAGATTAAATCCTAAGCGCTTGTCTGGGGTTGTCTAATCGATAAGAGAAATAATCAAAGAGCTTCTCTTGGTTATCGAGGAAGTACGGAGAGATAGGTTGTTAGAGCTTGTTAATAACCATAACCAGTTTATCTAGGAATGAGAATAGAAAACATTTGCATCGATGATCAATTCCTTGAATTAAACTATCTTGATTCCTTTGGCTAGGCTTTTATCAATATACGATTCTATTATCTTGTTTCGACTTTATTTTGATTCATAAACAAAACCCCCCCTTGTTTTCTTTTCATCTTTATGCCCTTTGAATAGAAATATCTTTAACCAATCCCTGTGGATTCGACCCTACTCACCACTATATGCAAATCATATAATTGTCTAGGAGTAGGTTTTATTTTTGTTGGATTCGACACCCATCAAAATTTGGCGCCATTGCCGGAGATTGGTGTCAAATTTATTTCTATTCTTGTATGACTCATTCTTCTCAGACAGGTGAACTAACTTATAATCCAGAGATTGAAAAGACTCTAAAGAGGTTGCGACAAGAAGCTAGATCATCCCCTAGACTGAACTTAGCATCGGATTTGTCTGATTCATCCATTGATTCTGAAAAAGAAGACAATATGGCAAATCCCGAGAGAACATTGCGAGAGTTGGCTGCACCGGATGTGAATCAACAACCACTTTGTATTCACTACCCCGAACTAGCCGTGGAATTCGAGTTAAAATCTGGGTTGATACATCTGCTACCCACCTTTCATGGTCTTGAGAATGAAGATCCTCATAAACATTTGAAAGAGTTCCATATAGTGTGTTCTAGTATGAGGCCGCAAGGAATAACCGACGATCAAATCAAGCTACGTGCTTTTCCGTTTTCTTTAAGTACTAAAGCTAAAGATTGGTTGTTTTATTTGCCTCTAGGTTCTATCACCACTTGGATAGATATGGTGAGACTCTTCTTGGACAAATTCTTCCCCGCATCCAGAGCCACTGGTATAAGAAGAGAAATTTGTGGTATAAAACAGAGGGACACCAAGACTCTTCATGAGTATTGGGAGAGGTTCAAGCAACTGTGTGCAAGCTGCCCACAACATGGGATATCTGAACAACTTCTCATCCAATACTTCTACGAAGGCCTACTTCCGATGGAAAGAAAGATGATGGATGCTGCAAGTGGAGGCGCCATAGTAAACAAAACCCCTGGTCAAGCTAGGGAATTGATCTCCATTATGGCTACCAATTCGCAACAATTTGGGTATAGGCATGATACATCTTCAAGGAAGGTAAATGAGGTAAGTGTGTTTAACCTTGAACATCAAATTTCTAATCTTACCTCCCTTGTGCAGCAGTTAGCTCTTGGAAATACCCAGTAGGTGAAAGCTTGTGGAATTTGTGCTGCTCCTAATCATCCGACCGACATGTGCCCCACATTGCAAGATGACAACCATGAACACGCCAATGCTGTAGGCGGATTTCCAGGACAACCGTAGAGGAAGTATGATCCCTATTCAAATACTTACAATCCCAGATGGAGGGATCATCCTAACTTCCGATATGGTAATAACCCTCAACATTTCCAACAATTCTAGTTTAAGCCATTACACCAAGTACCCCAAGCTCTTTCCACTTCAGGTATGTCTCTTGAGGATATTGTTAAGTCTCTCGCTGTTAATACCAAACAATTTCAGGAGGAAACAAAGCAAAGCATTCAAAACTTGGAGAATCAGGTAAGCCAACTTGCTTCTGCTGTAAATAGGTTAGAAACTCAAGGTAAGTTACCTTCTCAAACTATCACAAATCCAAAGCAAAGCGTTAATGCAATTACCTTGAGAAGTGGAACAAAATTGCAGGGATCAAATAAGAAAGGACATCTGTCTAATCTTGAGGAAGAGACCAAGAAAGAGATTTTGACTCCGAGCTAGCAGGACAACCAGATTAGCAAGTCTCTAGTTGAGCCATCAAAGGTCACATTGATACTACCTCCTTTCCCCTCCAGATTGGCGAAATCCAAGAATGAAGCAGAAGAAAAAGAGATTCTGGAAACTTTTCGCAAAGTCGAGGTAAATATTCCTTTGCTTGATGCAATTAAGTAAACACTGCGCTATGCCAGATTTCTCAAAGACTTGTGCACTAACGAAAGGAAGCTGAAAGGCAATGAAAAGATTAGTGTGAGTAAAAATGTTTTAGCTATTATTCAGAAGAAGCTTCCTCCTAAATGTAAGGATCCAGGTATGTTTACCATTCCTTGCAAAATAGGTAATCTTGGAATCGCTAAAGCCATGTGCGATCTAGGAGCTTCTATCAATGTCATGCCTTTGTCTGTTTATCAACGTTTAAATGTTGGTCCTTTGAAGGAAACAGGTGTTATTGTTCAACTTGCTGACAGGTCCAATGTTTATCTTGAGGGAGTTCTAGAGGATGTTTTAGTTTGAGTCAATGGGTTGGTTTTCCTGCTGATTTTTATGTGCTTGACATGGACGATAGTGATTCTCATACTTCATCACTAATATTATTAGAGCGACCATTCCTTAAGACTTCTAAAATGAAAATTGATGTAAATGATGGCACCCTCACTATGGAATTTGATGGTGAAGTGATTAAATTTAACATTTATGATGCCATGAAACATCTTAGCGATATCTCCACTGTTTTTGTTGCGGATGTTATTAACCCATCACCACAGGCACCCAAGTTGGAATCAAAATCCTTATCCGAATATCTAGCCAGGAACGTCTAGCCAAAGACGTTAAAGAAAGGCGCTTCATGGGAGGCAACCCATGTCAAAAAAAAAAAAATTAGTTTGTTTTGCTTTAGTTTTGTTTTATTTTAGTTTTAGTTTTGTTGTGATTTTCGTGTAGTTTTGAAATCTTTAGATCAGCTGCAGCAAGGATACACATAATCAGATGACACTTTCCAAAGCTTAAGGGGAGAACTCCAATACCAGGGAAGTACCGGTATTTCCTTTCTCTTATCCTCTAATGTTCCTTGAGTTGTTAATTCCTCTTTCATTGTGCTGAATTTGGAACAGTGAGGACACTGTTCAAGCTAAGTGTGGGGGAGAGGATAATAAAATATAGAGAATAGATAACTAACTTATACTCTGAATGTTTGTCCTTAAGCAATTTTAAGCTAAAATTTTTCAAAATTATCATGACATCTGGAGATTGTACTAAATGTTGTAATAAGCATCTACAAAATGTGAAATTGACTTGTTCAAATGCTTTACTCACCCACTGCTATGATTAGAATACTTGGTTAAAATTAAGTAATGAAATCTTTAAGAAACAAATTTACCTTGTATTTATCTTTAGAATTGGAAGTCTAAGAGTAGGTCGAGTCCTTAAGTGAAAAATAAACAAGTTTACTTCTAGGTTATATTAGCTACTGTATACTCTTTGAAGTTGTTTGTAAAGCAATCATAACACTTAGTGAAAAAAAAAAAAAGAATCAAGCATAGCCATTACTCCAATGATTCAACTAATTGAGTTAAGAGTATTCAAACTTGAATGTTAGAGTGAGGAAGAGTTCGTAGGGGTATCTCAAAACCCGGTCACTTGAGTAATGAGCTCGGGATGTGCCGACTCAATGAGCTCACTATAACGATAAGGGAGAAAAGGCGAAAGTTCATGAAAAGAAGCGGGCAAAAACCCGTTAAAATAGATGCTTGAATAGATCAAAAGAACATGAATGTAAACATTCATTGAATAAAACAAGACGTATAAAAGGGAGAATATCTAGCAAAGAGCTTATACCATATGCTTTTACTTTATGCTGCAAGGATTATATGCTTGATAATATCCAATGAAGTTTAATTGGGTGTTTTTCCTTAGTGGATTAAGTATTTACTTTTGGAATAAAAATTCTTTTACTAAACATGAGGATTAAAGTTTGTTTTGTTTAGATTAGCTATTAAATTTTGTCCATGGTAATTTGATCACAGGAAATCAGTTTGGTTGAAGTAGTAGACATTAAAATTACAAGTCATGAATTACAAATGAATAGACGCTTGGAATGATGAAAAGAAAGTTTGTATAATCTATGACAGATTTCTCAATTGATTTGATTCAATTGCTTGAGGACAAGCAAGAGTTTAAGTGTGGGGGAATTTGACAGAGCCATTTTATACTTAATCTTTATAGTATAAATTGTGTTAATTCATTATTGATTTTATAGAAATCATAAGGAAATGGTACTTAATTCTATTATGGTGATAAATCAGGTTAAATGGAGTCAAGGATGCTAATTCAAGTAAATTAGAGAAGTCATTTACAACTTGGATCAAGACAAGGAGTTACACCATCGGAGGAAAGCACATGAGCAAGTATATGTCCAGAAGGAGGCACGGTTTGAGATCTGGCCATGTGGTAAACCGTACTACACACTGCAGGAGAAAGAGAGACACGGCTTAGGGCACGGCCGTGGTGGCAGCCATGGGAGAAACCGTGCTTGAAGCCGTGGTGGAAGCTAGACGTGCCAAGGAGAAGAAATTGTGGAACTTAGACAGAGGATGGCACGGCCTAGGGTCTAGTCGTGGTGTAGACCGTGGCACACACTGGACAAGGATGAAGAGCTTGTAGATCATGCACAGAGGAAGGCACGGTTGAAAATCTAGCCGTGGGTGGAGCCGTGTTACACACTGGACACAGAAGAAGAGCTTGTGAATTATGCACAGAGGAAGGCACGGCTTGACCCACGGCCGTGTGGTAGGGCGTGCCAGGCAGACGAAGATTCACTTCTCGAAATCTACTTGGAAAAGGAAAGATATTTTCATATCTTGCTAGCAAAAGATCACATGCTATCCCTCTAACAATACAAATAAAACCAACCCTAGAGGGTGAGAAAAACTTTTTAAATCTTTAATTTGGAATCTTTGGATCTTGAAGAACCTTAGACCATCTTGGAGGTAGAGCAGGCAACTGGGTTCATCATGTCTCTACTTTTTATTTTCGTTTTGTTGATGAACATGAGTAGCTAAGCTACTTTTCTAGCTAAAGGGTCATAGATGTTTAATTCTCCACGAATTGTGAGGTCTAATTGACTTGTATTTAATCTATTCGTTGTTTTCGGATATTCATATATCTTCTGATTGTTTTGTCATTATTATCTTTGTTGATTGGTATGAATAGAGCTCTTCTACTCAATTAGCAAGTTAATATATTGTCAACTAGCACGTCAAATCCGTAATTGTTTGATTGTTCTAGTCTCAGTGACACAATAACATGTTTGGTTATAAAATAGATGATCGAATTCATGTTATGGAGGTGTATGATCATGTTTAAATAGGTTATCTTATAATCTACTGGCATGAATTGGTGGTCTCTCTAGTTTTTAATGCTATTGGTAGATTAAATCCTAAGCGCTTGTCTGGGGTTGTCTAATCGATAAGAGAAATAATCAAAGAGCTTCTCTTGGTTATCGAGGAAGTACGGAGAGATAGGTTGTTAGAGCTTGTTAATAACCATAACCAGTTTATCTAGGAATGAGAATAGAAAACATTTGCATCGATGATCAATTCCTTGAATTAAACTATCTTGATTCCTTTGGCTAGGCTTTTATCAATATACGATTCTATTATCTTGTTTCGACTTTATTTTGATTCATAAACAAAACCCCCCCTCGTTTTCTTTTCATCTTTATGCCCTTTGAATAGAAATATCTTTAACCAATCCCTGTGGATTCGACCCTACTCACCACTATATGCAAATCATATAATTGTCTAGGAGTAGGTTTTATTTTTGTTGGATTCGACACCCATCAGTCATGTTGACACCACACTTTGCATCGTAAGATGCACGATTGTGTAATACGGTTGTGTTAAGGCTGTGTCGATCTCACCCTTTACACAGCTAGTTACACGATCGTGTAACACGGTCATGCTAAGGTCATGTTCGACTGAACACTCATAAGCTACCACAAAACGGCATCAACACGGTCGTGTTGGATGCTCATGTTGACATTTATATAAATACTCCAAATAGTCATTTCCCCCTACCACCTTAGTCTCTTTCTCTTTTGCTCTCTCTCCAACAACTATCACTCTCCACAATCTTCACCTCCACATGCTCATCTAAGTCAATTGTTTCAGTATTCCTTACTCATCCCACGTATGTTGATACTTCCTCTCCTTCAAGTGTTGTTCTATTTCTACTATTTTTCAACATGTGACATAGTAAACACAAACTAGGGTCTATTAATTTTTGTTCCTTTTCTGAAATTGGGCTGTAATACTCACATGATCATTAGAAATTAGGTTACAATTTGATGAACATGATGAGAACATGGTCATGTATTTCAAAAAAAAAAAAAATCCCAAACAGTTATGCTGCATTTTTATCACAGTCATGTTGTGGCTGTGTTCATCTACCATAATTGGGGTCTTGCAAATTATCAATTTTTTCCTAGATTTCCCTATTCAAGGTTTTTTTTTCATGTACACACCTTCATGATTCTCAGCATTAAGTGTGTCTATAAATTGGTCATCCTCATCACAGGACATCATGCCACCAAAACACGTACGCTAAAAGCAACCTATTACTCAAAAGACAAGTGGACAAGCTTTTGCATCATCCTCTCAACCACCCCGCTATGTGTAGCCACTTGCACTTCTACCACTCACCCAATCCCAAACACAATTTATGCTGAATTTTGCACAACAAGCACATCAGGATAAGTATAATCGGTTGAAAAATAAGGATTTTAGTCGAAGCTTATACTAAGAGTGGCGAGTGTTGAAAAGGTTGGGCTTTGATGAAGGGGTTCAAAACTTGATTAGTGTTGGTGGTTGGGCAAGGTTCTTCTCCCTCCATGCCCTTATCTATAGGAAACTCACTTTAGAGTTCCTCTCTACATTTAGAGTGGAGAATGATCATATCTCTTGGGGTGCTCATAATAGTATGCATTTTTGGGTAAGTGGCAAATTTTATGAGATCACCATAGCCAAGCTAGCTCGTTATGTAGGGCTTTATGATGAGTGGTTTATTGAGACAAATGACTTTATGCAACTTCTTGTTAACTTTCCTTATGGAGTTACTCCCACTACATTTTGGACCATCAGTGGGCATGGGAAAAGTATAGGGGTCGTCTCTTCAAGTGACATCCTTTGTCTCTATATTATGATTGAGTGTTTTCCCATTAATTTAGGCATGCTCTTAACTTTCTTCTTCCGACATCAAGCTTATGATACGTAAGTGGGAATTATTAGCTACAGGCCTTACAATACACTTTTAATTCAGGGAATAGGTTTGTTCCAAGAACTCCCTCAGATGCTCTAAGTTTAGGACATGGAACCTATTAGACTTGAGACATTTAAACAAATGAAATTGTTTCATGATGACCCTAGAGAACAACCTGATGAGCAACCTCAAACACCGAGGGAAAGGACTTAGTTGGACAAGATTGAAGAAAAATTGGATCGACTATTAACTCTCCAAGAAGGATGTGATTGCGACTGGGAAAGAGTATATAGGAGAGTTCATAGATTGGAATAATTTGCTAAAAACATTTCATCCAAATATAACATTCCCTTTCCCTCACAAAATAGGACTCTAGCTAATGAAGATGTTAAGGAAGAAGAAGCAGCAAATGAAGTAGCTAATAAAACTATAGACTTTGAGGAGGAAGAGGAAATTGAAGACGATGAACAAATGGATGTTGATGAGGAAGATGAAGAGGAGGATGATTATGAGGAAGATGACAATGATGATGAAGAGGGGGAGGATGATGATGATAGAAATGATGATTGTTAGGATAATTTTTCTATGTACTTTCAATATAACTTTGATGGCCTTTTTTTTCCCAAATTTTTTTATGATTTTAGATTGTCTTTTATTTTTTTCTTCCCTTGCTTTATTCTTTTCTTTTGTAGTTCCCCTTTTTATCATAACAGCTTCAATGTACAATGTGGATATTCTAAAAGGATTCGCATGAAATGAAGTTTAAAGAAAATTTCAATGGAGTACAATTTTCTCATTTTCTTATAGTTTTTTTTTCTTTTCGTTGTTTTAATTATTTTTTTATCTTCAATGAGATTTAATTTATACATTAGGGGCAATGTACAACTATAAGTATGGGGGAGTAATATTTTGATTAACTTGTAATTTAGAATAGCAACTATTTAGAATAACCACTTTGATAACAATTTTTTTATGATTCATCAATGTTGTATTTATTACACCTTATTAGAGTTGAAAAGACAAATCTGTATAAAGTAGAGTTATATTTCATTTAAGTCTTGATTTTAAACTTAGAATTAGAACAATATCACTAATTAGGAATTAATCATCTATATTTTTAAATTTTACTTAGATATATACTCATTTCTTAGAATTTTTTAGAGCACTATAATTTTTAGTAAGTAATCAAAAAATTATTTATTGATAATTCCCTAAAAAATAATAAAGTTAGAAGATAAATAAATAAATTGAATTAAACAAAAGTTTAGTAGTGGGCCTCGTTGAATCAAGTAAGTAAGCTTGTGCGATGACTTTTTTAAGAAAGATAACATCTGTTGACTTGAGTAATGAACTTAGGATCATTGGTCTAAAGCTTGTTAAAAGGGTCAAAGGAAAAGTTCGAGAAAGCTAAACACAATAAAACTAAAGTAGTGGATGGTTTAGAGGGGTATCTTAAAACCTAGTAGCCTAAAGTCATTTGTTTTAAGACGTACTAATCGATGAAACAACAAAAACCAATACTGATGGGATCATCAAGAGATGAGTAATTATTAATACATTTACTTTAAATTATAGTGCTCAATAAGATTGAAGAGGAGAGTGTATATATCTTAGTTAAGTGGTTAAGATATCGATAATTTTCCTTTAATTAGTTGATGTTGGATTTCATTTAAAGTTCATAAATTTTTGTTTAAATGATATGAGTAAACTCTAATTTATATGGATTAACTCTTAAACTTTGATACTTAATTAAGTATATAAAAAAGTTGCTAGGGTTTCATTGTTTTTAAATTCTTACTTTACAAGTTGATTTAAAACAATAATGAGATGAAAGAAATGAAATGATGAAGATCTTCCTTAAGTAATTCTTAGCTTAAATAAACATTTCTTGTCTTAAATTATAAATCGATTAATTTGCTTGAGGATAAACAAATGTTTAAGTATGGGGGAATTTAATAGATGATTAATAGAATATATTTGTAAAATAGATTTTTTTATGAATTCATTGAAATTATAAGAATTTTAAAGCTACCTAATTGAATAATATTTTAATTTTAGGATTAATATATTCTTTAATCAACAAAGGAAGAAAATGAGTCAAGTTTCACTTGATTCAAAATTAAAATGAAGAAATTTTATGAATTTAAAGATCAACACAATCAAGTAACATGGTCATGTTGATTTCGAAGAAAAATCATAAGGACACATGAGGCAACAACACGACTATGGTAGTAGTCACGTAACTTTCGGAGCAATAGAAGCTAAACATAACCATGTAACACAACCATGTTGAGTTAAATGCAACACAATTTTGCAACATGATCGTGTTGGGAGTTGTGTTGGCCACATCTTCCCTAGATCTGGATGCGTTTGAAAGATTTAAGTTAAACATGACCTAAACATGACCGTGTTAAAAGGTCGTGTTAAGTTTGACGGCTAGGTAATATAAATAGCAGATATAAAACCTAAACGAGGGGAAGAGAAGAAAAGATAAGAGAGAGAATTTTAATAGAAAGAAAGAAAGAGTTTTTTAGCAAATGAAGAAAAGAATTCCTTGAAGAAGCGAGAATATTGAAGATCAAATTGTACACTTTAGAAGTACAAGAATAGATTTCTGTATGGTTTTTTCTTTCCATTATGAGTTATTTTGGTTTTATTGTCAGATTTTGCATCATAATGATAGCTTATGCATATTCTTCATTGTATGAATTTGATTTTTCTAGAGTATCAATTTTTAATTATTGATATTATATAAATAGATTGAGAAATCATTTATATAATTAGATCTAGCATAATTGAAAAGAGTTGCATGCAACCTTAGAGATAGGATGACATAAATCTTCCGAATTAGGGTCAAACCTAATAGTGGAATTCAAAGGTCAATAATGCAATTTTAAGGGTTTTAATTAGAGAGAGATCTTGATTAATCAACCTAAGATTAAAAATTAATAATCTTAAGAAAGATATTAATTTGATTATGGAATTCCTACAATTAAGAAGATAAAGACTCTAATTGGAATTAATGCTAATAAGTTGTATATGATTCTAAGGGAAAACTAAATCTAGATACGTATCCCTACAATATTAATTCAAACTCTTTAGTATATCTACTTTCTTTTCATTATTTTAATAATAATCCATTAAAAAATTAGAATTTCTTAGTTAATTAATACATTTTAATTTGACGATTAGATAATAAAGTCTTAGTTAATATTAGTAATTATAGTTTCTATAGGACGACATTTGTAATTAATTTACTATATTACATTAATTGATAGGTGCACTTGCTTACACTATCAAGTGTCATATTGCACTTAACTCAACATGGTCATGTTACATGGTTATATTTAGCTTCTATTGCTCCGAAAGTTACACAACTACTAATATGGTTGTGTTGTTTCCTCATGTATCCCTCTAATTTTTCTTCAAAATCAACATGACCATGTTACTTGATTGTGTTGATCTTCAAATGCACAAATTTCTTCATTTTAACTTTGAATCAAGTGAAACTTGACTCATTTTCTTCCTTTGTTGATTAAAGTATATATGAATCTTGAAATTAAAATATTATTCAATCAAGTAGCATATTTCTTTAAAATTCTTATAATTTTAATGAATTCATCAAAAATCTTATTTACAAATATATTCTATTAATCATCTATCAAATTATCCCATACTTAAGCAATTGCTTATCCTCAAGCAAATTAATCAATTCATAATTTAAGATAAGAAATGTTTATTTATGCTAAGGATTACTTAAAGAAGATCTTCATCATTTCATTTCTTTCATCTCATTATTGTTTTAAATCAAATTGTAAAGTAAGAGTTTAAAAGCAATGAAATCCTAGCAACTTTTTTCTATACTTAATTAAGTGTTAGAGTTCAAGAGTTAATCCTTACAAGTTAAAGTTTACTCATATCATTTAAACAAAAGGAAAATGAGACCATAAGAACAGTTGATAGTTAGAGAAGTAATAGTTAGAATAAAGACAAGGAATGTAGACAATGATGATACCTCCTAAATACGAGAACATTTTCCTTATTTAATAATAGGTAAAAGAGGAATAGGATGACCACTCCATATCTTGTTGTTCACATTAGTAGATGATTTTGCCTTTTCACCAGGAAGACAAAATTGAAATTCATACTTGAAAATGGGCTCCTCGAGTAGCTCTTCTTCAACCACTTTGACTACGTATTCTTTAAAGTCATCTAAGCAATTGGTCCAGTATGTCAACCATCCAATTGAAGCAAGTCCAAAACATGAAGAAGAAGGGAAGTATAATTGCCTAACTTTTAAGTGAATATCTCTAAAGTCTAATGGGTTGAGTAATTGGCAACATGCATCAAAGTCCTCATTAATGTTTACAACTCGAGGAACTCACCGATCAAACCCGAGCTATTGGGTGACCCTATGAGGTGAATATAGCATGACCTTACACTCTAGGAAACAATCGAAAAAAGCTCTATAATCATGAAGGGAAGAACGACCCTCAAGTGAGCACCACAAGATAAACCTAGCCTCATGGACATTAAGCTTCTCTCAAGCCCTAAGTAGATTCACTATGTCTTTTGATCTTTTAGGATAAAATTCTAGAAACCATAAATAATCAGCTAACCTACTTGTGTAAGGTCGAAAGTTCACTTCCTTCATATTATCTATCACATGGAATAGTGAGCCTAAGGGTTTTCTATCAATGTAAGCAAAAGCTTGGGGCTCAGTAAGATTAGGTCTAATTGGAGGTAAACTAAAATTTCTTTTGAATCATTTAGCGAAAAACACTTGTAAAAATACCACATCAACACGTGATAAGATAATGTAATACCCCTTTGACCATACTAAAGCTTCATGGTATAAGTTGAGACACTGATACAAAGAGCTGAGATGGAATAATCCTAAAGCAAAATGCGTATCACGTGCCATATGAACAACTAGATCAAAGAAACAATGACTAAAACCATCTGTCGGACCACCAAAGACTACACATAAAGATAACAAGTAAACTAGGAAAGCCTTAAGCTCATACCTAAAAACTAAAAAGTGCCATGATTTATAAGATTAAATACTTATTTATATCGATCATCTGTATCATTTAGATCTTTTTGCTCGAAGAAGTACTTGATCTATGTAGAGAATGTGGATTTCGTGTGACTATCGGTGGCTAACTCCATTACTTCTTCTAAGGTTGATATGGCTTCCTAGTCTTCTTTAGAGATATTAGCAATGGTGATATTTGTCAACCTAAAGTCACAAAAATGTAAAAGTGTGCATACATCCTCCAATGTAAAGGTGATCTCACCATAAGAATTCACAAAAGTGTGTGATTATGTTCTCCAACAAGTTATGATGTTTCGCTAAAACTCCACTTCGTTTAGATAAGAAAACCTAAAGTGGGAGGAAATCATTATGAGGTAATAGATTTTTATGGCTTCTAAAGTATCTACATATCTTGACCCGCCTATAATATAATTCACCTAAGGACGCCAACTAAGCACAACTTGCTTAGAAATAAAAAATTGAGTATCCAAAAGGGGAAGTTCCCCCCTTTCATTCCTAAAGTGTAATATAGGGCCTCCCTTTATATTCTCTTTATCTTTGACCTTAGGTTTTTGCTTTATAAAGTGCCAAGTGCCATTAGCATGTTGGTGCTCACACATGTCTGTTTCGTTTATACAGGTCCAAAAGAAATCCTTCTTAATTGTTGGGCTAAGCCATTCATCTCGACATAAAGGCACTATTGGTACATGACCATCTGAAAACACTAGTATCTCTTTATCCTTGTTAATATTGCTACCGTATGACTTATTCTTTCCAATATCTCTACCCATTGCAAGTGGTGGTAACAACTAAATTTGATTACTACCACTTAGAGGAGGAGAGGAGGATGAGAGGTCCCAATAGTCTCTATTTACCTATAAAGATAAATGAAGATGGGTTAGTCTTATAATTAGAAAATAAGCAGTGCTAAAAGGGAATCATCAGAGTCAACAAAATTTCATAAAAATACTTCTTATCAAGGAAAATGTATGGAATGAAGAAATACATATAGGAGATAGTTTAACCATAAGAGTATGATGTGCCTAAAACCAAGATTAAGCACATGCAAAACCAATTTGAAAGACAAACAAACAATGTCAATCAAACTAGCTTCCAATCACATGAACAATGGCGTCAATTCTTCACTACTTGTAACCAATTATTTAAACAATGGTGTAGTCAATCTTAAATCCAAATATGATATAGCTTTGATACCAAATATGATGTGCCTAAATTAGGGGTTAAGCACATGCAATTGGAACAAATAATCAACCTCAATTGCACTAAACCAATCTCGATTCAAGTAACTATAAATTATGTGAACCCTAGTGAAGATGCTAAGAGAACCGAATGCTCAAAGTTGCAATTACAATTCCACAAAGATGAATTCCTCTAATATAACACTAATCACTAATACATCCACGTGAAAAATACACAACAACAACTAGATTCAATTCCGTGATCCACTTCCCACACAAAATGATCCATGGTTCAAGTGTGGCTAAATTGAAGGCTAAAAACCAATCAATTAAGCAATAACAATTTGATTACAAATGCAATCAAATCTGACCAAGAAACATCCAATTCAACCTTAGATATAACTCACTAGTGATGAAAAGGAAACAAAACAAAAAGGAATTGATATTACTCACAATTTCTCCTTGTTGCACTCGCCACAATTTCAACTCTTGGGATTGAAATTGAAAAGAGGACCTGAACTAAGGAAGAACCCTAATTCTCTCACAAAAATGTGAAGTGTATATTCTGAAAATTCTCCCCTAAAAACCTTACTTAAGCAACTATTTATACTTACTCCCTTTAGGGTTAAAAAAGTTTACAAAATTACAACTATACTACTTTTAGGGTGGCCGGTCCTAAAAACATAATTATAAACAAATGAAAGTGTCCTAAAAGAAATATTACAACATAAATAGTCAAAAGAAACAATTATAAATAAAAATTGTCTTCATCATGCTAGCTCTTCCATAAGATTTGTCAGCCCAACTCATTGCCGATTTAGGTCGGTCCATGGATAACCTACAAGCTGAGTCTTAGTGGGTTTGTCCATCGCCTTATAAAGCATGATAAGTATGCCTGTTGGAATCTACAATACATGAATAAGAGAAAAGTGGTTAGTAAACAAATAATTCCGGGGTCGATGTGCTCAAAATGGGCCCTCATTGCCAAGATTTGAAATCCTTTAGCTCTTGCCCTAATGATAGGTCTTGACGGATTTTGATTCCTATCAGAGTATAAATATGGTTTAAAATCACTTGGTAGGAAATGAGATCTTTATATAAGTAGATCTAAACCCACAACTTGGATGGCATTTACGTATATGAGACTAGGTCCAATATAAATTCCAATCCACCAAACTCTAATATAACTCCAGATTCTAGCCCTAACATAAGTGCAAGCATAGCAACATGTTCATGCTATTTCAATGCCATAAGCACAAGATCCATCACAGCAAGTTATCCCTATAGCATATCAACAATCTCATAATCCACCATCACACTGATAAAAATCAAATAATTAGACTCCACAAACTATCTGATTATGCAAATGCATCAAAATTAGAGTTTTGTACTAATTGAATAAATGCAATTCACATCCTATCAAATACAAAATTCACCATCACAACCAACATTTTATTGATCTACTAAGAAAAGTAGGAATCAATGGCCAATCAAAGAGAAATGGAAGGTATGAGGACGGACCATTGAAATTCTTCGAAAAAAGTTGAATCCATTGTGTGAAGGTCCTACCCACTGCTCGAATTAGATTTGTACTCCCATGAAAACCATGGAGCTGCTCCCTTAACATGAGCCACCCAATTTTTGTCAAAAAGTAGCTCCCTATGACGAAACAAAAGAGGAAAGGAGAAGCTCTATAGTTTTAATGATGTTAAAAGAGCAAGATTTGAAAAGATATCTCCTTAAAGAGACCTATTCAATGCTTTTGGATGGATAAATTTGTCCACTAAAGGACTTATCAATAAAAGCGAAAGTTCAGTGATTTCCATCCTTGCAAGGTGCTCTTTAACCACAGGCATGGTAGGCCTTTCAACTCTACAACAACTGAGAGAACCTTATGGTCTAGAGTTTCCTTGCTGCTGTAACCAAATGCAGCATTATTTCGACAGAGTAAGGCCCCCCTGTCCTCCCAATGTCCTCAACAACACCATGGCCAAAATCAAATAAAGCCTTTCCCAAGCTTGTTACCATTTGAAGTGCATCTCTCGAACTCCCAAGACCATGAGAAGAAGGTCCAGGGAAACTTTGTGTATGAAGGGCAAAACGTGAAGCAGCATTGAAGCCTACAGTAGTAGTTTGTGAGGTCAAACTAGAGGTTGTCCTATCAACTAATGTATCTTCATTGCAAGCATTAAAGAGTTCCAAGAATTGGATATTTGATAAACAATACTCCAAAACATCGATGTATGTATCTACTAACCAAAGAACATTAGACGCTAAATGGATTCTCGAAAGTTCTTAAACCATTTTAGGTTTAATTTCTTGAACTCTTAACACCTATAGCTTGGATCTTAACAATTATAGCTTGGATCCTAACAACCAACTCCCATGGGATAGAAAATACTGGAAACTACTCTAACAAAATCACATACTGTGGCTGGAAGCAAAGGCTTATCCCAGTGACTAACTAATTGGCAGGACACAATTACGGGAAGTAACACACTCTATGTAAGTTTGATAAAATATAGGTATATTGAACTGGCTAAGAGGGGATAATAACCAAGGATATTTCTGTTTAGTGGTTACGAAAGCTCTAAGATAGGGTCTAGTTGATGGTGATTCAAAATCCCTTGTGTTGGAATCACCCATATCATGGTGATCATTGCCAATCGTAGTTTTAATAAATTGAATTCTTGTTCTTAATCCTACTACAAAGAAATAGGCAAGTGCACCTATCGTAGTGTAATATAGTGAGTAAGCACAAGGTCGTCCCTCAGAGATACACCAACTACTAGTACTAACTCCGTTCCTATTATCTAACCGCCGCTTAAATATGTTGGTCGAAACTTAATTACTCTAATCTTAAAACTAATAACTCACTAACAACAATGGTTCTGAAGATTTATCAATTAACAAAAGCAACCTAGATCTTATTCTACTCCTTCTCTATCATGTAATTCATTAGATTTATGAAGATTGTCGTAATTGACTTCTTATACTATTGAATTCTCTAGTTAAGTTAACTACTTTCTCAAGTATATTAACCTATCTAATCCTAGGTTTATCAAATAGGATCTCTCCTTAGTTAATAGCAACCTAGAATTGCATAAAGCACATGAATTCGCATCAAAATAATCGATGTAAACAGAAGACTCTTGTTTCCTATCTCTAGAAGAACAATCAAATCTCATTAATTGCATTAAATCTAATCATAAGAGCAATTTCTCAATTAACTAATATGATATCATGCATAAATTCATATTTCGGATCTATGAATCTAAGAAACAATTGAAGGGCATGCAATTAATCATAAGAAAGTCATCAACTTCGCATTAATGACCAAATCTTCATCACATGACAAAGAAGTTTCAAATAAAATATAGATCTAGGGTCTACTCCTCCATAAATTAGACAAAAGAAATGCAATTACTAGAAGAATAGATAAAATTCATAGTCACAACCCTTAAAGATAGAATCTTCTTCTTCGTGGGTCTTCAATCTCCCTTGGAATCAACAGAATCTTCTTTCCCTTGCTGTTATGAGAGTGAGAGAAAATGAAAAATTCGTAACCTCCGTTTCTAGGGCAAACTAACGGTCTATTTATACATGTACCCCGGTTGGATATATACACGAGCGGATACACGAGTAGTGTATCTCGTTCGTGTATCTCATGCTTGCTTCCAAGTGTCCTTATGTGAATATACACGAGCAAGTACATGGGAGTGTACATTGGTCGTGTATTTGAAACATCATTGAACAGAAGCAAAACTTAGATACACAAGCAAAGTACATGGGCATGTACTTTGCTCGTGTACTTTCCAGACATCCGTTTCAATATACACAAGTAAAACAGCAAAGTGCATGGGCGTGTATCTCGCTTGTGTACTTTCCAAAAAATTTTTCTTCACATGTAATGTATCCAATTCCTTCCAAACTTGCTTCGACTCTTCAAAACTCCTTCCCTTAGCTCCAAAATACTCTAAAGGATCCTGAAATTAACATTCATTCCATTAAGCATCCTTTTCTTCAACAAATCATCTAAAAATTCAACAATAAAGCACAATTTCATTACTCTAGATAAGGGTATTTTGCGACTTATCAAACTTCCCCACACTTAAATCTTTGCTTGTCCTCAAGCAAAATAAAACATTAATCAAACTTCTCATTAATCATGATTGTCTTTACCAAATAATACTACTCACACATTAGCATTTATGAATTTTAATCTTTAAAGCTCAATGCAATCTCTCAATCTAATGAGTGTGCTTCTCACCTTGTCGTGAAAGTATTGTAACAAAGATACTTTAGTCAAATTTCTAGGATTAATCAGAGTAGACCAAGCTTTACCCTTGTCATTTAACAATGGCTTTCATGATCAAAATTAGACACAATATCAATCAAAGCAAAAGGAAACGTGGTACATTTCAACCACCACTAAAGAGTCTATAATCTTCTCAATTATCTCTCTTAGTAAAGCAATCAATAATGAAAATACATTGCATCTATGTTTCCCCTGGATTCCTCCTCCTTTTTAGTTGATCTCTTCAAAGATTTTATTTTTATTTTTTTTAATAGTTCACTATTTTCATCCTTTCTTTCTTTTTTTTTGGTTCAGCTTTTTAGGATCTTGCAACCTATGTAACAAGTTTTCAGCCGATAATCCTGGGCTCGTCACCCAAGTTAACGAACGTTATCCCCTTAATTGAGGGCATTCCTATGGGCTTAATTACTCGAGTTATAGGACCCTCTCAAATTTTTCCTTTATGATATTTCATTTTGTTACGGTAATTTCCTCGGTCGGTCGATCCCAGGCCAGACGACCTTAGGAAACCAGGTTTTAAAGGAACCCCATCGAACCTCTATTACCTTAACTTATTATTTTGACTAGTTAGTAACGGAGTCAAACTTCGCTCTTCTGAGGGACCAAAGCCTGCCCATACTAACCAATCCTTTATTTTTCAAGTATAACATGCTTTCATTAAATTATTACTTTAAAGAGATCTTCTAAGAAGGATCACCACGAGAATCATTTCATTTGCCCTTTCATGAAAGATTAAATGGCTCTCAAGATCTTTGAGTTTCACAACGATTTTATCCCATAACTTTGACTAAGTATCAATGTTCCAAAGAAGACAAAGGTAACATGCACAACACTCTTTTAGAGGAATTCATTCACTAAATGCTAAAATACTATGTAATTTGCAATCATGATTTCAAAATTCGATTATCAAGCAAAAAGAGAAAAACAAAAATTAGGGGAAATTTTTTAATGACTCATACAATTCAACACAACCCTTATCAAATTTCTTTAGTATCCCCTAAATTTCTTTAGTATCCCCTTCCCCACACTTAGATTGAGACATTGTCCCCAATGTCTTTATCATTCAAGAACGTAATGAGAAATAAAGAGATAAAAAGAAAAAATAAAAAGAAAAGGAACTGAGACTTCCCGGGATTAAACAGGTGATGGACTAATTGCATAGCTAGCAGAATGTGGATCATCTATATCGATGAAGTTCGCCAAGGAAAGTTATGGGACCAGTTGCATTCGCAGGATAGCACCTAGATCAACAAAGTTCAACACAACAAAAACGAAAGGTAAAAGAGTAAATAGAGATAAGTCATTATTACAGTCATCCAGCAAGAAAGAGTCTAGCTCAATAGAAGGAGCTCCTCGAATATGCAGAATAAAATAGTTAACTTAAAGTCATTCATTATTCCGAACTAGTCTCCCCATCTTCACCATCTTCATTCTCATCTATTTCATCCTCTTCATCATCACTTTCCTCCCCCTTGGCAATGATTGGTTCCACTTCCTCAGTGGTTTCCTCAGTATCTTCTTCACTTTCTCCCTCACTTTCTCCTTCGTTTTCCTTGTCTTTATCACCGCTGGCCTCAACTTCCTCTTCAGCTTCAGAGGAAGAGGCATAAGTGGGCAAACTGGCTTGCCCCACTGGGAAGCACTTAGCCAGCGATTGGAAAGCATGAACTACAAATTTTCTAAATTTTTTTTCTTTCTTTTTCAACCCCTGTAGTTGAACTTTCATCTCACCTTGGGTCTTCTCAATGGATGCCAAGCGATCAAGCACCCGCTCCGATGTGGGAATAGAAGACTCACCAGGTGAAGACAAGGAAGGAGCAGCTTTGGAGGATTGTGTAGAAGGATGCGGCTTGCTAGAAGTGCAGGAAGTTCCTGTGATTTTTTTCACTCCCCACTTGGCAAACGGCCCATCAGAGATTCTTTCCTGATTGCACTTGGCGGCCTCTAGCCCATGGTCTTGGAAAATGTCCATGCTCTTCAGCAAATGAGTAATGAAGCTGCCACAATAAATCCCCTTAGAACGAGAGTCATGTGCCTGTCTCCATATATAAAAGGCCAACTCCAACCCGATATTTATTTGATATCCGTGGGAGATGTTGTAAAGATAGAAGATTTCAAAGTTATTGACAACTCCCTTACTGCTTTTTCGGGCTCCAATTGTGTTTGTCAAGAGCCAATGACAAACTTTGAGGCAATCATCCTTAATTAGAGAGGCCTTGGAGCTGGATGGAAAGTACTCTTGATTCGGGTTTCCGGTTAACTCCTCCCAACATACCTAATTGTTAACGTGGGGAGGCCAACGGCAATGTAAACCTCGAAACTCAGGTGTCCGGGTAAAAGCTTCAGTATAGAATCCCATTAGAGAACAGAACTGGTTGGCGGATAGTACAGTTGTACTGTTGCCCGTATACTTCAAAACTGAAAGAGTTGTCCTAACCTTTTTCAATTTCCGTCTTTTGTATCTGCATAGTGGATAGGAACTCGAGAGTAACATCCCTATACGCTGGTTCTTGGATGGTGAACAGGACCTCCCATGGTCCGGTGGCAAGGGTCTCCTTAATTGGTTGAACTAATCCATACCCTTCTAGCATGCCCCAATCCAAGTATTGATGTGCACCAAACAGTTTTTGTGAGAGAATTTCAAACCGCTTCTTACTCCATGGCTCCTTCGCAACTCTTCGGGGGGGTAGAGCGGAGGATGAACTAGCACCATCCCGCTTCCTCTTAGCAGGGGTGGTCTTCTTCTTCTTGGTAAACTTTGGTTTAATTACACAAGTCTTTTTGACCATCTGAATCAATCACAATGGTCTCAAAATAGGTTAGGTTCGTTAATTACATAAAGAAAATGATAGGACTTGCATTGGGTTTCCGAAACAAGGAGGAAGATAGCACAGTTGTGATACACAACCAAGGTACACGATCGTGTACCTAGTTGTGCATCTACCCATCTAATACATGCACAAATTACCATAGGAATGCTCAAATCAGGTCTTGTGGCTTTAGTATATTATCAATCTACCTTCCTGAAGGCCAAAAATGTAACTACAACACACCTAAAGCATCATCAAACGATAAAGTTCGAATTTTGATTCTAAGAAGCTAGGTGCGATAGTTTAGTGATCATAAAAAAAAATGGCCTCATAACTTGGTTTCTAAGAAGAAGATCGGAAAAGAAACATAACAACATTGTTCCAGAAACCCACAAAATCAAAGTCCCAAATATTCATGTTCAAACCCTAACTATCGATTCACTTGTTTGGCAGCCACTCATGACATCAATCATACATGCATTCACGTGAGTTCAAAATGTCTACAGATCTATCAACAATCAACTTCCAAAATGCAAAATCACTCATCATACCATCATCATAGATGCAAGCATGTATGGTAGTCGTAAAAGAAAACCGAGCAGCAACCGTATTGCAATAAGTATTGAAGAAGAAGAAGAGAAAACTTACTTGCCTTGAATCCTTGAAACGGGAGAAATTTATGGTGTGGAAAGAACAACCACGGTATGGAGGAGTAGAGTGGGAGTGAGTGGGTCAGATACACGAATGGAGAATGGGTCATGTAAATGGCAGAGTGAAGTAAGGAGGCCTTTTATAGTACGAACAGAAAAATTAGATACACGACCAAGTACACGGTCGTGTACTTTGGATTCCTTTCTGTGGGTTAGATACACGAGCGTGTACCTTGTTAATGTATCGTGGGAGAGCATTCTGTGGGTTAGATACACGACCAGGTACACAAGCGTGTATCTTGTTCGTGTATCTTGGGAGAGCATTCTGTGAGTCAAATACACAACCAGGTACACGAGCGTATACCTTGTTCGTATATCGTAGGAGAGCATTCTGTGGGTTAGATACACGATCAGGTACACGAGTGTGTACCTTATTCGTGTATCATGGGAGAGCATTCTGTGAGTCAAATACACGACCAAGTACACAAGCGTGTACCTTGTTCGTGTATATAGTGGGGGTGTTCTGTGGGTCAGATACACGACCAGGTACACGAGCGTGTACCTTGTTCGTGTATCGAATTGTGCCTTCTGTGGGTCAGATACACGACCAGGTACACGGGCATGTACCTTATTCGTGTATCTCTGATATGTACACAATGAGCATATTTTGAAGTGCACGGGAGGGCACACCATGACGTATTCCCCTTTTGTATTGCAAAGTCAATTTAGATACCCTCTGGCATGTGTGAGAAACCGAATACACCACTAGTGTACCCGGTTGTGCAAATCAAAGTACATACCTGTCATCACTTCATCTTGCACTCCCTTGAAAAGGTCTCCCATCCTGAATTTTCCCACACTTAGAGCTTAAAAGAAGCTCTATTAAGGTGACTTTCATAGAATCCAAACTTGGTTAGCCCCTCTATAGCTTGTTGTCCTGCAAAAGTTACTCCAAAACAATGGGTGATAATAAAGAAAGTAAAGAGTAAAGAAGAAAACTTACTTAAGCAACATGGGTTGCCTCCCAAGAAGCGCTGTTGTTTAACGTAGTTAGCTCGACGTAATGAGCTAGTGGAGCTCAAATGGAGATGAGAATGAGGTTCAGCTCCTCCTTTTCTTCCAAAACTGTTTTGTCCCCAAAGTAATGCTTAAGCCTTTGGCCATTCACCTTGAAAATGCCTTTCTTGGAGATTTTATAACCTAAAACAATACCTTCTTTTGCCATAAAATGACACTTCTCCAAATTTAGGAACAAGTTAGTATCTTCACAATGTTGCAACACTAACTCAAGATGGTGTAGACATTCATCAAAAGAATTCCCGAAAACAAAAAAATCATCCATGTATACTTCCATCTTGTCTCCTACCATACCTAAAAAATAGCCATCATGCATCGTTGAAAGGTGGCTGGAGCGTTGCATAATCCGAAAGGCATGCATCGATAAGCGAAGGTCCCAAAAGGGCATGTGAATGTCGTCCTTTCCTAGTCTTCAGGTACGATAGGAATCTGAAAATATCCAGACATCCCATCGAGGAAACAGTAATATGCATGACCAGCTAACCTTTCAAGCATTTGGTCCACAAATGGAAGAGGAAAATGATCCTTTCGAGTTGCATCATTTACTTGCGGTAATCTATACAAACTCTCCATCCAGTGACAGTTCTCATCGGGGATGAGTTCATTTTTTTCATTCGATACCACTATCATACTGCCTTTCTTTGGAACTACTTGAATGGGGCTCACCCATGTGCTATCAGAAATCAGGTAGATCATTCCTGCATCAAGCAATTTGATGACTTCCTTTTTTACAACATCTCTCATATTTGGATTAAGTCGGCACTGGGGTTTTGTACCACTGACTTGACACAATCTTCCATCAAAATTTTGTGTGTACAAAACGATGGGCTAATCCCCTTTATATCTACAATTTTCCATGCAATTGCTTTCTTATGTTTCCCCAGGACATGCAATAACCTTTCCTATTGATCTCGATCCAGATTTGATGCAATTATGACTGGAAGTTTAGAATCTTCTTCCAAAAATGCATATTGAAGGTATGTCTAGCAGTTGTTTCAATTCTAGCTTAGGTAGTTCCTCAATTAAAGGTTTCGATCTCTGAATTGTGGATCTATTCATACCTTCAAAGCTTCTTTCTTCTCTCAACTCAAGATTATTATTAAGCTGATTGACAACTGCTCTAATCGCCATATTTTCAGGTTGCTCTTTCTCCCCATTCATCAAACACAATTCCAATGCATCACCAATCAATAGGTCTTGCAATGAATCCGAAACTGCAAAGTCAAGGTAGTCGATTGCATAGCATGTATCATCATGGTGCAAGCTTGTCTAAGGACGTCAGGCATTTTCACTATGACCTCTTCATTTCTCATTCTCAACAATAACTTCCCATCCCCAACATCAATTATGGCTCTAGCAGTAGCCAAAATGGCCTCCCCATATAAGAGGGACCTCTACATCTGCTTCCATGTCAAGGATGACGAAATCTGTCGGGAAGATGAAGTCTTACACCTTCACTAATACATCTTCAACTACTCCTCTCGGGAATTTGACTGATCGATCGGCTAACTGAAGACTCATTTTGGTCGGTTTCGGCTCTCCAATACCCAATTTCTGGAACATCTTGTATGGCATCAAATTAATGCTGGCTCCCAAATCAGCCAATGCCCATTCTTCAAATAAATTCCCTATCAGGCAAGGGATGGTAAAGCTCCCAGGATCTTTTAACTTCTTTAGGAGTTTGTTCTGAATTACCACAGAGCATTCTCTTCCTAAAGTTACAGTGGAGAACTCTTCAAGCTTCCTTTTGTTTGATAGCAACTCTTTCAAAAATTTTGCATATCGTGGCATTTGTGATAATGCCTCAACCGGTAGAAGGTTGATATGCAATTGCTTGAATATCTCTAAAAATCTGCCATAGTGCTCATCTGTTCTGTCCTTCTTGAGTCGTGCTAGATAAGGAACATTGGGCTTGTATTATGGGATTAATGGAGGTGATGATTTCTCTTTAGGTGATTTTTCTGAATGCTTTTCCCTTCTTTGAGAACTACTTATTCTTTTGCTAGTTCAGTCACCCGACTCTCTTCTTCTTGAACCTTTGGTTATAGTTCCTTACCACTTCGTAATGTGACAGCTTTAACATGTTCTCTAGGGTTGGTTTCCGTGTTTCTCGGTAGTGAACCTTGAGATCTCTCTGACAGAAGCATAGCTATCTGACCGACCTGGTTTTCAAGATTATGTATTGATGCCTCATGATTCCTCAGAGCCGAGCCTTGATTTTTCAGAATCAAATCTAAGGACTTCTGTCTGTCTTCTGAATCCTTGATGAATTTTGTGAGGAGATCTTCAAGTGGCAGTTTGGAACTCTGGACCAGTGGCCTCTGATAACCTGGTGGAGGATTCGGATTGCCCTTCTGAATATTACTGTTGTTAGTCCAAGAAAAATTTGGGTGATTTCTCCATCCTGGGTTATAAGTATTGCTGTATGGATTGTTCTAGGGCCGAATTGGTTTTCCCAAATAATCCACTTGCTCTGTTTGCCCTTCCTCACCACCTGAGGTTCCACAATAGCCAGCTGATGTTGTGAGACAGCCAGTCCATCGATCTTTCTAGATAAAGCCTCAACTTTGGACATGATAGAAGTAGCCACATCCACTTCAAGAATGCCTACCACCTTCTTTCTCTACCCCTACCATGTGAACATTCATAATTATCGCAGCCATGTCTTCAAAAAGAGTCAAACTTTCTTCAGGAGTTTTATGGTTCAAGGTTGCCCCAGCTGCGGCATCTACTGTTTGTCTCGTTTGATAGTTCAACCAATATAAAATATCTCAACTTGAAGCCACTCTGGGATCCATGGTGTGGGCATTTCCGCATTGAGTCCTTGAATCTCTCCCAGGTTTCATACAACTTCTCCATGTCATATTGATGATAAGATTGAATCTCAGCTCGAAGTTTTAGCGGTCTTTGAAGGAGGGAAGAATTTGTCCATAAACTTCTTAATCAGACCTTGCCATGTAGTAATGGAATTCCTCGGTAAAGAATTCAGCCACTGCTTAGCCTTGCCTTTCAAAGAGAATGGGGAAGAGCCTGAGGCAGATCGCATCATCACTAATTCCATTAAATTTGAAGGTATCACATATCTCCAAAAAGAGTTGGATATGCGCATTTGGATCTTCATCCTGTAAACCATCAAATTGAGTATATTGCTGCACCATCTGAATCACGGCAAGCTTAAGTTCAAAATTATTTGCCTCTACTCGAGGACGGACTATGCTAGAGCTAGCGCCTATCAAGTTTGGCTTGGCAAAATCAGAATTAGTTCTAGGTGGGCTCATTAACTCGGCCATCTCTATTATCAACCAGTTGATGATTCGGGGGATCCACAACAACATTTCCTTGATTCAGCTCTTGAGCATGTTATTGACTTGATCAGCCATTTCTTCCTTTAGTGATTCTCCTTGAATACCAAATGATGTTGACTCAGTCGAGTGTTGCTTTTTCTGATAACGATGAATAATTTTCTCTGGCTCAAGATTAAAAACAGCAAGTTCCTTGGAGTGACTTCTGGTCATGCACTGTAAACGTAATACAAATCAATTATGAGCTCCAAATTCTAAAGAAGAAAAGGGAAAAAAGATAAGAAAGAAATAAATTGGTTAACTTAATAAGTAAAGAGTGTTTCTAATATTGGCGTATCCCCGGCAATGGCACCAAAAACTTGATCGTTGCCAATCGTAGTTTTAATAAATTGAATTCTTGTTCTAAATCCTACTACGAAGCAATAGGCAAGTGCACCTATCGTAGCGTAATATAGCGAGTAAGCACAAGGTCATCCCTCAGAGATACACCAACTACTAGTACTAACTCCGTTCCTATTATCTAACCGCCGCTTAAATATGTTGGTTGAAACTTAATTACTCTAATCTTAAAACTAATAACTCACTAACAATAATGGTTCTGAAGATTTATCAATTAACAAAAGCAACCTAGATCTTATTCCACTCCTTTTCTATCATGTAATTCATTAGATTTATGAAGATTGTCGTAATTGACTTCTTATACTATTGAATTCTCTAGTCAAGTTAACTACTTTCTCAAGTATATTAACCTATCTAATCCTAGGTTTATCAAATAGGATCTCTCCTTAGTTAATAGCAACCTAGAATTGCATAAAGCACATGAATTCGCATCAAAATAATCGATGTAAACAGAAGACTCTTGTTTCCTATCTCTAGAAGAACAATCAAATCTCATTAATTGCATTAAATCTAATCATAAGAGCAATTTCTCAATTAACTAATATGATATCATGCATAAATTCATATTTCGGATCTATGAATCTAAGAAACAATTGAAGGGCATGCAATTAATCATAAGAAAGTCAACAACTTCGCATTAATGACCAAATCTTCGTCACATGACAGAGAAGTTTCAAATAAAATCTAGATCTAGGGTCTACTTCTCCATAAATTGGACAAAAGAAATGCAATTACTAGAAGAATAGATAAAATTCATAGTCACAACCCTCAAAGATAGAATCTTCTTCTTCGTGGGTCTTCAATCTCCCTTGGAATCAACAGAATCTTCTTTCCCTTGCTGTTATGAGAGTGAGAGAAAATAAAAAATTCGTAAACCTCCATTTCTAGGGCAAACTAACGGTTCTATTTATACATGTACCCCGGTTGGATATATGCACAAGCGGATACACGAGTAGTGTATCTCGTTCGTGTATCTCATGCTTGCTTCCAAGTGTCCTTATGTGAATATACACGAGCAAGTACATGGGATGTACATTGGTCGTGTATTTGAAACATCATTGAACAGAAGCAAAACTTAGATACACAAGCAAAGTACATGGGTGTATACTTTGCTCGTGTACTTTCCAGACATTCGTTTCAATATACACAAGTAAAACAAAAAGTGCATGGCGTGTATCTCGCTTGTGTACTTTCCAAAAATTTTTTCTTCACATGTAATGTATCCAATTCCTTCCAAACTTGCTCCGACTCTTCAAAACTCCTTCCCTTAGCTCCAAAATACTCTAGAGGATCCTAAAATTAACATTTATTCCATTAAGCATCCTTTTCTTCAACAAATCATCTAAAAATTCAACAATAAAGCACAATTTCATTACTCTAGATAAGGGTATTTTGCGACTTATCACATGGTTTGAGCTGTTCCAAAAATGCTAGCATCTGCATCCAAAACATTTCCTAAGGCAATCTCATTATGAATCCCCTTCCATCTCATCATCAAACTCATTATTTCTTTATTCACCTAAAGAGCTATCTCTCAGCACAAAAACTACCATTATCCTTGCATTATTCACATGGCCAGCACTCCCAATTGAAAGAATATCACAATCCCCTTGTGACAACCACGTTACCATCAATAAAACTTCCCACATTTTTAGTGCAGGAAGAATTGTAGGGAACTTGTCAGATTCCTAATTTCATGTCAGAAGGTAATGACTCTTCGATTTAAGCTGAGTTCTCAATTGAACCCATCCAAATCAAAACCAATCAACAATCTAAGGTGTCGAGCAATAAATTCTGGTTCATTTTTCCTAATTTGATTTATATTAAACCCTATGCTCATTTAATGTAAATCCTCGACTAAAATAAAAAAAAAAAAAGAAAAATATGTTAATTTATTATAGAGACTAAAATTTATTTATTCATTAAAAAATGTTAAAAAATTATACTAAAAGAAAATCCTTTTTTATAAAAAATTATTATTATTATAATGTATGTATATTATA
This sequence comes from Laguncularia racemosa, assembly GCA_037954665.1. Classification (NCBI taxonomy): domain Eukaryota; kingdom Viridiplantae; phylum Streptophyta; class Magnoliopsida; order Myrtales; family Combretaceae; genus Laguncularia; species Laguncularia racemosa. Next base: position 850,458 of record JBBMOL010000215.1, on the reverse strand, counting down.
TATTATTAGAAAATTCTAAAATGTAAGAAAAAGATAAAAATATTTTTTTTATAAAATAATTTTTTTAAAAGAAAAACATTTTTTTACAAAATTAAAATAAAAAAAAGCATTATTATTATTATTATTACTTCTAAAATGTAAAAAAATAACTTCATTTTTTTAAGGAAATTTTTTTTTAGTAATAATTATAATAATAATTAAAAAAAAAGAGAATAAGAAGAAGAAAACGAACAAACCTAGTCGAAGCTGTGGATTAGAGCTAGGATAGCAATTTCTAGTGACAGCTTCCAACAATAGCTTCAACCCACTAAGAGTTTCAGAACAGTTTTACAGAAATGGTACATCAACTTACCTAGTTGGTTTGATCCTAAATGCAATGGGGGGATAATGGTTAGAGAGGTGATTGGCAGTGAAGATGGTGGAATGGTTTGGAGTGACTGAAAGTGATTAAAGAAACTTCGGAGGTAGTGGAAAACTCTCATATCACTCCCAATTGTTATGAAGTGCTTCATCTAGCTTAAAGAGAGAAACCGAGGCTTAGAGAGAGAGAGAGATTAAAAAAAATTATGGAAGTGGGGAATGGGGGGATTTTCTATGGTTATGTGTGCTTGGAAGGCTTACTCAAGCTCCTATTTATATGATACAATGCCGACATAAGCTTGGAAAATTTCCGATTTGTATTAAATTCAAAAAACAAAATAGTGTGTTTGAATATTTTGATTTTGGATTTTAAGAAATTTGTCGAGATTCAAGTGAAAATTGCTGGCCAAAATGACTCTTTAGTTGTATAATTTTTTTAAAAAAAATCAAATGGAAGCTTCGATTCTTATTGTAATTTCTAGAATCAAGCTTTAGTCAATCAAAGAAAAATCCACATTTTTAATTAATTTTTTTTTCAATTTCAAATGCTAATTTGATTCTCTTTTTTATTGAATCTAAATAAATTTATTAAGCTTGATTCAAATTTGCCAACTTCTATTTTTTAATCCCACCATTAAATTGGAAAATTTGCAAAGGAAAGTTGGTCAAATTGATCATAAAAGGATCTTACCAAACTAGTTTTTCTAACCAAGAATATGCTGACAGAGGTAGAAGATAATCTAATGAAAAAAGCATGTGTTCAAACCACATTTCTTGCAGTTTATTGGAAGAAGAAAACGTGTTTTAAACGCACATTTTCTATTGTCTTAACTATTTAATGGAAGAAGAAAACATGTGTTCAACTGATAGGAATCAAAATCCATCAAGACCTATCATTAGGGTAAGAGCTAAAGGATTTCAAATCTTAGTGACAAGGGCTCTTTTTCGAGCAAAACCGACTCCGAAATTATTTGTTTACTAACCTCTTTTCTCTTATTCTGTATTGTATATTCCAACAGGTACACTTATCATGCTTTACAGGGCGTGGGCAAACTCACTAAGACTCAGCTTAGGGTTATCCATGAACGACCAAAACTAGCGATGAGCTGGGTCGATGAATCTTTATGGAAGAACAGCATGATGAAGACTATTTTTATTTATAATTATTTTTCTTTGGACTATTTATGTTGTAAGTTTTTGGACACTTTTCATTTTCTTTTAATTATGTTTTTAGGATCGGCCCCCCTAAAAGTGGCATAGTTGTAATTTTGTGAACTTTTTAACCCAAAAGGGAGGGAAGTATAAATACTTGCTTAAGTAAGGTTTTTGGGGGAGAATTTTTAGAATAGTCATACACTTTTATGTGAGAGAATTAGGGTTTTTCCTTAGGTTCAGTTTCTCTTTTCAATTTCAATTCCAAGAATTGGAATTGTGGTGAGTGCAATAAGGAGAAATTGTGAGTTATATCAATTTCTTATTGTTGTGTTTCTTTTTATCTCTAGTGAGTCATATTTAGGGTTGGATTGAATTCTTCTTAGTCAGATTTGATTGCATTTGCAATCAAATTATTATTGCCTAATTGATTGGTTTTTATCACTTGTTATTTACCATTAATATTTGCTTCATTTGAACCGTGGTTTACATTGTTTGGAAAGGGGATCTCGGAGGTGGTTCTTGTTGATTTTGTGTGCTATTTCACGTGGTTATCATAAGAATATTAGTGAATCTTCATTGAGGAATACAACATTGTGTAATTCATTTCATGAAATTAGCAGTTGGATTATCTATTGCAATTAGGGTTCACGCGACAATTTGCTCCAACTTTTTAACCGAATTGACCTTGTCTTTAGGGATTGTTATTTGGTTCATTTGTATGTGCTTAATCTTAGTTTTAGGCACACATAACTTGGTATCAGAGTGCAATACTTGGTTCATTTCAAATTGATCACATGGTGTTATGGAAATTGGTTTAGATCTTAAGAATTGACGCCATCATTTGTGATTGGAAGTTAATTTGAATTTAATTGTCTAATTATTTTTTCAAATTGGTTTTTGCATGTGCTTTTCTTTGGGTTTTGGCAATCAATTTTTTGGGATTAAAGCTAATTTAAAAGAAGGGGTTAGTTTTTCTGATTTCTGATCTTCATTTTCGATTAGGGGTTTTTCATTTCTTTTTACCGAAATTGTATCTGTATGGGGGGGAGTTTCTTAATTTTTATTTTTGAGGAGTTTAATTGTTGTTGAAGAGAATTTTAGGTCTTGTTGTGCTCCTTTTTGTTGAGAAATTTTCCCTGAAGGGAAGGAGAGAAATACATTTTCTTGATTTCAAAATTCAGAACTTAAAAAATTTCCCCCATTGTGAAGAAAGTGGAAGATATTCCCTTTCTTGTGTGTTTTCGGAAAAAGGGGTATTTTTGAGCATTTTCTAAATTTAATTATGTGGAGTATATGGAACTATTTGATTTTCAAAAAAAAATTAAAATGGTAGAAGTTATTGGTGTTATTTGAATTTGAAAGTTGCTTCTTACCAAATTTTGGATAGGTTTTTAAAAATAAACCATTTGAATTTGAATTGAGCTGCCTTTGTAAAGTTGCGGTTTGAAATTGTGTTTGAAGTGGAGGAGTGCAACGTGTGGAAGTTGTATGTGTGCTGCACTGTGAGTGAGGGGAGTGTGTGTGTGTTAAATGAAGGGCATGTTGTGTATTTGATTAAAGGGAAATTTGCAACGTAGTGTCCTTGAGCTTGCCATGAGGAAGAGTAGTGTTTCTTTGTGATCATTGTGATCACTTGGAAAAAGTGGAAAATTTGAAAACAAAGAAGGCAAAAGGAGAGTTGATGATTTCGGAATTGTAGTTTGAATTTTGAAAGCAAAGGAGAGTGAATAGAGTGTTGATGATTTCAGAATTGTGGTTGTCTTTTACCTTTTCCCCAGATTTGAAGAGTGTGGAGAAAAGGAAATTATTTCAAATTCAAACACCATTTTTTAAGTTGAAAGAAGTTATTGTGTGATAGTTGAGTAAATGACTTTTTTGAATTTGAATTTGCCTTCTTACTATTTGTAGAAGAGGTTGCATTTAAAGTGGAATTTGAATTTGTTGCTACATTATTTTTTAAGTGGCGGTGTAAAGTGAGTTGTTGTGAGTGGCCAATTAGAGTGTTTTTGTGAAGGAGTATTGAAACGTGAAGTGTGAGTGTGTTAAGGTGAAAGCGCTGGACATGAAGTAAGTTGAGGTGAAAAATAGTGATAGGAATCAGACTCCTATATGACATATCATCAGGGCCCGAGCTAAGGTCTCCATAATTTAGTTTTGAGAATCTTGCTTGAGAAACCTAATCTTGAGGAAGCTAATCTATTTTCTATATCTCTACATTATAGTTGTAGTGCATTTTAGCAAGCTCACTTATTAGTCTTACAAGATACCAAATCACCTTACTTTTGAGTGAGTCAGGATTCTCAACGGGGCTTAAGTCAAAAGTATCTTGAAGACCGGCATCATGAAGACTCTTTTCTTTTATATATTTCTCCTTTAAAAGAGTGTGGAATTTGATGAAATCCAATGGTCCAAAGATGCAATCAAAAATCCAACAAAAGGGTTAATCTTCACCAAATAACAACAAAACAAGTGAAATCCACGTGAATTACACCAGAAGACTAGATCTAATCCGGATTTTTCCTCTTCAACAAAAACCATTCAAGTCACAAATTTTTCAAATATTGATGATGAAAAAATCAAAAAAATTCAATTTATAACATCAAAATTTTATCCATTGCAAAAAAAAAATTAACCAAGAACACCCAAAACAACCCCCAGATATATCAAGTGATGAAAATGAAACACAACAAAAAGGTTGAATTACTACAATTGCCCCTTTTTCACCGCCCTTTAATCTTGGGAAATTGAAAATTAATAAGGAAAAATTATCTGGGAAACCCCAACCCCCTTCCGAAAAATTTAAGGTTTTTGAAAATTTTTTGGCCTCCCCAAAACCCCATAAAGCAAGTATTTTACTTCTACTCCCGGGTTAAAAATGGAAAAAAATTAAAGTCTGCCACTTTTAAGGTGGTTCCCAAAGGAAAAAATAAAAAAAGTGTCCCCCCAAAAAAAAATAAACATAAAAAGCCATAAATAATTACAAAAAAAAATACAAACAACCAAGGTGACCCAACACAAAGGAAATGCTGCATAAAAAATTACTCACATAGGTTTTTCTAAATTTTCGGCCCCAACATTCCAGGGACCTTCCCCCCTTTGTGAACATACATATGTCTTGATTATCCAGCCAATCAAGTTTTTAAGGGGGCTAGGATGGGAAATAGTAAACAAATGAAATTGTCTACCGGCCAGTTTTTAACATTGTGCAATACCATATCGATTATGAGACAAAAAGGTTACCTTGTTTGCAAGGGTGTGAAATATGTTCTCCCTTAAATGCTTTATATCAGAAGTTTATTTTCCCTTTGCGTAAAACATTAAAGGTAATATTTTTCCCCTGAAACTCCTATGGTCCGCAGTTTAGTCTCATAATACCTATATGCCATTGGAAAATCTTGTAGGTTAGTCTGTTTTTGTCACCCTCAACATCTTCCTAGTGTCTCCTAACAGTCATCCCCCTCTTTTTTGGACACTTTGCTGCCATATGCCAATCCATGCTTTTTAAAGCACTTGATCGGGGGTTGCCTTTCCATGTAAATCCAAAAACAGTTCCCCTCCCCATATAGTTTTACTTCTTTCCCCTTCCCAAATAGGTAATTTTCTTATAGTTTTAAGGTAGTTTTGCCCATTTTCCCTTTTTTGCCTCCCCATGTTTTTGTTCCCCCTAATCAACCATCAATGTATGGGTCTGTAATCTTTGGGGGCCTACTGCTTAGAGCCCTAAACAAGTTAGAACCCTTTTGCCCTCCATTTTTAAAGGGCCAACGAAAGCCTATCAATATATATAGTGCTACACCCTAAAAAAAACAACCTATTTCATTTTTCAAGCGAGACGAAGCGTGCCGGTTTTTTTTTAGGGGTTCAAGGGAAACCTACACCTAATCATGAGGGTTTCAAATTCTTGCACTAATCATCCCTGTTTCCCTCCCTCCCCCAAGGTCTGCAGTCCCCCTAAACTTTCCTGTTTGTATGCTAAGGAATGAACCCTTTTTTCAATACCCTTTTATATCCCTCTATGTCTAAATCTCAGCCCCCCTCCCTACCTTTTTTGATAATCAAATTTTCAATAATGCGCGTTCCTATAAACAACAGCACCCAATCGGCCCTTTGGTATTATCATTGATCTCATAATTTTAAAGAGACCCTCTATTGTCCGCCCCCAATCTAAATAACAAGTTGACCCCTTGCCATCAAAAAAGGGCACTGCAGTTTCACTTTCTCCAACCTCGAGGCGGTTGAAATCCCTATTCAAATAGGATTAGCCCAAAATTGCCCCCTTTTCTTCCCTATAGGGAAAGGGTTCCTCCTCATCCTTCTATTAAAATTTTTCCCATTCCCATACCCGTTCTCTAAGGTTTCTTTGGAGTTACCCGGGGTGGTACCTGGGGGTTTTACCATAGGGGTTGTGGTAATGTTTTCTGTCAACCCTTTGCCAGGTAGAAAATGGGGTATAGATCTTGGGCTTTTTTTCCAAATCCTTTTTCCTGCAAATTTATACATGACCTCCCCCAAAACCTGACTATTGGCTTCACACCAATTCCCCATTTTACGTTTATCTGACTAGTTGTAGATAGTTATTGAACCTAAAGGACATTGAAGAAAAGAGACCCCTACAACCACACTGCTTTTAACGCCACATAATAGCCCTCCAAAAGGAAAATACACAACTCCATTAAACTTCACTCAAGGCCCATGTATCTATTAAATTTAAAGTAGCACTTTCTCCAAAAAAATTTAAAAATACAGTGCAACACTTCTAAACCCAAAAGACACTCATTTAACAATACAATTCTCGCCAATTTTAAATTTAAATTGGGGAGTTTCCTTAAAGCACTTAATAAGTTAACCGACCCATGAAAACGAACTTTCGATCGGTAATCCCATTCACCCTAAATTTTATAGAGTTTTCCCTAACGTAGAAGGGCGCCCTGGGTTTTTACTTGTTCAAGTCCAAAAACTTTTTAAATTAAATTTAAGACAGTTCCTTGGTCAAAAGTCTAGCCAGATGATTTGGGCACTGGTTTTAAGATCCCCCTTCGAACCTCCCATTTCAATCAATCAATTCTTTCATAAAGCTCTTTTAAAGTTATTTTCTCAAACTTTTCACGACCTTATAGCAAGCTTCAGCATTGACCCAAGTTCGCACCCGAGTCAATAGTTTTTATTCCCAAAAAAGGGATCTTCGTTAATTTTATCGAGTCTATGGGCCCACTTTGAATTATTTACATATTATTTTTTCTTAAAATTACTCCCAATTTTATTTTTTTTTAAAAAATTCTTTGAAAGGAATCACAATTACAAGTATCATTTCTCCTTCACCCCAGTTACATAGTTCACCTACAAAGCAAAAAAAAGAGCATAAAATCACTAGGACCTAAACCAATTAACTCCCGAAAGAAAAGGGTTTAAATAACAAGAAAGTTCACTTCACTTGGTTTTCCCCTTTTGAAAATTTTGAGCAAGTTTTCTAATAAAAATAAGAGAAAATTTTTTTTTAATTTCCAGGGGGGTTTTAGGGAACAAACTCAAAAACCCCCTTGTTGTCAAAAGCATATCAATATCCCTTTAAATAAGGGGAATTTAAAATTTTTTTTGCAAAACCCTTATATCCTATTTTCGTTTTCCTAACCCCCCCCTTCCCCAAAATTATAAAAGAATTGTCCCAATGTCCTCATAAAAAGAAAAAGGGGAAGCAAAAAAAAAAAAAAGGAAAACAAAACCCCCCTGAATCTCCTACAATGCGGATCTTTCGAAGGGTCGGGCAATGCATAAGAAAAGTCATGAGAACCCCTACTAAAGAACTGTTTGGTTTATTTTAAAAAGCTTTTAAAAACGGCTGTTCTGCACAACAGCCCAAATCTCCAGGGTCCAACTTCCTTTAACAACCCTGAGATCAGTATGAGTCATCATCGATGGCAAGGGGTACAGTCCCCAAATCGGGAGAAGAATCAGATCCAACCCCCCCTCAGTATCCTGTGTTGCTCGCTTCAGAGTGCAACTGCTGGATCTCATGTCGTCCCAGAAAGCGCATGAGGATCCCCAAAAAAGAAAACCGGTCAAAGCACCCCCCGAGTGATGTCTCCCCCCCGGAAACAACCCGGACTTGTGAACGACATTATCACCAAAGCCACCACATGGGGGAAATCTCCCCCCAACTTCTCACAATAGTAAAAACCGTAACCAAATAATGTTTAGGCCTTAACCCGTTTTTGACTGCCTGACTTGTTCTCTCTTAATTTCTTCAAAACCGAGTCAATCCCTTACAAAATCTGCAAACCCCCTATTGGGTTAGGCTTGCTCGGGGTTTGCCTGCCCCAACCTGCTCGGGCCTTTTCCCCTGCTCTTGTTGTTCTTCACGCACCCAGAAAACGAAACCTCCAACTTCGCAAAACACCCTAGGGAGAGGAGGTACCCCTTCCCACAATGCCCCTTGGACCGTGTTGGAAAGACACATTTTTTCAGAATAGGGTAATTGGGACCGACAAAAGCCTTGTGCCCTAGACTACGCTTTTTAAAAACCAAACAACTCCCAATCCACTTTAAACCGGGTACCTATATCATACCCCACAGTGGTAAAAAATCCGAAGCTTTCAAAAACCCCTGGAATCACCTCTACATTTAACCAAAAATTAATAACACATCAAAAACAATTTAAAATTTCTTCCCTTAGTTTTGGGATGGATCTACCCCCCATCTCCCATTTTTTTCCCACACTCTAAAATAACCCTAAAAACATAAAAGTAGAGAAATCAACATAAACCCATTTCCCAAATCCCACATTTGAAAATTTCTCTCTTCAACACTTAACTCCCTTCATAAAAAAAACCCCCACAAAAACAAAAAACCCAAACTTAAATTAATTTTTGGCGACGAAGTCAAGCTAGAAAAGATAAACGCCCTCCTCATGCCAAAGTGTTTCCCCAAGGGGATCTTTCAAGTTGATCAAATTGTTCCCCCAAACCCCATACCGAGCGAGCACTTCCCAATTGATTACCACTTTTGGGCTAAAAACCCTTTCCTTCTCCCTGTGCACCAATTCATCCCCTCCTCAAGTTAGGGGATAGCATCTTAAGCTCTGGTGAACCCCAGTGAATGGGGTGAGTTTTCTTACTGCCCCCTTTTAGTTTAGGCATCTAGAAAACAACCGCTCAAAAATCTTTAAAGTTTGAAAAGGGGATGTCCTTCCCCCCGGGAAACCCAATAAAGAGGAGAAAAACAAAAATTAGAGAGGAGGGGTTTGGGTGTGAATGAGGAAAAAAGTGTGGGGGAAGGCATCTTAATATGAAAAATCTCGAACCTTAGGAGTATTGGACACGGGTGTAAACCGGAGTTTTCGAAGCGTTCAGGCATATTTTCCCTAAAAAAAAAAACTTGTAAAAAATCTTCCCTTTGTGGCACGGCTTTAATTTGGGCCGGCCTATACCCGGTCTCCCTGGAATGAGACACCTTTACAAAGCCCACCCTTTGGGTGGGCTTAGCCCATTTCTTGCCTTTCGTTAAAATCCACTGCAAAACCACAAATCACAAATATATTGATGATGATGAAAAAGGGAAAACAAATTTGTAGAGCAGGGGTTTCCCAGCCACCTTTTGTTTACTGTTGTTGGCTCGACCAAAAGAATAAAGGGGAAATTAGTTATGGATTTGAATGGGGTTAGCTCCGCTCTTTCTTCAAAGCCCTTCTTGTCTCCAAAGTAATTTTAGTCTTTTTCCAGACCTTAAAAATCCCCTTTTCGGGGTTTTAAAATCCCCCTTTCCCAAAGGGAAAACGTTCTTGCCCCGAAAAGGGCCCTGACCATTTTGATTTGAGTTTCCCAGGAAAAATTTTTACTGGGTTGAAAAAACAGTCCCCTATCCCTCCCAAATTGCTTGTGCGGGCGTAATCTTGTGCTGAATGTTTGGCTCTCCCCTTGTAATATTACGTTTTCATAGGCACAAGTCTTAACTCATAAACTCATTAATATGCCTTTTCCCTTGAGCCCCTGATTTGTTAGATCAGATCGTGTCTGATTCCCCAAAATCCTATGTTAAATCTCAATTGGTAATGACACGTTTTCCTTTTTACAAACCCCGGAAAGGATGTTCAAGGGTTTTTTGAAGGGCCGTTTGTAAGCCTAACACATGTCAACCTGTTCCCCAAACCCGCCCATGCTGGAGGGATCTCATTAAGATGCGCTTTAGTCTTTTTTCAACTCTCTTGCCCACTTGTTGGGGTGAAAGGGAGTGGAAAGAGGGTGGGCACTCCTATTTTTTTTAGTTTTTTTTTAATGAGTTGCAAAAAGTGTCCCCATCACTGATGAGTGCTCGAGGCACCCCAAAGCGGAAAAGGCTTCTTGGGATTGACAACCAAACCCTAGCGTCATTTGCAGTAATTTGGTTTCTCCCCATTGAAAAATATCCACTCACCAATAATACTTTTTTTCCCCAAAATAAAGGAGGAAGGGCCCCCATAAAATAAAACCCCCATAATCAAACACTTCGCCCCTCTAAAATTAGTGTTGGGGCATTTGTCCCCCTTGAAATGTTGCCGTCTCTCTAGCATCGATGCATTAAGCCACAAAATTTGGGGGCACCCTTAAATCCGACGGCCATAAAAACCAGCCTCTACCCTTTGTGGGGCCCTTTTTTTCTATGGTGCCCCCCAGTGGTCCCCTATGGTGGTTAAATCTCCCATCCTTCCCCTGTGAGACCCAAAAACCCTTTAAACTTTGGTATGAGCAATACCTGAACAAGAGGGGGCTTCCCAATAGTAATATTCAGGTGGTTAAAGAATTCTTTTTCGTTGCTTTGACAGTCCCTTTGGAAGGGCCTTGCCCATTTAAAAGTTGGCCTGTGAAACCATGGACTCCGAATTAACTTTGCGAGGAATAAAAATTTCTCCTCAGGAAATCTTTCTTTGATTTTTTTCCTTTAGCTGCTCAACAATGGGTTTTCCCAAACGAGATAGATGATTCGCTGAAGATTTTTTGCTCCCCTTTTTGTCTTGATCCAAGGAAATTCGCAATAGGGGTATCCACCCGATGAGGGGGGGTTTTGCATTATCTTGGTATTAAGTATCTCAATGCTAAGGGGCAGTATACACTATACCTTGAGAAAAAAAAGTAGGGGTCGGTTTTTTCAAAACGAACACTACTGCTAATAACTCCTTTCAGTAGTGGTTTAATTCTCTTTAGCACCGGTTTTTAAATTTTGCGGGATGTTATTTGGGTGGAAATACTTATCCCTTTTTTTGCCCCGGAAGTCCCAAAGCATGTCGCTGGCATGCAATTTGTTTAAATGGTGGGTTCCAATCGGACCACCATGATAAGAGCCTTTGGGCAGTTTCTCCTTTACACCTCAAAAGCTTTTGGGGCATTCATCATTGAAATCAAAGGGATGTCCTTCTCCAACAAACCCGGTGAAGGAAACAATTTTTGGGAACTCCTTGAGAATCGTTATAGAATTGAGTCCCAGAAAACTCCAAAAGCTTTAACCCAAGAAGGTGGGGGGGAATTTAGCTTGTATCAACTTTGGCTCTCTACTTCAATCCCCCCTTTTGAGATATTTTTTCCCCAAACAATACCTTCTCACCATGAAGTACATTCTCCCAATTAAAACTAATTGGTTTTTTTCCAAACTAAAGAGCACCTTTCCCAAATTTTTAGGGAAGAAACAAATGAATCCCTAAACACGGAAAAGTCATCCCGAATACCTGCAATATCTTCAATAATCTTTAAAAAACGCTAACATTCCCCCCGCTGAAAAGGGCCGGTGCATTACTAACCCCAAGGGGATCCTCCATAAGCAAAAAGCCATGGGACATGTGAGGTTTTTTCTTGATTTTAGGGGGAATTTTGATCTGGTTTTAAAATCCCGACATCCCTCTAGAAAAAGAGAACATATGTTAGAAGCCCCCCTAAATTTTGTCGACAAAAGGCAAAGGAAAAAGGTCCTTCGAGTGGCTTCATTTAATTTGCGATAGCAAGCGACTTGCCATCCCTCACCATCCTCATTGGTATGAGCTCATTATTTTCATTTGGACCAGTTCCCTTCCCCCTTCTTTGGGACCATTGGACGGGGCTTACCCATGAAATACAGAAATAGGATAAAATTTTTCCCGATCTAACAAAATAATTACCTCTTTCTTAATGACTTCTTTCATGTTGGATTAAATCTCTTTGGGTTTCACCACAGGGTTGAAATTGTCTTCCTCAGGTTTTGTGTGTGCAAAAAGTTGGACTAACCCTTGGTATCCGGGTTTCCATCCAAAGTGTTATGTCCTTCAAAACTTCGAGAGCTTTTCCTTGAACAATGGTTAGCCCCGGGCAATGATAACCGGGAATGAGATTTTCTTAAGAAAGCATACTCCAAAAAATCAGGGAGTTGCTTCGTTCTAAAATTTGGGGTCTTCAATAAAGGGTTTAATTGGTAACATCTCTTTCATCATATTCTCCCTTTTTTTTTTTAACCCAAATTCTTTCCCTTTATCAAGATGAGTCAAATTTTTGTACTGCACAATCATTGTCCTTCAATATCCCTACTTCAAAATCAATTTCTAAAGGATCCTTGCATAAATATCTTCCACAAAGTATCGGCAAATCAAAGATAAAATATCATCAGAATTTACCGAAATTTCTTCATCACAGCCGGTATCGTTTCCTAAATATCTTCCCAATGCGCACCTAATCGGCCCTAGCTACATCAATGATGCTGGGGTGTGGGTAAAAAAGGGCGTCCCAAGATCGAGGGAAATTTGGCAACATCCCTGTCCGGATCACAAAAACAACCCCGGGGGATGAAAGTCTTACTTTCACTAAAACATCTTATAACCCCTCAGGAAAAAATTTTACTGATGGTTTGTTTTAAGGTCATTCGTGTGGGCTTTGGGTCCCCTAAACCCAGCTTTTGAAAAAGTGAATAGGCATCAAGTTTATACTACCCCCCAAAACTGCTTGTTTTTCACGGGTAGATTACCAATGAAACAAATATGGTGAAATCCCTGGGGTCTTTCATTTTTTGGAAGCTTGTTTGTAAAACAGGAAAAACCCGCACCAATTGTTGTAGTGGAGATCTCTTCCTTTTTTCTTTTATTAACCAAATCTTTCAAAACTTGGCATAACCTGGGATTAAGAAAGGGTTCCACAAAGGGTAAGTTATGTGTAATGTTTAACAAAATCCAAACTTATTGAAAAGTTTCCCCATCTTTTTGTTTCGCAGCCTTTTCGGTATGGCAAAGGGGGTTTATAGGGTGGGCAAGGTGTCTTTTTTAGTTCCGAGTCTTTTTTTTTTCTTTTCCTCTATATTTGCCTTTTTTCTGCTTTTTAGTGGGCTTGCCCCCTTTTAACAGCCATTCCCCCCCCCTAATAATAGGGGTTTCCCCCTTTACTGATTTCACTCCTTTCCCTCCTAAAAAAACATGCCCTTCAGTGTTCCTTCGGTTGGTTCTTTTGTTTTTTTCCCGGGAGGACCCTTGTGGTCACTCAGAAGTCTTTGGAGATTCCCCACCTGGTTTTCCAAGTTATGGATTGAGGCTTCATATTTCTTAGAGTGCCTCGTGGATTTTTGGCGTTGCTCCCAAAGTTTGGGAAAAAACTTTGCAATTATATTCAAGCTGATTTCTTTTCTTGAAAGGAGGTGGGGCTGGTCTTTGGAATTTCCCGGGGCAGGGCTTTTACCCCCCTGGAAATTCTGATTACTCCATAAAAAAATTAGGATGATTGCGCCACCCTGGATTATTTGTGTTGCTATAAGGATTGTTTTATGGCCTTGGGGGGTTTCCCCAAAATCAACGGGTCTGGCAAAATTCGATATTGCATTGTTGGAAAGGGTTCAGTTGAGCAGTTTTGGGTGGGTGATACAAATCCCTTCAACTTTTAGCGAGTGGGATCCCTTTTTTTGCAAATTGTGTCATCAAATTACCCCATAAATACCCGCGCCCCGTGCTTTTTTTTTCCCTAGCTCCCTGGTATTTTTTTGCCATGTTCTCAAACAAAAAACCCAAGACTCTTCCGACGTCCCTTTACTTTAGAGTACCCCCAGCGCACATCAATTGTCTATTTTTAGTTGCATAGTCAAGCCCCCTTTGAAGGGGAAACTTGCAGCCCGTTAAGCTTTGGTGATGTGGACCCGCCTAAGAAGATCCTTAAATTCGATCCTGTTCATGAGGGGGTCGTGGTTAGTTGGTGAATGATGTGATATCATTTCTCAAATTTGGGATTTTCGATGGTGGGAAATAAAAGTATGGAAAATTCCACCCTCTGGGGCCAAATGGGTTTGGGAAACCCGGTTTTGTGAATAAACCCCGCCTTGTTTCCCCCCGGAGAGTGAAAAGGGGAAAAATCCAATTTTAGGCTTCCTTTGATCCCCCGTTTTTGCTTGACAGTTGCACAAAAATCCAAAAACATCGGATGTGCGATGAGGGTCCCTTTTCGGCAAACCCTCAAATGGCATTGATTGTGAATCAGTGCATTGTAGGGCCTTGATTTTTTAAGTTGTTGGCCCCTATTGCCAGTGCACAATACCAAACCCAGTGCTGCCCATGTTGGGGCGGGGTATTCAACCCCTCGTCCTTCGTTCACTGCCATTGGGTTTAGCTTCTAAGTTACCACATGTGATAGAAACTTCTTTGTAGCCACTGATGTTGCTTCTTCACTTTCCCCAAAGTTCGTCGAAAAACAAATTCCTTCATCCCTAGCCTTTTTATCACCCTTTAAAGTTCGGGCAAAATTTAGGTCAAGGTCAAGAAGCTAGATGAAGGTCCTTATCATAAATGCGGGAAAAAAAAATGATGAACTTTTGTTTTCCCAAAAAAATTTGAATGGAAGACGAATGAAACAAAGAGAAATAATTTACAAAAAAAAAAAAATTATAAATTTAAAATGAGGTGTCAAGTTTTCCCAATATTAAAAAAACCCCGGCAACGACGCCAAAACTTGGTTAAGATGATTTTTCTAAAAGTCAAATCCCATACTCAAAACCTAGCTTAAATCAGTTCTCAGGCAAGTATACCCTTTAATTAGCAATATAGCATTAGATACGGTATCGATCCACGAAAACTTAATTTTCTAGTCTAACGATTATCCATATTTAACTTCCACTATTGATAACCAATTACCCCAATTAGATTTAAAAACTGAAGGGGAAAAAATTAAATGATCGATTAAAGTATTTTAAAAACTCCTTTAGTTAATTCAATTATCTAAACTACCAACCCCCAAATTCCCCACAATTATCATGCAACTTTATTCAATTTCAAACTTTCCCAAAGATTGATACACAACATCCCCTTTATCTGCGGAGCTTCTTACACTAGATTAAGTTTCTCAAAGATCAAAAAATCCCTAATTTTAATTTAAATCAATAAGATTCTCTTTTAAATTACATAATTGTTTTCAAAAATCCTAGGATCTCAATTGAACCAAACCCCCAGACCCCATTAATCGAAAACCCCCATAAACCCATTTGGGGTTACAAGTAGTCTTTTTATTCTTCCAGATCTTTCCCTTTTTTAACGATTTCTCAAATTTTTTTAAAAAAGATCTAATCATCCTAATACTTGCGCCATATCAAGATGAAAAACCATGATTGAAAAAGAATAAAAACAAAGATCAGGATTAATCATTGAAAATCAAAAAATCCATTTCTGACAATTAGGGGTTCCGGGGGACGGTATAAAAACAAATTAATATCATGGTTCTAATAAAGAGAACAAAAAAGGGGAAAAAATTTTTGAATCCATAAATAAACCCTGAGACAAACACAAAGTCTTGGCTTCGATTATGGAAACTTCTAAAATTTTCTTCTCTAAAGGGTTTTTTATGCCTCCCCCCCCCCTTCTCTCTCTGATTGGTTCTATTTATACTCTTCAGGGAAAAAAAGGCGAGGATCTTCAGCTGAAAGATCGAATATATCTTTTAAATTTTCCCAAATAAATCTCGAAAAGGAAAAAATACGCCTGCCGCCCCCCAACAGGCCCGATTTTAAACCGTGTCTCCCTTGGGGCGATAATCGCAATTCCTATCCTTGTTCAGTGTGGGCACCTAAAACCCGGGTAGATTACAAAAACCCGGGCCCAAACTCTGGACTCCCCCTTTTCCCCAAGTTGCCACGGCTTCAAGCAAATCCAATTTATAAGCCTACTTCTTTCCAAGTGACAAATTTCATCCTAAAAAGGTGCACACGGCTCATAAACGGCAGGTTTCCCTAAAGTTGTCCATTTAATAGCTTAACTTGATCTTTTAGTCCAAACATGTCCTTTTTTTTTTCTTTCCATTCCTTTAGTATTTTACCCTAAACTGATATATTTTTTCTGTTAAGTACGAATCCGCATTGATTTTTTTTAAAAAAAAACACAAATTCATCATTAAGGCCCAATGATTTTTAAAAGGATTAATTTTTCTCTTATCAGTTGAGCTCTCATTCCACGGCAACAAAACAAAATTGGAACCCAAAAAAAGGAACTTCTCCAAATGGCAAACATGATTCCAATAGTTATGTGCAATCAAAGTGATTTTTACAAATAACTTATAACTAAGTTTGATTTGAAATTTAAATTGTTTCCAATTCCCACGCCAATTGAATTCCAAGGAAATGACTCTTCCCAAATTTCCCAAAGTAAGTAGACAAAATCATCATTAAAAGCTTCAAACTATTTGAAACCCCAAATGATGGAATTCAATTTAAGAACCTCCTCTTCTTCCTCAAACAAATAACTACGGCAAGGATGAAACAACAACTTAAAATTTTCTGAAATTCAATTTAATTAAGAGCTTCCCCTATCTTCTTCAAAAAATCATCACGGCAAAGGAAGTAACAAAATTCAATTTTTTTCCAAAATCCCCTTTCCCCCCAACAATCACAAAGATCATTTCCCTTTAATCAATCATGGTCACTCAAATGGAAAAAAAGCAATTACAAACCCCAGTCTACATCAACAAGCAACAATATAACACCTTAACAACATAACAATTAACCAATTTCCCTCCACAATTCGGTTCAAATGGGAAAACAACAACCTTTTTAAATTTTAAACTTCAATTGCAAATCCCCTTCTAAAAACCTCAAGCTCTGATACCAAAAGAGATGTGTCCCAAAACAAGCCCAAGCACATGCAAATGAATCAAAGAAACAATCCCAAATCAAGCATATGAACCAGTTCAATTGGACAGGAAATTGCGTGAACCTAATGAATTTTGACGAAAAAACCCAAAAGGGCCAAAGAGCAATGAAAAAATTAACAAGGTTAACTTCCCAAATAAAAACAAATACAAGTGAAACCACGTGAATTTTCACCAAGAAGCTAGATCAATACCCTGTTTTTCCTCTTTTCCAACAATAAAACCCTTCACACACAATTGTTCAAATATTGATGATGTAACAAATACTAAAACTTCAATCTTAAATCATAATTTATCAAATTCAAAAAAATCTAAACCAAAAACATCCAAATCAACCCTAGATATGACTCACTAGTGAGAAAATGAAACACAACAAGAAGGGAAATTGATATTACTCAGAATTTCCCATTGTTGCACTAGCCACAATTTCAACTCTTGGAAATTGAAATTGATAAGAGAAATTGGATCTAGGGAAACCTTAAGCCCTCTCACGAAAATGTGAAGTGTATTATGAAAATTGTTTGCCTCCTCAAACCCTAGTAAAAAGCAAGTATTTATACTTATTACTCTTAGGGTTAGAAAATGGATAAAAATTATAAGTTTGCCACTTTTAAGGTGGCCAATCCTAAATGGAAATTACAATAAAAATGAAAGTGTCCCAAAAGAAAAATACAACATAAAATAGTCCATAGAACAATTACAAAGTACAAAAATATCATAAGTCTTTATGAGCAAATGCTTCGAAATGGAAACAATCGCAGTGGTTCTTTGATTGTAAATCTGAAGATGTCCCGTGTCCATCAACTAGTATAGGACATATTGGCATCCCATGGAGAATTATTATTGTACCTGTAAGATTATTTCTCAAATATTTATTAGAATAAAAGATATAAAGTAAATATAAGCGATTTGGTCTATCAGCCAAATCTAGTTTTGAAGGTATAGGCGGGGCCGGAAAATTTCTCATCATTCAAAGGTCCAAAATGTCTAGCAATAGATCAGTCGACCATCAAAGGTTAAAAGGGCTTTAATACATTGTGATGATTATGAGGAAAAGAAGGTATTATTGATGGGATAGGGTGAGATGGAGAGGTTAATTATAGAAGAGGCTCTAACATACTTGCTTCAGTTGAGATGTGTATTAGGGTTACAGGAGCCACAATCTCTACCTCCAACAGTTTCTCAGGTATTGAATGAGTATACTGACATTTTTTCCTGATGATTTGCCAGCAGGATTACCACCTTTGAGATAGATAGAGCATGTGATAAGATCACATTATACTTATATTTTCTTTTGGACTTATATTAAATTTATTTTAATATTATAAGAAAATATAAAGAAATGATACTTAATGGTATTTATTGTAAAAATACAGGTTTTGAGGACCCAAAAGTAAATTAACAAGTTAATTGGAGGAGTTTTTCACAAAATTTAAGAAGTGAGCGAAGGATTGCACTCAAGGCCGCCGACCTTGAGCCGGCCTTTTAAACCGGCTCAAAAAGAAGAAAAGCCGCCGGCCTTAAACCGGCCTTGAGCCGGCCTTCATTACTCCCCGGATATCCATTGCAAGAATCTCTCCAAAATCATATCTTAATTAATTTGCTAACTCAAATCCTCATCAATCCACCTCATCCCCCTCCTCTTTGGATCTATAAATAGACCCCTTGTGTGAACCTTGGAAGCATCCCTTTTTGTTGGAGAATCCATCCTTTCTTTTGTTTAGAATTCTTTTTCTTCTTCTTTGTTCTAGCCTCATTAGAATTTCCTTAGGTACTTTAGATTTTTCCAAAGTTTAGTTTGAAGAAAGAATGTCATTTTGTTGAAGTTTGCTTTCAATTGAAGAATCAAGGAGTCATTTTGGAAGATTGAAGCTCTTGAAGATTATAGCAATTGTTTCCATTTACTTTATTTTCTTTTATGCCATTTATTAGTTTAATCTTTGTTGTTTAATATGAATTCCATTGCATCTATTTATTTCAATTGTTTTTATACAATTCATACTATAATGTTCTAAATCATCCTTGTGGGAAAATTGGATGAAACCCTAGAATGTTAAAAGGATAATTGTAGCCATGTTATATGATTAGGAATTATTAGGATTATTCATGATTGCAATTCCTTTGATTTCAATTATAATTGGTCTTTCATTATAATTGTTAGAAATCCTTTTGATACGGGAGTTGATGAGGATTTGTTAGGATTCTTAATTAGATTAATTGTCAATACGGGAGTTGCGATAATTGGTTTAATTAGAGTCTATGGAGGGCACAATGCAATGTTTCTTGTTAATTAATCACTAAGGGATTAGGGTTAATTGATTTAGGGCATTAGTTGTTTGTAGCATCGGAGGTGTATGAACATAATTTTGATTCCTTGGTTAATTGGAGACGCGGAAGCCGACTAATTAATTTAAGGTCAACATCCCTAAAAAGGATTTTCTAAACTCACTTGAATAAACTTATAACCACAAGTTGATATAACATGGTAGCAATTAGATTAACAAATCTAGGGTGAATTCTAATTTCCCTTGTTCATAATTGATAGATTCTTCATAAAATTTTCCTTGTTGCTTTAAGTTAAATTTTTAGATTAGACATTTCAAAACCCCTTTTTAATCACCTAGTATTGATAAGAATTGCCATAGATCTAGTACTCTATTGGTTCCTCGAGGGATCGACAACCTTACTTTTCACCACTTTATTACTTGATACGACCAGTGCACTTGCTGCAATTTACGCTCCCATTTTATATATACGTTCTGAGCGTATCAAGTTTTTGGCGCCGTTGCCGGGGAACTAATAGATATTAGATTTCGTAATTCTGTTGGTAATTTAGGCACAATTATTTTTTTATTTAATTTTTCTTATCATTGTGTGATCGTTTTCCATTCTCTTTAAGGTTCTTTTTATGCGCAAGAGTAGAAGTGCTGAACTTCTACCAATTAATCTTGAGATAGAACGCACCTTGCGACAACTTAGAAGAGAGCAGAGAAGAAAGGAAGAAGAGAACATGGCAGATGAGAACAACAATCAGATTCAGGGTGTTGGTAGAGCACTTCGAGAATACACGGTACCTGTTGTTTCAGGTCCTGCAATTAGAAGACCAACAATTCAGGCTAATAATTTCGAGTTAAAACCAGCACTCGTTCAAATGGTTCAATCAAATCAATTTGGAGGATATCCAAATGAAAGTCCTGATGAGCATATTGCAGTATTTCTTCAATATTGTAATACAGTGAAAATGAATAATGTATCTGATGATGTAATTAGGCTACAACTTTTTTCCATTTTCACTTAGAGAAAAAGCTAGGGCTTGGTACAATTCATTGCCACAAGACTCTGTAACCACTTGGGTAGATCTCTCATCTAAATTTTTAAGGAGATTTTTTCCACCATCTAGAACTGCTAGGTTAAGAAATGACATCACAAACTTCAGTAAGTTTAGTGGTGAATCACTTTATGAAGCATGGGAAAGATTCAAGGAGGCAATTAGAAAATGCCCCCATCATGGATTACCAGATAATCTCCTTATTGAGATATTCTATCTCAGTTTAGATGACACATTGAGATCTCTGGTAGATGCTGCTTCTGGTGGTGCATTAATGAGTAAGACATATGATGAGGCTAGTGCTTTGATAGATGAAATGGCCTCTAGTGCACATAATTGGCAACATGAAAGAGGTAAGTCTAGAGTGGCATCTGTCAATGATATGGACACCTTAACAGCTCAGATTTCTGCTCTTACCGCCCAGGTAAGTAAACTCACCTCTGCACCTTCTTTCAATGTTAATCAATTTTCTTATTGTGAGTTATGCTCAGGACAACACTCAACTCTTGAGTGCCCATCTAGAAACTTTTCCTCCTCATCCCATGGAGAGCAAGTAAATTTTGTCAACAATTTCCAAAGAGGAAATCAAGGACCCTATTCAAACACCTACAATCCAGGGTGGCGTAACCATCCAAATTTCTCATGGAGAAATGATAACAACGCACTTAAACCCCCTGGATTTCAAAAGCAAGGTCCTAATCATAATACTCCCCATCAACAATATCCTAATCATAATACCTCTTCTCAGCAAGGTCAATCTAAAATGGAAGAACTCATGATAAGTTATATGCAAAAGACTGACACAATGTTGCAAAATCAACAAGCCACCATTAGGAATCTTGAAAATCAGCTTAGTCAAATGTCTCAACAGTTGAGTAATAGACCATCTGGGTCTTTACCTAGCAATACTGAGCAAAATCCTATGGGTGTAAATGCTATTATGTTAAGAAGTGGTAAGGAATTGGTTGATAAGAAACTTGAGGAAGAGGAGGTTAACCTGGGGAAAGATAAAGGGAAACAAAAGGAAGAGGAGCCAAAGCAAAATTCACCAAAAGTGAAAGCATATGTTCCTCCTATTCCTTTCCCAGGAAGGCTGAAGCAACAACAATTGGATTCACAATTTGCTAAATTTTTAGAAGTCTTTAAAAAATTGCAAATTAACATTCCTTTTGCAGAGGCACTTCAGCAGATGCCATCATATGCTAGGTTCATGAAGGATTTACTCACAAAGAAGAGGAAGATTGAAGGGAATGAACCAGTGATGCTTATAGGGGAATGTTCTATGATCTTACAAAAAATTTATCCAATTTGCCGAGAAAACAAAGAGATCAGGGAAGTTTTACTGTTCCTTGCACTATTGGTAATTTTAATTTTGATAAAGTACTTATAGATTCTGGTGCAAGTATAAATTTAATGCCTCTGTCCATTTTCAAAAAACTAGGACTTGGAGAATGTAAGGAGACGCACGTTACCTTACAACTTGCGGATAGAAGTGTCAAGTACCCAAAGGGTATAGTGGAGAATGTCCTAGTAAAAGTGGACAAATTCATCTTTCCAGTTGACTTTATAGTCTTGGAAATGGAAGAAGATAGAGAGGTACCCATGATCTTAGGAAGACCATTCCTAGCCACAGGTCAAGCTCTAATTGATGTAGGACAAGGTAAGCTCACCCTTAGAGCACTAGATGACCAGGTAACATTTGATATGTATGATCCTGTGTTTTTGTCTAATGAGAAAGCAATGTATTCTGACATATCTGCTGAGGGTGAAATTACTAACAATGATGTGGAGGAAGATGTAGGGCAAACCACTCTTGAAGCTGTCTTGAATGAGATAGATGATTGGGGGATGAAGATGAGCAAGAAAACAAAGGTCGTGAACAAGTACCCCAGACTGAAAATGTTGTTGCTTTTGAGAAGACAGACGACTATGAGAAGCCACCAGTGCCGACACTAATGCCTATGCAGACACTTGAACCCAATGTCTTTTCTAATCAATTGTTTGGTTATAAGTGTCTGAATTTAGGAAATCCATGGCCTCACATTAATCAAGCGCCTATGACAAAAGAATTGCAGCAGCAGATTCAAGGCCAGTTGGATGAACATAGGGAAATCCTGGGATGGTCAAGGGCAGACATCCAGCAGGTAAGTTTGTTGATATCTACCTACAAAACATTGGTGGAAGCTGAAAAGAAGGGCACCATCCCATGGAAGGAAGCTTGGAATCCTAATCTGAAAACGATGGTGTTGAAGGAGTTGTTTAAACTCCTTGATGTAAGCTAACCCTGATAGTCAGGCTGATGACTATAAAACAAGCGCTTCATGGGAGGCAGCCCATGCTTAATAAGTATCTATAATAGTTTCGTTAAAAAAAAAAAAAAAAAAAAAAAAAACTAATTCAAGGCTGGATAAGAGCTGCCGGTGCAATCAAGACACTCCAAGGATGACAGACATTTTAGGAGGAATTTTCTTCTTGATGAACAATTTTACACCAGGGAAGTACCAGTATTTCAATTTCTGCATTGACATTCGTTCCCTTAATTTTGTGATATATTAGGAACAATGAGGACATTGTCCAATTTAAAATGTGGGGAAGGGATTATAAATGTAGAATTATAATGATTGCACACATCATGAGCTTAGAAATCCCATGCTTTATTTATGTCCTTAAGTGTTTACCATCAATGGAATCTTGAAATTGACTTAGATTGGTGCCCCACTCGCCAACTGTTGTGATTAGTTTACATAGTTAAAATTTAATAGTAAAATCTCTAGAGAATGGGTTTACCCTATGTTTAGCCTTTGAACTTGAGATTGAGTCCTTAAGTTGAAAAAACAAGCAAGTTTACTTCAAGGAAAAATTGGTTGGGATAAATCTCTCTTGAAATTTCTTTGAGAATACCTTAACACCTAGTGAAAGAGGTAAAGGAAATATTTTACTTAGTGATCCCTTAAAAAAAAAAAAAAAAAAAAAAAAAAAAAAGCCTTTACTCCAATAACTCAGGAAAGTGAGTTAAGAGTATCCAATCTTAAATGTTAGTGTGAGGAAGAGTTCGTAGGGTCCCTTTAAAACCTGGTCACTTAGGCGATGAGCCCAGGATGTGCCGACTCAATGAACTCACAATAACGAGAAGGGCGGAAAGAAAAAAATATTAGTACCTTAATGCAAGTCAGGTTGACATGGGCGAGCTTTGGTCCCTCAAAAGAGTGAAGTCTCACTCCGCTGCCAATCAAGGCAAATAAAAAAAAAAAAAAAAAAAAGGGGAGAAATTCTAGGAAAAAATGGATACCATATGCTTTCACTCCTTGTTATCTTGTTTAGAGAAGTAAAATTGAGGGAGATGATACTTGCTAATAACCAATGAAGTTTAAATGAATGTTTTTCCTTATGGACTAAGTATTGTTTTCTATTGTTAAACACTGGGATTAAAAATCTGTTGTATTTAGATTAACTACTAAATTTCAACTAGATATACTAGTTACAAATTTCAGTATGGTCAGAACAATGGGCACCAGAAGTTCAATGATGGATTTCTCTTGTTTAAATCAATTATTTTGCTTGAGGACAAGCAAAAGTTCAAGTGTGGGGATGTTGATAAGATCACATTATACTTATATTTTCTTTTGGACTTATATTAAATTTATTTTAATATTATAAGAAAATATAAAGAAATGATACTTAATGGTATTTATTGTGAAAATACAGGTTTTGAGGACCCAAAAGTAAATTACAAGTTAATTGGAGGAGTTTTTCACAAAATTTAAGAAGTGAGCGAAGGATTGCACTCAAGGCCGCCGACCTTGAGCCGGCCTTTAAACCGGCCTCAAAAAGAAGAAAAGCCGCCGGCCTTTAAACCGGCCTTGAGCCGGCCTTCATTACTCCCCGGATATCCATTGCAAGAATCTCTCCAAAATCATATCTTAATTAATTTGCTGACTCAAATCCTCATCAGATCCACCTCATCCCCCTCCTCTTTGGATCTATAAATAGACCCCTTGTGTGAACCTTGGAAGCATCCCTTTTTGTTGGAGAATCCATCCTTTCTTTTGTTTAGAATTCTTTTTCTTCTTCTTTGTTCTAGCCTCATTAGAATTTCCTTAGGTACTTTAGATTTTTCCAAAGTTTAGTTTGAAGAAAGAATGTCATTTTGTTGAAGTTTGCTTTCAATTGAAGAATTCAAGGAGTCATTTTGGAAGATTGAAGCTCTTGAAGATTATAGCAATTGTTCCATTTACTTTATTTCTTTTATGCCATTTATTAGTTTAATCTTGTTGTTTAATATGAATTCCATTGCATCTATTTATTTCAATTGTTTTTATACAATTCATACTATAATGTTCTAAATCATCCTTGTGGGAAATTGGATGAAACCCTAGAATGTTAAAAGGATAATTGTAGCCATGTTATATGATTAGGAATTATTAGGATTATTCATGATTGCAATTCCTTTGATTTCAATTATAATTGGTCTTTCATTATAATTGTTAGAAATCCTTTTGATACGGGAGTTGATGAGGATTTGTTAGGAATTCTTAATTAGATTAATTGTCAATACGGGAGTTGCGATAATTGGTTTAATTAGAGTCTATGGAGGGCACAATGCAATGTTTCTTGTTAATTAATCACTAAGGGATTAGGGTTAATTGATTTAGGGCATTAGTTGTTTGTAGCATCGGGAGGTGTATGAACATAATTTTGATTCCTTGGTTAATTGGAGACGCGGAAGCCGACTAATTAATTTAAGGTCAACATCCCTAAAAAGGATTTTCTAAACTCACTTGAATAAACTTATAACCACAAGTTGATATAACATGGTAGCAATTAGATTAACAAATCTAGGGTGAATTCTAATTTCCCTTGTTCATAATTGATAGATTCTTCATAAAATTTTCCTTGTTGCTTTAAGTTAAATTTTTAGATTAGACATTTCAAAACCCCTTTTTAATCACCTAGATATTGATAAGAATTGCCATAGATCTAGTACTCTATTGGTTCCTCGAGGGATCGACAACCTTACTTTTCACCACTTTATTACTTGATACGACCAGTGCACTTGCTGCAATTTACGCTCCCATTTTATATATACGTTCTGAGCGTATCAGCATGCTATTGATCTTATGCCCGATTCAGTGTTACCAAACTGACCTGCATATCACATGAATCTCAAGGAGGCTAAGGAATTGAAGCGCTAAGTAGATGAATTGGTTGAAAGGGGGTTTGTTAGAGAGAGTCTCAGCCCATGCGCTGTTCCCGCCCTTCTTGTTCCTAAGAAGGATAGTACTTGGAGAATGTGTATTAATAGCAGAGCCATCAACAAAAATCACCATCAAATACAGGTATCCTATTCCTAGACTTGATGATATGTTAGATGAGCTGCATGGTTTACAAGTCTTCTCCAAAGTGGATCTTAAAAGCAGATATTACCGGATTCAGATGAGAGAAGGGGATAAATGGAAGACTGCTTTTAAAACACATCATGGACTGTATGAATGGTTGATTATGCCCTTTGGTTTAAGTAATTCTCCTAGTACCTTTATGAGGTTGATGAATCATGTACTGAAAGAATTTCTAGGAAAATTCGTTGTTGTTTATTTTGATGATATTCTGATCTACAGCAAAAACCTAGAACAACATGTGGAGCATCTTCAGGCAGTATTTGCAGTATTGTGGACACAACAGCTATTTGCAAATATCCAGAAGTGTTCCTTTTACCAAACTAAGGTAACATTTTTAGGTTTTGTTGTATCTGGTTTAGGTGTTAGGGTGGACGAGGAGAAAGTGAGGGCAATCAAGGAATGGCCAACACCTACTTCAGTTATTGAGGTAAGAAGTTTTCATAGACTTGCATCCTTTTATAGACGCTTTGTCCAAAATTTCAATAGTATAGTTAGTCCTCTCACAAATTAACCAAAAAGAGTGTACCTTTTGTCTAGAGTGAAAAAGCTCAGAGGAGTTTTGAAGAGATAAAAGAAATACTCACTTGTGCTCCATTATTGCCTTTACTTGATTTTGACAAAGTTTTTGAGTTGGAATGTGATGCTTCTAGGATTGGAATTGGTGCTGTATTAATGTAGGAAAAGAGACCTATAGCATACTTTAGTGAGAAGTTGAGTGGTGCAACTTTAAACTATTATATATATGATAAGGAATTTTATTCCTTAGTAAGGGCTCTCATGACGTGGCAGCATTATCTCCTCCCAAAAGAGTTTATTATTTATACAGATCCTGAATCTTTGAAACATTTCAGGGGACAACATCATTTGTCTAAGCGCCAAGCTAAGTGGGTGGAGTTTCTGGAGGGTTTTGCTTATGTGATAAAGTACAAAAAAGGTAATCAGAATATTGTTGCTGACACTTTATGATGGGAAAATTTCTAACATTGTCAACCTTTTCAAAACCCAAATTGGATGATGATCCAAATTGCTCATATTTTACCTTATGTCTTTATTTCTAATAAAATTTGAGAATAATCTTACAGGTATAAATATAATTCTCCATGGGATGCCAATATGTCCTACAACTCCCGTTAGACACAGAACATTTTTCAGGATGACAATCAAAGACCCGCTGCGATTGTTTTTATATTCCGAGGCATTGGATCATGAAGACTTATGTTATTTTGTATATTGTAATTGTTTTATGAACTATTTTGGTTTTGGGACACTTTTATTTCCTTTTAATTTTCATTTAGGGTTAGCCAACTTAAAAGTGGCAAACTTGTAATTTTGAGCACTTTTTAACCCTAGGAGTAGCAAGTATAAATACTTGCTTAAGAGAGGGTTTGAGGAGGCCATATTTTGTAGATTATACACTTCTTCTTCACATGAGAATTAGGGTTCCTAATTGTCATTAGACTCTTATCAATTTCAATCCCAAGAGTTGAAATTGTGCCGAGTGCAACACCTTGAAATTGTGAGTAGTATCAATTTCATCTTGTTGTGATTTCTTTTCTTCTTTAATGTGTCATATCTAGGGTTGAATTGAGATAGTTCTTGGACAGATTTGCTTCTAATTGTTGTCGAATTCTTGTGTTTGATTAAGGTCCCTTGTAATTGAATTCGAATATCCTTGAAAATTCCCTTGAAAACGTGATTTTCACTAGTGGAAAGGATTCCTTGGAATTGAGGTTTTCTTTTGAATTTTTGGATTATTTTCATGGAATTATATGTGATTAGGGTGTTATTAGAAGAGATTATCATTGTGGTATTACAGTTATAACTTTGAGCATTTGGAATTCATTACATCTTACTAGGGTTCACGTGAATTTTGCCCCTTGTAGATCCGGTTTGTTGTTGACTTAAGATTGCTTTTTCTTAAGTCTTTTAATTGTGCTTCTAAGTGGATTTAGGCACATCATCTTTTTGGTATCAAAGCACATGTTGAGAGAAGGGAATTGGTTTCATTTGATTTCATGGAGTTAATCATCCATTAGAGTTGATTTAGTGAAAACCGCAATTGTGTTGATTGTTGTGGTTTTGAGCTTGTGAAATTACCTTGACTTGGAGTTTATTTTGCTGTTTGTTGGAGTTGGTTTGGGAAGGTTGTTGCATCATTTTGTGATCACTAATTTTCGTGGAAGGGCAGAAGTATAAAGTGTTGTTTAATTCAACAATTTTTGGAACTTGCAAAACTTACTAAAATCTTTGCTATGGCTTGTTGTGGCGTAGAGGAGGATGTGTAGTTTGTTGTTTTGATTTCCATTGTGTAATTCTGAATTGGTGGAGTACAATTTGCAGATTGCATTGAGTTTTGATTAGTAAGGAATTATTTGAATTCAAACATATGCAATTAAGTTGTGGGAGTTAATGATTGCTATTTGAATTTGAATTCATTATTTACCAATTGAGGAAGGCTTGCAATAAGTGAAGTTGTTTGAATTTCAAATTGAAGGTTGCTGCCTATTGTAGAATTCGGAATTCATTTGTGAAAAGTCACATAATTGTCCTTTGTTATCATTATTTGCCGTAGAAGTGGAAGTCTACTTGTGATTATTATCCATCTTGTTGTTGCCGTTGAAGTAACTCATCATCATTGTTGTTGTTACTTGTGTGTTGCCGTGGAGTGACTTTTGGAAATTAAATTTGTTGCACTGTGTTGTTGTGACGTGTTGTGGAGAAGAGTATTACACGTGAGTTGCAATAATATAATTGTAATGTTAA
Source organism: Laguncularia racemosa (assembly GCA_037954665.1). NCBI lineage: Eukaryota > Viridiplantae > Streptophyta > Magnoliopsida > Myrtales > Combretaceae > Laguncularia > Laguncularia racemosa. The sequence goes on along the minus strand of JBBMOL010000215.1, from coordinate 822,361 downwards.
GTAGGTTTGTTTGTTTGTCTTTTGTAGTTGCTATTGTGTGGAGTTAAGGGAAGTGTAGTAGTGGAGTGTGTACCCTTGAATCAAATTGTTTTGAGGATCAACATACGAGAGTCTACAACTATGTCAAATGACAGTGTGAATGGGGGAATGGGTGAAGAAGCCAATAGCCAAGTTGGTGGAGGTCAGGGTCGTAATGTGGCAAGTAAGAGAACTTTGGAAGAACGACTCCAAGATCTCACTACTATGGTTGTTGCACTGGCAACTAGAGTTGATAGAATGACATTACCACAACCACCAGTGGTAAACCAACCGCACCACCTCAAGTAGCTCCACAAAACCCTCATCAAAACAGAGTAATGGGAGATGGGAATTTAAATAGAAGGATGGGTGAGGAGCATCTTCCAAACAGGGAAGAAAGGGATGACAATTTTGGGGTAAACCTAAATCAGAATAGGGATTTCAAGCCACCTCGGGGTTTGGAATATGTGAAACTACAGATGCCATCCTATGATGGCAAGGGATCAGTAGATGAATACTTAGACTGGGAGGACAAGGTCGAAGGTCTCTTCGAATGTTATGAGATCGAAGACAGTACCGGGGTCCAATTGGCTGTTGTTGAATTTGTAGGGTATGCTGCACTCTGGTGGAAGAATCTGATTACCAACAGGTGTCGGGATGGAGAGGCTAAGGTTCAAACCTGGAGGGACATGAAGAGATTGTTAAGGAAAAGGTTCATTCCTGAGCACTACAAACAGGAGCTATTTATGCGACTGCAAACATTGAGGCAAGGGGGCAAAACAGTGGACGATTATGTGCAAGAATTTGAGACCCTTATGATTAGGTGTGGGTCTGTTGAGCCTCCAGAACAAACTATAGCACGATTTGTCTCAGGTCTAAAATATGAAATAGCGTGTATTGTTAAACTGCAACGCTATACTACACTTGATGAAGCTATTCAGTTGGCCTTAAAAGTAGAGAGACATAGGAGGTCTAACTTCTTTAGGGCTCTAAGCAATAGGCCAAGTACTGTTAATAGACCTATATCAGCCGACAGTCGATCAGGGGGAACAAAGGCGGTAGGTGAGGGAGTAAAGGCAGTGGACACTACTACCCCAACCATTATAAGAGAAAATTTACCCATTAGGAAGGGTAAAGAGGTCATGGCCCCAGAAACGAGGCAGATTGTTCCCGGATCTACTAGTGGGAAAGCGCGCCAGATAAAATGCTTTAAATGCATGAGATTTGGGCATATGGCTGCACAGTGTCCAAATAAGAGGGTGATGACTGTTATGGAAGACACTGGAGAGGATACTGAGGATGATCATGATCAGATTGAACCTATAGATCTACCAACAGCACTGTAGGAATATTATGATGATCAGAATGCAAATGTGCCTGAGGAACATACAAGAGGGAAATATCGACCCCTTAATGTGTTACGCAGGGTTTTATCTATATCCCCTGATACCAGTGATATTCAGAGGGAGAACATGTTTCATACCTCTTGCAAAATCAGAGGTAACCTTTGTGTCTTTATTTCTAATAAAATTTGAGAATAATCTTACAGGTACAAATATAATTCTCCATGGGATGCCAATATGTCCTACAACTCCCGTTGGACATAGAACATTTTTCAGGATGACAATCAAAGACCTGCTGCGATTGTTTTTCTATTCCGAGGCATTGGATCATGAAGACTTATGTTATTTTGTATCTTGTAATTGTTTTATGAACTATTTTGGTTTTGGGACACTTTTATTTCCTTATAATTTTCATTTAGGGTTAGCCACCTTAAAAGTGGCAAACTTGTAATTTTGAGCACTTTTTAACCCTAGGAGTAGCAAGTATAAATACTTGCTTAAGAGAGGGTTTGAGGAGGCCATATTTTGCAGATTATACACTTCTTCTTCACATGAGAATTAGGGTTCCTAATTGTCATTAGTCTCTTATCAATTTCAATCCTAAGAGTTGAAATTGTGCCGAGTGCAACACCTTGAAATTGTGAGTAGTATCGATTTCATCTTGTTGTGATTTCTTTTCTTCTCTAGTGTGTCATATCTAAGGTTGAATTGAGATAGTTCATGGACATATTTGCTTCTAATTGTTGTCGAATTCTTGTGTTTGATTAAGGTCCCTTGCAATTGAATTCGAATCATCCTTGAAAATTCCCTTGAAAACGTGATTTTCACTAGTGGAAACGAGTCCTTGGAATTGAGGTTTTCTTTTGAATTTTTGGATTATTTTTGTGGAATTATATGTGATTAGGGTGTTATTAGAAGAGATTATCATTGTGGTATTAAAATTATAACTTTGAGCATGTGGAATTCATTACATCTTACTAGGGTTCACGTGAATTTTGCCCCTTATGGATCCGGTTTGTTGTTGACTTGAGATTGCTTTTTCTTAAGTCTTTTAATTGTGCTTCTAAGTGGATTTAGGCACATCACTTTATCACAACGGTATGTACTTATCACTTCTCTTCAGTCAAAACTATTGGGTTTTGAGTTATTAAAAGAATAATATATACGTGATGAGGAATTCAAAACTGTTATGGAGAGGTGTCATGGGGGCAAGATGTATGATGGATATTACATGATAGAGGGGTTTCTGTATAAATCATGAAAACTATGTATTCCATCTGGATCTGTGAGGGAATTATTGGTGAGGGAAGCACATGCAGGTAGTTTGTCAGGACACTTTGGTGAGAAGAGAACCCTAGCCATATTGAGGGAGAATTTCTATTGGAAGGGTATGATAAAGGATGTCCATAGGGTACTAGAAAGGTGTGGTATTTGTAAGAGAGCTAAAGGGAAGACAGGTGCACAGGGTGAGTATATGCCTTTACCTATACCATATAAACCCTAGACTGACATCAGTATGGATTTTGTGTTGGCATTACCTAGAACACAAAGGGAAAAGACTCTATTATGGTGGTTGCTGATCGATTCAGCAAAATGTCACACTTTGTACCATGTCACAAAATAGATGATGCTCTTTTTATTGCTAACCTTTCTATGCAGGAAATTATCAAATTACATGGAGTTCCACACAATATAGTGTCAGACAGAGATACTAAGTTTCTTAGTTTCTTTTGAAACACATTATGGAGAAGACTAGGTACTAATCTTATGTACAGTACCTCTTGCCATCCACAGACAGACGAACAAACAGAGGTTGTCAACCGCACGCTTGGGAATCTACTCAAAGCAACGGTTGGCAAGAATCTTACTGATTAGGACTTGTGTCTTCCTATTGTTGAGTTCGCTTACAATAGGTCTACTCATAGTTCAACCAGTAAGTCTCCCTTTCAAGTTTTTTATGGCTATAATCCTTCTATTCCATTGGATTTTATAGCAGGACTAGCGATAAAGGAAGAGAGTCTTAGTGGAGTTGATCGAGCCAGATAAATTCAGCACATCCATGATAAGACAACTAAACACCTTCAGAAGACCTAGGAACAGCAGAGAATCCAGGGAAACAGACACAGGAAAGTTCATCTTTATAATCCAAGTGACTTAGTCTGGATTAATCTTAGCAAGGACAGGTTTCCACATAAGAAGTCACAAAAGTTGTCTCCCAGGTCAGATGGACCATTCAGGGTTTTAAAGCGCATCAACAACAATGCCTATCGTATAGAGTTACCAAGAGAGTATGGAGTATCAGCGACCTTTAATGTCTCAAATCTATCACCATACTTATCAAATGACATGCATGAAGACCTATTAGATTTGAGGGCAAATCTTCCAGAAGCCCGAGGAGATGATAGGAATTAGACTTCTACAAGACCTATCACTAGGGCCTGAGCTAAGGTCTCCATAATTAAGTTTTGAGAATCTTGCTTGAGAAACCTAATCTTGAGGAAGCTAATCTATTTTCTACATCTCTACATTATAATTGTAGTGCATTCCAGCAGGCTCACTTATCAATCCTATAGGATACCAAATCACCTATACTTTTAAGCGAGTTAGGATTCTCAACGAGGCTTAATTCAAAAGCATCTTGAAGACCGGCATCATGAAGACTCCTTTCTTTTATATATTTCTCCTTTGTATAGACTATTTTATGTTGTATTTTCTTTTGGGACACTTTCATTTTTTATTGTAATTTCCATTTAGGACCGGCCACCTTAAAAGTGGCAAACTTGTAATTTTTATCCATTTTCTAACCTTAGGGGTAGCAAGTATAAATACTTGCTTATAGTAGGGTTTGAGGAGGCAAAAAATTTTCAGAATTCACTTCACATTTTCATGAGAGGGCTTAGGGTTTCCCTAGATCTAATTTCTCTTATCAATTTCAATTTCCAAGAGTTGAAATTGTGGCGAGTGCAACAAAGGGCAATTGTGAGTAATATCAATTCATTCTTTGTTGTGTTTCCTTTTCATCACTAGTGAGTCATATCTAGGGTTGATTTGGATGTTCTTAGTCAGATTTTTTATTGCAATTGTGATCAATTATCATTTTATAAGATTGAATGTTTTAGGATTTGTTATCATCATCAATATTTGACTCATTTGTGGTGAATGGTTATTGTTGGAAGAGGAAAAATCACGGCATTAGATCTAGTCTTCTTGGTGTAATTCATGTGGATTTCACTTGTTTTTATTATTATTTGGTGGAGATTAACCTTGTTGGATTGTTGATTGCATCTTTGGACCTTTAGATTTCATCAAAATTCCATTAGGGTTAAAGCAATTTCCTAGTCCAATTGAACTGGTTCATATGTGTGAGTTGGGGTTGTTTCTTTGATTCATTTACATGTGCTTGGGCTTAATTTTGAGCACATCAGATAGTGTACCATAAGTGAATTGTTGATTGCGTGTGTATATGTGGTGAAGTGAATGTGTAAGTAAGGGACTTGCCACTTGTGAATTTGTGCATTTGTGTGTAGTGTAAGGTGCTGCACATTGTGGTTATTTATAGTGTAAAACTGTGGCAAGAAAAGGAAGGTTTGAGTAGTAGAATTTGTCAAAAACAAACATTAAAGTGTGAAAGTAATTGAAACTTATTACTTAAACACTTGTTGGTTGAATTTAATTTCTTAACTCTTGGAAGTATTTATTTGTGCTTCAATTATTTTATTTGACTTTACTTGAAGTGACAATAAGTATTTCTTGTATTGGTTGTGTGTGTACCGTGGGTGTATGAAGGTGTGTTGTCGTGGTGCATGTAGTGAAGTGTGTTGTTAGCTTGTTGAAGTTAATTAGTAACCATGTCAAATGATGTGTATACTTCTACTACTTTGGTACATCAAGTATTAACTTCTTCTCTAACCATTGATGATGGACAAAGAGAAAATTTGTTCCATACTTTTTGTAGGGTATAAGGAAACTTGTGCATAATTATTGTTGATGGTGGTAGTTGTACTAATGTTGTAGCTACATCATTAGTATCGAAGTTGAAACTTGTAACTATCTCGTATCCTAAACCCTATACATTACATTGGTTGAATGATCAAGATGGTCCTTGTGTGACCCAAAGGGCTAGGGTACCCTTCAGTGTTGGGGATAAATACTGTGATGAAATCGAGTGTGATATTCTACCTATGTGTGCATCCCATATATTGCTAAGCAGGCCTTGGTTATATGATAGGAAGGTCTTACATGATGGCTTCAGGAATACTTATGTATTCCAAAAGGAGGAAAAACGTATTATTATGAATCCAATGTCGCCTTTAGAGGTCCAAAAGGTTCAGCAATAGATCCGTAGACCATAAGAGATTATTGAGAACCACAACCACATGAACTAACCTTCAGAGGGCTATATTGTGCAGAAGCAGACATGCCAACCTTTAAAGATACTAGAGGCTCATGAGCAATTGAGTAAACCATTGGAGAATTCTGAGGATTAGAGTTAGATGAGCCCATCATCAGAGAGCTAGACTATTCAGAGACAGTTGTGTTCACCTTCAGAGGTTTTAAAGGGTCGTGAGTAATTGGACCAACCATTAGAGGGCTATGAGGGTCAGCGCCCGTCGAGACCTATCATTAGGGTAAGAGCTAAAGGATTTCAAATCTTGGTGATGAGGGCCCATTTTGAGCACATCGACCTTGGAATTATTTGTTTACTAACCTCTTCTCTTATTCATGTATTGTATATTCCAACAGGCACACTTATCATACTTTACAAGGCGATGGACAAACTCACAAAAACTCAGCTTGTGGGTTATCTATGGATCGACCTAAACTGGCGATGAGCTGAGCCGATGAATCTTATGGAAGAGCTAGCATGATGAAGACTATTTTTATTTATAATTATTTTCTTTGGACTATTTATGTTGTAAGTTTTGGGGACACTTTTCATTTTCTTGTAATTATGTTTTTAGGACCAGCCACTCTAAAAGTGGCATAGTTGTAATTTTGTGAACTTTTTAACCCTAAAGGGAGCAAGTATAAATACTTTCTTAAGTAGGGTTTTTGGGGGAAGAATTTTCAGAATAGTCATACACTTTTACATGAGAATTAGGGTTCTTCCTTAGTTCAATTCCTCTTATCAATTTTAATCCCAAGAATTGGAATTATGGCGAGTGCAACAAGGAGAAATTATGAGTTATATCAATTTCTTATTGTTGTGTTTCTTTTCATCTCTAATGAGTCATATCTGGGGTTGGATTGAAGTCTTCTTAGCCAAATTTGATTGCATTTGTAATCAAATTATTATTGCCTAATTGACTGGTTTTTAGCACTTGTTATTTACCATCAATATTTGCTTCATTTGAACCGTGATTTACATTATTTAGAAAGGAGATCTCGGAGATGGTTCTTGTTGATTTTGTGTGCTGTTTCATGTGGTTATCATAAGAATCTTAATGATCTTCATTGAGGAATACAACATTGTGTAATTCATTTCATGAAATCTAGCAATTGGATTATCTATTGCAATTAGGGTTCACACGAAAATTTGCTCCACCTTTGAATCGAATTGACCTTGTCCTTTAGGGATTGTTATTTGGTTCATTTGTATGTGCTTAATCTTGGTTTTAGGCACATCATAATTTAGTATCAGAGCTGCACATTCTTGGTTCATTTCAATATTGATCACATGGTGTTGTGGAAATTGGTTATAGATCTTGAAAATTGATGCCATTGTTCATGTCATTAAAAGTTAGTTTGATTGACATTGTCTAATTGTCTTTCAAATTGGTTTTGCATGTGCTTAATCTTGGTTTTAGGCACATCATCAACACACGTTTTCTAATAGAAAAAAAAATGTGCGCAACACGTGCCTATTGTGATTTGAACCTAGGACCAAGGATCATTGTGCACATGTGTCTTCTATTAAGCCATTGGCCTGTGCCTTGGTTTTGTTATGCAAAAAAATTATATCTGTTTCTTCTTTTCTTTTTTCTAAATAAATAAATAAATAAGGGGCAAAAATGGTGTGTCTATAGCTGCTCCTCTTTATAGTGAAGTTTGAGGAAAACTTTACTACAAAAACCAAGGAGACACAATATTTTTGTCTAAAAGTGTACCTTGACAAGCTATTCAACCAAATGCAAGAAAATATTTTACTAAACTAGAAAGAGATGTTTAAGATGGTGCTTTATGGGTTGACTATCCTATAATGGGAAACGTCCTTACAAACTAGCAACCTTAAGCAATGATTTTTAGAATAGTGCCTCTATGGGTTATCTAATTTACATGGGAAAGCATCTATTACAGACTAGCAATCCTAATAATAGTTCCCATATGGGCTAACTAACTTGTATAGGAAAGCGTCTATTACAAACTAGCAATCTTAAGAACTGATGATTTTTAGAATAGTGCTCATGTAAGCTAACTAATTTACATGGGAAAGCATCTATTACAGACTAGCAATCTTAACAAATGATGAATTTTAGAATAGTGCTTATGTAGGCTGACTAATTTGCATAGGAGAATGTCTATTATAGGCTAGCAATCCTAAGAAGATATGATTTTTAGAATAGTACCCCTATAGGCTAAATAACTTGTATGGGAAAGTGTCTATTATAGACTAGCAATCTTAAGAAATGATGATTTTTTAAATAGTGCCCCTATGGGATGACTAACTTGCATGGGAAAACATCTATTACAAAACTAGCAATCCTAACAAATGATGAATTTTAAAATAGTGCCTCTATGGATTGACTAATTTGCATGAAAGAATGTCTATTATAGACTAGCAATCTTAAGAAGAGATGATTTTTAGAATATTTCCTCTATGGGTTGACTAATTTGCATGGGAAAGCATCTATTAAAGACTAACAATCCTAAGAAATGATGAGTTTTAAAATAGTGCCTTTGTAGGCTAACTAACTTGCATGGAAAAGTGTTTATTATGAACTAACAATCTTAAGAAATAATGATTTTTATAATAGTGTCCCTATAGGTTAACTAACTTACATGAGAAAATGTCTATTACAGACTAGCAATCCTAGCAAATGATGAATTTTAAAATAGTGCCCCTGTGGGTTAACTAATTTGCATGGGAGAACATCTATTACAAACTAGCAATCTTAAGAAGAGATGATTTTTAGAATAGTGCCTTTGTAGGTTGATTAATTTGCATGGGAAAGAATTTATTATAGACTAACAATCCTAAGAAATGATGAATTTTAAAATAGTGCCCCTATGGGCTGACTAATTTATATGGGAAAGTGTCTATTACAGACTAGTAGTCCTAAGAAATAATGAATTTTAAAATATTACCCTTGTGGGCTAACTATTTTACTACTCATATATGAAAGATCTCACCTGGTTTTGCAAATAGCGTTCTTAAAGAGCAAGTGATCCATTTACTGTAACTTAGGATAGTTCTCTAAAGAGTTGGCAATACATTTGCTTTAACTTAAGATAGTACTCTAAAAAGCAGGCGACCTTAAAATTGGATAGCACTTTAAAAAGCAAGCGTTCCATAGGGATTATGACAAAAGAGATCTTAGGAATAAAAGTCTCTTTGAGCAAGATGAAGACTTTTGACTTGGATAAAACTTAACTGTTAATGATAACAGGTTGAAGTGGATAAAATTGGCCCTAAGGTAAATTGACTAAGTTTAACTTAAACAAAAATTGCTATTGGAGCCAAAAACGAACTTGGTCTTTAAGAACTTTCTAGATTCAACAATCTTTGAATTTTTTTTTTTAAGATTTACTAACAAATATAAATTTGTTACAAATTCCCAAGCACTCTCACTAAGCAAAAAGTGTTTTCCACTTATACAAAATGGCTAGTTCTATCTAGGGACCATTTCTTGAAGGGATTTCTTTCTCTTTAAGGGATCTCATTTTTTAGGGGCTTCGAACTCTTCTTTAGAGGCTTTGAGCTCCTTTATTGGAATATTGATCTTTAAACTTAGGGGAATGACTATTATTCCATTGGAAATGGCTTCAACCATCTATCTATTTGAAAGTAGATATCTCATTAATGAATTGTTTAGTCTAAGAGGACTTTACTTACCTTCTCTCAATCTAGAACTCACTCTTAACTCCAATTTCGAAAATTATAGTCTATCTTGTAAGTGATATGCTTGAATCAATCTGTTAGGTCTTTTTTAGATTTTGTAATGGAACATGGGCTTTTTGGTTATAGGTTTCAAAAAGATGTTAATGAAAAAGTCTATTTTCATAAGTGTAGACACTCCATTTTTGCCCCCCATATAAATGTTTTTAATAAATAAATAAAAATGATAAAAAATAATGGTAATAAAAAAAGGGGCTTGGTTTATGAGATAGTAAAAATTAAAAGAAAAATAATAAAATAATAATAAGTAACAAAAAAATAATAATAAAATTTTCAACAAAATCAAGGAAATATGACTCTAAATCAAGCACGAGAACCTCAAATTAATAAAAATTAATTAGGACCTTTAGCTTATATACAAATTAATTGCATAAAATAAACGAGAAAAAGGCCAGCCCAACTGGTCCACATTCATGCTTGAATAGGAAAAGAAAGCTAGGAGGTCATGAGTTCGATCCAAACACATGCCATTCAAGGCATTTTCTTTTTTGCTTGGTCAAGGTCATACGTCATGCACGTGACCATCTTCTCTAATCAACTCAAGCCAAATAGACTAAAAGAGTCGACAAGGATACAAGATTTTATTTTTTTATTTTTTTGTACTTTTCAATAGGATTTGATACAAGATTATCCTAAAGAACTTTCAAAATTCATCTAAATCCTAAAGATCAACTAACAATGAAATAAAGATTTGATAAAATCACATCTTCGGTAGTCCTTATCCATCTCGTAGGTCAAACGTGATTCAATCCTATCCCGAGCTCCACATAAGATTCAATTTACACCATTGTAAATAGGGGAATTTAGAAAACATGAAAAAGAGGGAGGAAAAATCACCAAAAACACGCACTTATAAGCTTTAGCTAGAGCTTTCTCTCTGTAGGATGGTTAAAAACCCACCTTCTACCTTCTCTCTAAGATTACTAACTCTACACATAAGATCGAAACACAAAACTAGTATCAATAAGTTACTAGTGTTCTCTAGTTTTGGAAAGAGGTGATCTTTCACTTTAGTTGCTCAACAATCAAACGGATTAGAAAGCTCAAGTTACAACTACCGTCAACCACCTCCTAAACCACTACCTTAAGCTAGTTTTTAGGGGAAAATAACACTAAATTTGCTTTCTACACTCTCAAAAACCTAAGGAATCACTCCTTAGCCACCTTAGATCTCCATCGGAGTGCTGCCGATGAAGATCCCCAGCTACTGTGCTTGTGACCCGAATTGCGATCCAATCCAACTCGAGTTCAACCTAGATTCCAACCTGAACCAACCCACACACTAAACTTGCAAATCCGACCTGCGGCTAAGTAAGTAAGTACTATTATTATTATTAATTTAGTTTAGATAAATTAGTTTATTTAACCTTGTTAAAACCTAATTGATAAAAATAAAATAAAATTTGATTAATAAAAATTAGGGTAGATATTAAAAATTAATAATATAAATAATTAAGTTAATAACTTTATCTTAATTTATTTAATCTAGTTAAGGATAGAGTATATTAAAAACTTATGAAAATCAATTAGGAAAATTAGTAAATTAAGTAATTGGGAGAGAACCATTGTGTAGGCCTTAGGTGTTATGGTGTAAACGTCGTGATACGATTCCAAGAGCTAAGATACGAGCACCAAAGAAAACAAAGTCAATCCGAGCTCTAGGTGGTAGTATGGGGTCCAAAAAAGGAGGACATAAGCATCGGGAGGACCCAAGGCGAAGTTCGGCTAGCCTTAAGCCGGCCTTAAATAAAGGCCGGTCGAGTTAACTTCAAGGTCGCCAGCCTTGGTGCCGGCCTACATGAAGGCCACCGGCCTTTGGTGTCAACCTATGTATTTAGGCCGCCAGCCTTGAATGGCTTCACACAATTTGTTTTAGACATTATATAAATAATGTTCTTTAGGGTTTTTACAAGGACAGATGATATTTTGGTTGTAAGCAAACACTTTGAGCGTGTGTGTGAATCCTCTTTTGAGATTCTTGAATATTGAGAATTGATTTTCACTTTATTCGTATTGTTCTTATCAAATTCTTGGTGATTGATTTATAGAACGTGGTCTCTATCGTTCTATGATTTGATTGCGAATTAGTTTAATTTTATCAATCTTGGCATCTATAGATTAGTAATTTTATCCATATCCTTTGATTTTACTTCGTTAGTACCAAATACAGAAAACCCTAAAATTTGTAACATTTGATTGTTATTGACGATTTGATTTGTGTCGAAGGAATTCGAATATCAAATTTGTAACATTTGGTATCAAAGCATGTCCAATTCTTATCATTTGGTATCAGAGCAAAGGTTGGATTCATAAGGATTCAGAGTGAAGGATTCGATCAGAACGTGGGTTAAATCGGTAAGGCTGTTGAATCTCAGCTCAATTGTAGTTTTAATTCAATACTGCTATTGGTTGGGAAATTTGGGAATTTATTTTGATAAGTATTGCTGTGAATTCGATTGTTGGGCATTGAATTGGTGATTGGGCTGTTGTTGAGAATTGGGGTTTTGTGAATATCTTTGTTGAATTCAATTGTTAGGTGTTGAATTGCTGTGAATTAGTGTTTGGGGTTGTTGTTGAGAATTAGGGTTTTGTGAATATCTTTGTTGAATTCAATTATTGGGTGTTGAATTGCTGTGAATTGGTGTTTGGGGCTGTTGTTGAGAATTGTGTTCTTGTGAATATCTTTGCTGAAATTTTGATTGGTAGAGATGTCGTCACATGGAAGTATTCATAACAACAACAATGGGAATGATGCTGATAATGGGGGTGAGGTTGTGACTAGGGCTGAGTTCAACCAAATCTAAGAAAATATTAGATTGATTATGGAGAGATTGGAGGTTAGGGATAGAAGAAGCCATAGTGGTGCAGGAATTAGGAGGAGACATTCTAGTGGTGAATCTGATGCTGGTAGTGAAAGGGGTAGGAGAGGAAATAATGATGACAGACGTAAGGGGATTGAAAACATTAAGCTGAAAATTCCACCTTTCACTGGTAGTAGTAAACCAGAGGAATTCCTAGATTGGGTGCCACGGGTTGAGAAGGTGTTTGACTGTTATGATGAGCGCATGAAGGTGAAGATGGCGTCTTTAGCATTCTTTGAATATGCTAACCTGTGGTGGGATAAACTACAAACTGAGAGACGTAGGGCGGATGAGGAGAAAGTGCGTTCATGGGCTTTGATGGAAAGGTTGATGAGACGCATATTTGTGCTAGATTACTATAAATAAGAGATGCTGATGGAGTTGCAATCCTTGAGGCAAGGTAAGAGAAGCATAGAAGAGTTTGTGAAGGAGTTTGAGACACTATTGGCAAGGTGTGATATTAGGGAATCATCAGATGAATCCATATCTCGTTTCATCAATGGGTTGAAGATGGACATTGCCAATGTAGTGGAACTCCAGCATTATCAGACTCTTGAGGATGTGATTAAATTAGCTAGTCGGGTTGAGCAGCATCAGTGCAAGCGGGATCAAAAATCATATCACCACCATAAGTCAAATGATGGTGAGAGGGAAAGGAAAGGAAGGAAAAGGGAAAGGCAGTCGCTAGTGAGGCTGTTGACCAAACACAACAAAAGAAGAGCAGGGATATCAAATGTTTTAAGTGTTTAGGACTTGGCCATATTGCTTCTCAATGTCCTAATAAAAGGGTTATGGTCATAAAGGGGATAAAGTTGAGAGTGACGAAGAAGAACAGAAGAGTACTGAGGCAGAAGAGGAAGATGAAGACATTATAGCGAATCCAGTACAAGGAAACTTGCTAATGGTTAAGCAGGATGAAGTTGTTCCTAATTAGAGAGCCAATTTATTTCATATCCAAGGCATGGTGCAGGGGAAGACTTGCTTGATTGTGGTTGACACCGGCAGTTGCACTAATGTTGCTTTAGCAAGCTGGGTTACTAAGTTGGGTTTACAGGTGGAGAAGCATCCAAGACCTTATGCACTTCATTGGTTGAGTCCACAGGGAGTTGTTCATGTACACAAACAGGTTCATGTTCCATTACTTATTGGTGATTATACTAACGAGATTGTTTGTGATGTAGTTCCCATGGAAGCTACACGTTTGATCCTTGGAAGACCTTGGCAGTATGACCTCAGAGCTAAGTATGATGGATACACCAATGAGTATACCATTCAGCAACAAGACAAGGCATACAAGCTTCTTCCTATGAGTCCAATTGAGGTACAACAAACAAGGTTGATTTGCCTTAAGAAGCAAGGGAAAGAGGAGTCTGTTTATGTGGCCTAATAGGATGGACGATACAGATTCGAGGTCGAATCTTTTTCAACATGGAGGGAATGATACAATTCCAAGAGCTAAGATACGAGCGCCAAAGAAAACAAAGTCAATCCGAGCTCTAGGTGGCAATATGGGGTCCAAAAAAAGAGGACATAGGCATCGGGAGGACCTAAGGCGAAGTTCGGCCAGCTTTAAGCCAGCCTTGAATAAAGGCCAACCGAGTTAACTTGAAGGCCGCCGGCCTTGGAGCCGGCCTAAAAGTAACAACTTTTGAGAAAATTTGGCTGAATGCCTTTTCATAATTCATGTTCAAGTATATATATACATCAAGAGAATATCTTTCCAAGCAACTATATCTTACAAACTAGGAAAACAAATCTTCCTCTACCAAAATATACAATACAAAATATACATGTCATGTTTACAAACTAAGTCCTGAAACAAATATCTAAATATTCACGATCATCTTACACGGCCGTGCCTTCTAGCCGTGTAGCAGGCCGTGTATGTTTCTGGTAGCTACTTGACACAATATACAGTCGTGCCTTCTGACCGTGTAGCCAGTCGTGTATGTTTCTGGAAGCTATCTGACACAATACAAGGCCGTGCCTTCTGCCCATGTATCTGGCCGTGTATGTTTCTAGGAGCTATATGACACAATACACGGCCGTGCCTTCTGACCGTGTATCCGACCATGTATGTTTCTGAGCTTCCAGACATTCTTGATTGATATCCCCCCTCAAATTGATGCTGACTAATCAAGAAGCATCAATTTGCCAACAAAAAACTGATGACGTTGCCGAGAAAGAGCCTTAGTAAAGATATCAGCTGTTTGAAGATCAGAAGAGATATGAGGAAGAGAAATAACCCCATTATCATAAGCTTCTCGAATAAAATGACATTCCACTTCAATATGTTTCGTACGCTCATGAAAGACAGGATTAGCAGTACTCTGAACAGCACTAGTATTATCGACATAAAGAGAGGTAGACCCAAGTTGAGGAAAACCAACCTCAACCAACAAACCTCGAAGCCAAATGATCTCAGAGTAAGCAGATGACATAGCACGATATTCATACTCAGTAGAAGACTTAGACACACGGTCTTGTTTCTTACTCTTCCAAGAAATTAAAGAGTTACCAAGAAACATACACCAACCAGTAATAGATCGACGTGTATCAGAACAACCAGCCCAATCAGCATCACTATAGGTGGTTAAGTGAATAAGAGACTTCGTAGAAAAGAACAAACTACGATGAGAATTCCCTTTTAAATATCTAACAATACGGCGAACTGCGGCTAAATGAAAATGTGTAGGTGCCTGCATAAATTGACTAACTTGTTGTACAGAAAATGAAATATCAGGATGTGTAATAGTCAGATAATTGAGACTTCCAACAAGTTGTCGATATAGAGACGGATCAGATAGGAATTCACCATCATTTCGTTGATATTTAACATTCACTTCCAAAGGAGTATCAACAGAACGTCCCTCTTGGAGACCAGCTAAAGCAATAAGTTCCTCAGTATATTTATGTTAATGAAGAAAAATACCAGCAGAAGAAGAGCGAACCTCAAGACCTAAGAAATAAGTTAACGATCCCAAATCCTTCATATGAAAAGAACCTTGAAGACGCTCCTGTAACTGAGACATCAATTAAGTATCAGATCCTGTGATGACAATATCATCAACATAGACTAACAACAAAACAATTCCCTTGTCAGTCTTGCACAGGAATAATGAAGAATCATACTGACTTTGAATAAAAGAGAAGCTAAGAAGAGTATTACGAAACTTCTCAAACCAGGCCCGTGGAGCCTGTTTTAAACTATATAGAGACTGTTTGAGCTTACAAACATCATGGGAGGGTGTGGAAAACAATCTTAGAGGATGAGTCATATAGATATCTTCCTTGAGGTCCCCATGCAAAAATGCATTCTTAACATCCATCTGTCATAAGAACCATCCTTTAGATGCAGCAATAGATAGAATAAGCCGGACAGTTGTCATCTTAGCCACAGGTGCAAAGGTCTCTTCATAATCAATTCCATATTCCTATCGATTGCCAAAAGCTACCAACCTTGCCTTACATCTATCAAGGGAACCATCAGATCGAATCTTAATAAAATAAACCCATTTACAACCAATGGGTTTAACACCAATAGGACATGAAATAATATCCCAAGTGTGATTGTCTTGAAGTGCTTGAAGTTCCTCTTGCATGGCTTTTATCTAGCAAGTCTGTTTAGCAACCTGAGAATAAGAGGTAGGAATTGTAGTATTAGTTACAATTGCAGAATAGCCATATCTATCTGGAGGACGAGTGTGCTGAGTTGATCGTCAAAGAATCATTGAAGCATTTTCAGAAGCAGGGTCGGAAAGAACAAGTCCAGGCTTGAACCGTTTCTCAAAAAAAGAGTCATCAAAGTGAGGAAGTACAACAGTATCAGATGTCGAAAGATGTTGCTGAAAATAGTATTCATGTTCAAAGAAAATCACATCCCGAGAGATATGCCATCGATTATTAATCGAAGCATAACACACAAAACCTTTATGATTAGGACTGTAACCCATAAAGGCACATCGAATAGACTAGGCTGACAACTTATGACATTCATGGGTAGGTAAATGAACGAAACAAACACATCCGAAAGTATGTAGCATATGATAATTAGGATGTTTACCAAACACTCGTTGATAGGGAGAATCAAACTTCAATTGTTGAGATGATAAGCGATTAATCAAATAAACTGCAGTAGATAAAGCTTTGGTCCAAAACTTAGCTGGAACAGAAGATTCTAACAACAATGTGCTCACCACATCTAACAAATGTCGATTTTTTTGTTCGGCAACTCCATTCTGCTGAGGTGTATAAGGACATGAGCGTTGTGAAACAATACCCTTGTTATGAAGAAATGCTTGAAACTCATGAGAAATATATTCACCACCATTATCAGACCGTAAGATTTTAATACAAGTGGAAAACTGAGTTTCAATATATGTCACAAAGGTTTGAAACATAGTAAACACGTCTGCTTTGGAATGCAAAAAATAAATCCATGTGAATCGACTGTAATCATCAATAAATGTCACAAAATATTTATACTGATCATGTGAAATAATCGATGCAATTCCCTAAACATCACTATGAATAATGTCAAAACATTTATTGGCATGACTACCCAAAACAGGAAAAGGCAATGTCTTACTTTTGCCCAGTTTACAAGGAGAACAATCAACTAATAAACTCTTATCTATGGAACCGAGAACACCTCTTTGCAACAAATGATTCAAAACAACATTATTTGGATGTCCTAAGTGTCTATGCCAGATGCCAGCCTTATTTCAACAACTGAAGAGGCTAATGACAAAGTCCGAGGAAAGGTAAATTGTAATGGAAATAACCTGCCCACTTTAGGCCCCTTCGCTATCACCTTCCCCGACACTAGATCCTGCATAGAACAACCATCACGAGAAAAGTGGACATCACAGTTATTATCTACCATTTGCCCAACAGAAAGTAAGTTAGTAGATAATTTAGGAGAAACCAGGACATGTCGAAAGGAAGAGCTAATATCACCAACTATCGTAATAGGAATATTATTTCCATCAGCAACCTGAATGTGTTGAGTACCGGTATATGGATGTTGATTATGCAATAAATCAGATGTGCCAGTCATATGATTTGTGGCGCCGGAATCAACAAACCAAGGAATAGAATCAGTAGTCTTACCTTTCCCTTGAAGACCAAGAGCAGAGAAGGCAGAGAGAATCATCTGTTGAACCATATCTGGTGTGAGAAAAGATTGATTATTACCAGCAATTGTGGATGTCAAACAAAGATTGCAAGAATCAGATACCACAGCATGAAAAGCTTGTGGCCTTCTGTTTTGAGGCCTTATAGGACACTCCTTAATAATATGTCCTTTTTGCTTGCAATAATTACAGAACTTCTTACTACAATGACGGGCAATATGACCAAATTCTTTGCAGCTATAACACTGCATTGTTCCCTTTCCTTGGGTCTGAGCAGCATATGCAACATTAACTATTCCAGATGATCCACCAGTTTCACCAATACAGCTTGTGTCGCCAATCTTTGTTCCTCACGCAGCAATTCACCAAAACATAAATCCAAACAAGGAACTGGATCTCTATTCAGCAACCCATCCTGAGCGGTTTCAAATTCAGGTCTAAGCTTCATCAAAAACTGATCACGACGACTCACTTCATGAACAGCCTGAAGACTAGTCAAACTCTCCTTTGACACCTTAGCATAGATAATACCAAAATATTCGCTCCATAAATTAAGGAAGCTAGAATAATATTGTTCAATTGAGAGATTACCTTAACTATAATTACTCATATCAAGTTCCAATTGAAACCGTCTTGCAGTATTATCTTGATTGTAGACACACTTCAAGTATTCCCACATTTCTTTTGTTGTGCCAAAGGATCATAAATTGTTCACCATATGAACCTCAATAGATCCCAAAATCCAAGAAACAATCCGGGCATCCTTTGCCTCCCATTGACCACGATCTTTTGACTCTGTAAGAGCTGGAGAAGACCCGTCAATATGACCCCAAAGCTCCTTCCCTTTCAAAAACATCTTGAACTGAAATTCCCATGCAGCATAATTCTTCCCCGTAAATCTAATAGCTAAGAGTTCATGTGTTTTCTCAGGAGACATTCTAAACAGAATTGTCACTCACAACTTGATTATCAAAAAAAATTGTTGATTGGAATTAATCAACCTAAAGCCAAAGGAAAACCAAGAACAAACCAGCAATTCCAAGACTAAAAAAAAGAACTATGGATTCAACACAATACTCAGTTGTGTGGCTCTGATACCATAACAACTTTTGAGAAACTTTGGCTGAATGCCTTTTCATAATTCATGTTCAAGTATATATATACATCAGGAGAATATATTTCCAAGCAACTATATCTTACAAACTAGGAAAACAAATCTTCCTCTACCAAAATATACATGCCATATTTACAAACTAAGTCCCGAAACAAATATCTAAATATTCACGGTCGTCTTACACGGCCGTGCCTTTTAGCCGTGTAGCAGGTCGTATATGTTTCCGGTAGCTACCTAACACAATACACGGCCGTGCCTTCTGATCGTGTAGCTGGCCGTGTATGTTTCTAGAAGCTATCTGACACAATACACAGCCGTGCCTTCTACCCGTGTATCCGACCATGTATGTTTTTGGGAGCTATCTGACACAATACACGGCCGTGCCTTCTGCCCGTGTATTCAGCCGTGTATGTTTCTGGAAGCTATCTGACACAATACACGGCCGTGCCTTTTGACCGTGTATCCGGCCGTGTATGTTTCTGAGCTTCCAGACATTCTTAATTGATAAAAAGTAGGCCACCGGCCTTGGTGCCGGCCTACATGAAGGCCGTCGGCCTTTGGTGCCTGCCTATGTATTTAGGCCGCTGGCCTTGAATGGCTTCGCATAATTTGTTTTAGACATGATATAAATAGTGTTCTTTAGGGTTTTTATGAGGACAAATGATATTTTGGTTGTAAGCAAACACTTTGAGCGTGTGTGTGAATCCTCTTTTGGGATTCTTGAATATTGAGAATTGATTTTCACTTTATTCGTATTGTTCTTATCAAATTCTTGGTTCCTATAGAATTTGTGGCGAGCATTGTTATTGAATTCTTGGAATTCTTTAACCTTAGTGATTGATTTATAGAATGTGGTCTCTATCGTTCTATGATTTGATTGCGAATTAGTTTAATTTTATCAATCTTGGCATCTATAGATTGGTAATTTTATCCATATCCTTTTATTTTACTTCGTTAGTACCAAATACAGAAAACCCTAAAATTTGTAACATTTGATTGTTATTGACGATTTGATTTATGTCGAAGGAATTCGAATATCAAATTTGTAACATTTGGTATCATAGCATATCCAATTCTTATCACGTCGCCTATGGACGATTAGGTTCCCAACTAGTTTTTTTTTTTAATAATTGGTAATACTTAGTCTATAAATATAAAGATATAAAAAATGAAAAACAAATGGTTTTATCTTGGATATAGCTTTATTCTGAAAAAAAAAATGTTTTCTCACCTAGAAAAATGATTTTCATGAAATTAAAAAAAAAAAAAACTCCAAATAGTATTTTCAAAAGTTAGGTCTTTAGTCTTTCAAAATTGGGAAATAAAAGATTAGGTTTAGAATTTTTCGTTTAAAAAATTAAAATAATAATAAACATAAACCCGACTTGTTTTCATAATTAAAATTAATTAACCTACTAAAGTTTTGTGAAAACGGAACTATGTTGGTTTGATCCTTATTAGTAGGTACGTAGGCGCCTATGGAGCAACCACATATAAAATAAAATAAAAATTATTCTTTTCCAATTTCAATTTACCACATAAAAAATTTACAAGAGAATATTTTATCCTTTTAAAATTTCAATATAAAAACATAAAATTATTTTATCCTATTTTTTAGTTCAATTTTAATTAAAGTAGAAATGCAAAAGTTTTTTTCTCTCTATTATTTCATTTTTAAATAAGAATAGAAAATTCATGATAAAAAAATGATTAAATTTTTCATGTTGTTTTGATTTATTTCATGTTTTATATAAAAAATATTATATCTTGCACATGTGATGGTGAAAGGAATTAATAAGAAGCTTTTAATTTGTTTTCTTGAAAAAGATAATAAGTGATAACCATTTAGGTTTTAATAAGATAGTCTCGAGTCTAGATTTTCTAGTTAATATTTTTTCAAAATTTTTTTAGAAAAAAATCGTAGACCAATAGCTAGTTAAGATTAATCCACCTCATTAACCTTAACTTATCTTATTTTCCAACTTAGATTAGTGGCAACTCCAATTTTTTTTAAATAATTAAAAATATAGTTTTTCCTTAATTTCACTATCAAGTAACTTATATTAAGTGGGTTAGACTTAATATGGGTTAATTAAGGAAAAATTCAAAATCAAGCTCAACAAAATTGGCGATTGTTAGGGACCTAATTCTTTAGTGGGCTAGCCACTTTTTATCTTCTTCAAAAAAAAAAAAAAAAAAAAAGAGCTTCTTATAAATCCCTTCAGCATGTATTATTTTCTTCTAAATCACATATGTATATTTCTTATATGAATAGTTCTCTTTTTATATAAACTAATTAGGCTTCATGATGCAGATGAAATAGCATCAGGCCCATCAGGCCTAATAATGATATTTGGGGGAATTATTATCATACATTTATATGTGTTAAAAGTGGTCAAAACCAAGCTACCTTAGGAACCTAGGCGGGGGGGCATTGTGTAGGCTTCAGGTGATGTAGTGTAACCACCTCCTAGGATCGATTAGGCTTCCCCTACTCTTGCTTCGATGTGGTCCAAAACCCATTACCTTAGAAATAAGGGAGGCTACAGAGTTTGAGGACCTTTAGAGCCCACCCAAATTGCATTCATGTCATCCATGCATGATCAAAAAATAGTATGGCTTTCATAAAACGCAGACTTGTGGATTTTTCAAATGATGTAAAGCTTTGTCATTGTATATGCATTTTTTTTCTTCTTTTTACGATGTAAAAGTCTTATTTTATGTATTACAAAGGAATGGCCAACTTTAGGTCAAACAATGACCATGTCTACATTAGCCAAATTTAAGCCAACATGCCCTTACCGTCTGAGCCCGCTCTTTCTAACTGGTTTCAACAATTTAACCTAGAGCAACAGGAAACCATCAAGGCCAAAGTGGGGCCAATCCTCTCACTCCTCAAGGTCCAATATGACTAAGCCCTCATAAGGGCCCTAACTTACCTTTGGGAACCAGAGTTAGCAGCATTTAGCTTTAGCCCACATACCTTATCTCCAACTATTGAAGAGTATTCCTAGCTGCTACAAGCTCCTCCCTATTCTAAAGGAGTCACAATTCTAGATCTACAAGCCAGCCCAATAAGCACCTTCTACAAGCTGTTGGGGGCTAGAAAGTGTAAACACCTCATTTTTGCTCTTATCTAGATTTTTTAAAATAAAAATAATAAAAATTAAAAAAAGTAAATAAATAAAAAGCCATTTTACAAAATAATAAAAATAAATAAAAACAATAATAACAAAGATAGTAATAATGAAATTTTCAACAACATTAAGGAAGTGTGGGTCTCTAAATCAAGCTCGGGAATTTTGAATCAATAAAAATTAATTAAAATGTTAGCTTATATACAAATTAATTGCATAAAATAAATGAGAAAAGGGCCAGCCCAGTTGGTCCACCCATGCGCCCCAAGCAAGCTAAAGGAAAGGAAGGACATGGGTTCGAATCTTGGAATCACTGTGAAAATTTTTCCTTCTTACCAAACTAGGCTGCCACGTGGCAGCAATCCGTTAGGTGAAAAAATCACATGCCAGCTATGTGATCGTCTTCTCCAGCAAGATGACAACTACAAATAGAAAGGAGAAGAAGCCGAAGCAAATCCTGCACACCAAAACCATTTTTCCTTAAATCCTTTCGGATTATTGTCGATTTATAATAGAAACAAACTTAATAATTCACAAAAACAAACTTAATCTAATGGATTGGCATCAAATTTCTAAGATCAATTCGAATCTTAAACGAAAAAATGGGTCTCAATCACATGCTAAAACGGAGCTTATCGAGACAATCTTCAAGAGCCTATAAATAGAGCTCGACTTCGTAAACATGGTGGAGCTGAAAAACACACACCCATAAGCCCAATTGTGAACTTTCTCTCTCAAGGAATTCCAAAACCCAATACCCATCTTCTCTCTATGATGGTTTACAACACACACTACATCGAAGTAATAAGAGGTATTGGAGGATTCTTTGCGACTTGAGGATTCAAAAAAGCTCCACCTTTTCACTAAATAACACCTAATTTAGGGAAATTGAGAAAACCACCATAGCCACTCCATCGATTGCCCATCAAACCATGACCTAAGCAAGTCTTTAGGAGAAAACACCATTGCCAACAAGTTCTACATCCTCAAAAACCTCAAGACCGACTCACCAGCCGCTACCGACAATGCCTAGAGCTGCTTAAAGTATTCCCTTGCCGCCATGGTTACCTTCTCCGTGATTCAGCCTATGATCTAACCTACAAATCGAATCTGACCTGACCATACCTACTACTAGGTAAGTGATGTCCTTATTGTTATTAGTATTATTATTATTATATTAATTAATATGTTTTATTTCATTTTATTATAGTAATTAGAATTTAATCAAATAGATATGATTAATGAAGTGAGTGTTAAATTGACTTAATAACCTTAGTTTATTTAGTTAATGATCTTAGCTTAATAAAGGTTAATCATAAAAAAAATAAAAAAAATGTCTTGTCACGTAGAAAAGAACTTATTTCTTGAAATAAAATTTAAATTGATGCCTTTTAAAAAAAAATTAGAGCTTTTTTTTAGTTTTTTTTTTAAACCTTGGTAAATGAAAATTAGGTTTAGAGTTTTTCTAATAATAAATAAAATATGGTAATAAACATAAATCTGGCTAGTCCTTTTCTTAATTAAAATTAAATAAAAATACTAAATTTTTATAAACAAGCGAACTGCGATTTGTTTAATCCCAAAAAGCGATTACGTAGGCATCTTTATGGGGCAACTCTCTAAAATAAATAAAAAATCATTATTAGTATAGTTGTTATTATCATGTTCTTTTTTTTAAATATTTTTTTATGCTAAAAAGGATATCACAAAATAAAATATAATTCAAATTTTAGAAGGTTAAGGTGGTAACTTTAGGGTTTTAATAGGTTATCTTCCAAATTGAGAATCTTTGGTTTTTCTTTTCTTTTTTCTTTAAAGAAAAAAAAAAGAAATGATCTCGTTGACTAGTTTCAAGTTAGGATAAATCCACTCAATTAGTCCTAAACTTAACAATTTTTCCTAACTCCAGTTGGGTGGTGACTGTAAATAGATAATAAAGTCAAATTTTTACTTAATTTAAGTCGAGGGTTCGTATTAAATGGGCAAAGGATTTAATGTGAATTGAATTAAGGAAAAATAAAAAAATAATAAATTAGACTCGACAAGATGGAGACTCCACTAGGGACTTGCTAAGAAGTGGGCTAGCTACCTAAGCTTTTGAAGATTACAACTTATTTTAAGATTTCCTTGATTTGAGTTTTTTACTAATGTTTGTGTTTTAGTGTAACCTAGGGATTTAATAAACTCAACTTTGAGCAAGTTTTCATACGTATGATTGTGTGAGTAGATACGGTCAAAACCTAGGTCGTTTGAGATGTTAGGATAAGGAGCCATTGTGTAAGTTCCGGGTGAAGTGAGGTAATCACCGCTTAGGGCCGATTAAGCTACCCTACCTAATGCTTTGATATAGCCCAAGATCCATTTCTTTGCAAATGTGAGAGGCCATAGAGCTTGGAAACCTTTAGAACCCACCTCTTTGCATACATGAAATCATGAACCAGCAAATAATTAATGACGTAGCATCTTGTAAAAAAGATTACACCTTGGAGTTTTGAGGTAATTTCTTTTTGTGAGCATTTCCTGTAAAGAGATTGTTATAGTGATGGTTATGTATTTTTCATTACAAATCTGTAAAATTAGATTTTTGTTTGTAACGTAGAAATTTTCATTTTGTAACTCTATTAGATAGCTAGCACTATGATCAACCGTCTTCTTCACAAAGAGATCCGTTTTTGCAAGCCTTTAAACCCTAAGTTGATATTAGATCATTGGCTTACTCTTTATAATCCAGAAGAATAGACCTTCATCTAAGATAAAGTAGGGCCTATCCTTTCACTGATGAAAATTGATGTCAACCAACCTTTGATTTAGGTCGTATTACACTTCTAAGAGCTTGAGCCTATAGCTTTCTTTATTGGGCTACATGAGATCACCCCAACCATGGAAGAGTATGCCCAACTTCTCCAGGCCCCTCTACTTTCCAACAGGATATATGTGCTAGATTTAGAGGTTGGGCTAGCCAGCATATTTATCAAACTTCTAAGGGTTCATAGATCGGTGATCAACTAAGCACTAGAAAATAGCAACGGGTATTGCCTTCAAATGGATGACTTAAAGACATAGTTTGTGGCATGATTTGAGGATGGAAGTAAGAAAGATATCCTATGTGGAAACCCTAATAATTATAGATAGAGTCAGATTCATGCCTTCATCTTAACGACATTTGCAACTACTCTTTTTCCTACCAAGGTCTTCTACGCTTATTATAGAGTTGCGGAATTGGTAACTTAGTTCTTATAAGGAAGGTCCTACATCTCAACCCTTTTAGCTGAATAGATCCAAAATTTGAATTTCGTGAAGAGAAAGGGTCATGGAATCCTCCATTCCAACATTAATCTTATTTTGATTTGGTTCATAAGCCATCTCAAGTATTTTGGGCTAAACATGGATAGAAGATCATTGGCCCAACAGGTAAACCTCATAGATTCATATGTAGATAGGATGAAGTTACCAAGTGACCTTCCCAGCCATAACTGGGTTAAGGTACTCAAGAGTTTCAATGTTGAAGACATCCTGTGGATTGCCAGATGGAGCTACTACAATAGGTTATTCTAATGTGCAGAAACTTTCAAGTCTTTTCACTAATTAGGCTTAACTAGTGCACAGGCTATCATCCAGATTCAATGGTTCATCAATTTGGCACCATCCAAGACATATTTCATAGGCCCTCATTAGGGATGGTTACAATGGAATTTTAAGATCCAAACATGTTAATAGCTGACAAGATTGCCAAGCTGACAGAGGTAAAGTCCCTATAGGAAACTCGAATTGAGAGCCCTAATGTTGACCTTGGGGAATTGGATGGCGAAGTAGGAAAACACTGAGCTACTAGGGATTTTATCATCAACCAATTGTACAAGATGGGGGAAAGGATATACTAGGCTCCAAATGTCACTCAGCTTACAGTAGACAATCCAAGCCTAGAAATGAAAATTTACATGAAGTAGGTGAGAGCTTGAATGGAAGTCCATTTTGAAACCATAGAAAGAAAGAAAGATGAATGGAAGAATAGATTTAAGGAGTCTAACCAAAGGATTAAGGCACTTGAAGCCTAGCTAAGTAAGACCCAAGTGAAGGTTAAGAGACTGGAAGCTACCATAGTGATGTGCTCAAAATCAAGTTCAAGCATAATCAAATGACTCAAGAAAAACAATTCACAAATCACATACAAACTGGTCCACTTAGATGACAATTCACGTGAACACCTTTGGAGATTTGATGGAAAACCAAAGATCAAATGATGTAATTACAATCCCTATTTGTAATCTTCACCAAGTGACAACAAAATTGATTGAGAACCACGTGAAAATCATATTAAAATGGAAGCAACAAAACTGTGATTTCCACTCTTCCTTCAATTCCAATGCACGCCAACACTAAAACGATGTATAGTTTAACTACTAAAAGAACTATCAATCTTAGCAAGAAAATTGTTCATGAAACTACACTCACAAATAAGTCCAAGAAACTTCAAATCCACCTTAGATATGACTCACTAGAGAAGAAATGAAAAACAACAAAGAAAGAAATCGGTATGACTCACAATTTCCCCCTTGTTGCACTCGCCACAATTCCAATTCTTGGGTTGAAATTGATAAGAGGTTTTGAACTAGGATGAACCCTAATTCCCACACATGAAGTGTTTGTTTCTAATCTGCAAAATGGCCTCCTCAAACCCTATTCTAAGCAAGTATTTATACTTGCTACTCCTAGAGTTAGAAAATGGTCAAAATTACAAGTTTGCCACTTTTAAGGTGGCTAGTCCTAAATGAAAATTACAATGAAATGAAAGTGTCCCAAAAGAAAATACAACCAAAAATAGTTCATAAAACAATTACAAAGTACAAAATATCATAAGTCTTCATGAACCAATGCCTCGGAATGGAAAACAATCGCAGTGAGTCTTTAATTGTCACTCTGAAAATGTTCTGTGTCCATCAACTATTGTAGGACATATTGGCATCCCATGGAGAATTATTATTGTACCCGTAAGATTATTTCTCAAATATTTATTAGAATAAAAGACATAAAGTAAAATATGAGTGATTTGGATCATCATCCAAATCGGGTTCTGAAAATGTTGACGGTACCAGAAATTTTCCCATCGTCTCCTCGGGCTTCTAAAAGATTTGCCCTCAAATCTAGAGGATTAGTTTTGGAACTGAAGCCTAATGTCTCTGTTGTCCTGCTCTTCCGACTATCAAAGGTAGTGGATGGAGTTCTGATCTGTTCCTGAAACCCATGGAACTCAGATGGAGTCATTGGCGATAGAACTATGCGTAATTCGCTCATGCTGAACATGTAGGTATTTCTAAACCCATCATGTAACACCCGTCGATCATACAACCAAGGCCGACCCAATAGTAAATGGAATGCATACATAGGAACCACATCACACAGGATCTCATCATGATATTTCTGCCCGACATTCATAGGAACCTCTACCCTAAGTGTGACATACATACTACCTCGATTATCCAGCCAATGCAAGTTATGAGGGCTAGGATGTGGGATAGTAGACAGATGTAATTTTTCTACCAGTGCAGCAGATATAACATTCGTGAAACTACCACTATCGATGATGAGTACACAAAGGTTACCTCCGATTCTGCAAAAGGTGTGAAATATGTTCTCCCTCTGTATGTCACTAGTATCAGGAGATATAGTTAGAACCCTACTTAACACATTAATGGGTAGATACTTTTCTCCTGTATGATCCTCAAGTACGTCTAGAGTCTAGTCATCATAATATTCCTGCAGTGCCGTTGGTAGATCTATAGGTTCAATCTGATCGTGGTCATCCTCAATATCCTCCCCAGTGTCCTCCATAACAGTTATCACCCTCTTATTTGGACACTATGCTGCCATATGCCCAAATCCCATGCATTTAAAGCACTATATCTGGCGCGCCTTCCCACTAGTAGATCAGGGAACAATCTACCTCACATCTAGAGCCATTACCTCTTTATGCTTCCCAGTAGGTAAATTTTCTCTAATAATAGTTGGGGTAGTTTTGTCCACTGCCTTCACTGCCTCACCTACCACTTTTGTTCCCCCTGATCGACCGTCAGCTGATATGGGTCTAGTAATAGCACTGGGCCTACTACTCGGAGCCCTAAATAAGTTGGACCTCCTTTGTCTCTCTACTTTTAAGGCCAACTGAATAGCCTCATCAAGTGTATTATAGCGCTGCAATTCAACAACATACGCTATTTCATATTTTAGACCTGAGACAAAACGTGCTACAGTTTGTTCTGGAGGTTCAACGGACCCATACCTAATCATAAGGGTTTCAAACTCCTGTACATAATCATCCATTTTTTTACCTCCCTGCTTCAATGTCTGCAGTCGCATGAACAGTTCCTGTTTGTAGTGCTTAGGAATGAACCTTTTTCTCAATACCCTTTTCATATCCCTCTATGTCTGAATCTCAGCCTCTCCATCCCTACGCCTACTGATAATCAGATTCTTCCACCATAATGCAGTGTACCCTATAAACTCAATAGCAGCCAATCAGACCCTGGTACTATCATCAATCTCATAACATTCAAAGAGACCCTCAACATTGTCCTCCCAATCTAAATATTCATCAGCTGATCCCTTGCCATCATAAGAAAGCATCTGCAGTTTCACATATTCAAAGCCCCGAGGTGGCCTGAAATTCATTTTTTGATATGGGTTTGCCCCAAAATTGTCATCCCTCTCTTCCCTGTATGGAAGATGCTCCTCACCCATCCTTCTATTTAGATTCCCATCTCCCACTACTCTGTCTCGATGAGGATTCTGTGGAACTACCCGAGGTGGTCCCGGCTGGTTTACCACTGGTGGTTGTAGTAATGTCATTCTGTCAATTTTAGTTACCAGAGTAGCAACTATGGTAGTAAGATCCTAGAGCCGTTCTTCTAAAGTTCTCCTACCTGCCACATTACGACCTTGACCTCCACCAACCTGACTATTGGCTTCATCGCCAATTCCCCTATTCATGCTGTCATTCAACATAGTTGTAGTCCCCCGTATACCGATCCTCAAAGACAATTTGAAGCAGGGAAACACACTTCACAACTACACTTCCTTTAATGCCACACAATAGCAACTACAAAAAGGAAAACAAACAAATCCTGATAGGAATAAAAATCCAACAAGACCTATCATTAGGGCAAGAACTGAAGGATTTCAAATCTTGGCGTTGAGGGCCCATTTTAAGCAGATCGACTCCGGAATTATTTATATATTAACCTCTTTTCTATTATTCTTGTATTTTGTTTTCCAACAGGCACACTTATCATATTCTATAGGGCAATGGACAAACTCCCTCAGACTCAGCTTGTGGGTTATCCATGGACCGACCTGAACTGGCGATGAGCTAGGCCGATGGATCCTATAGAAGACTGGCATCTTAAAGACCATTTCTTTTATATATTTCTTCTTTTATGAACTATTTTTGGTTGTATTTGGTTTTGGGACACTTTTATTTCTTTGTAATTTTCATTTAGGGTTAGCCACCTTAAAAGTGGCAAACTTGTAATTTTGAGCACTTTTTAATCCTAGGAGTAGCAAGTATAAATACTTGCTTAAGAGAGGGTTTGAGGAGGCTTATTTTGCAGAACAAGCACTTCACATTTCGTGAGAGGGCTTAGGGTTTTCCTAATTCCAAATTCTCTTATCAATTTCAATCCCAAGAAGTTGAAATTGTGGCGAGTGCAACAAGGAGAAATCGTGAGTAATATCGGTTCCTTATTGTTGTTTTCCATTTCATCACTAGTGCGTCATATCTAGGTTGATTTGGATGTTCTTGGACTTGTTTTAATTTGCAATTCGTGATCAATAGCTTGTTATAGGATTGATTGTGTTGATATATGATATCATTCTCTTCATTGTGACGTGAATTGGATAGTTAAAGGAAGGGATTGGAATTTGCGGTTTGATCCATTTGTTTTCTTGATTTGATTCACGTGGGTTTCACTTATAATTGTTATTATTTGATGAAGATTACTTGTTTGGATTGATAATAGCAATTGGAGCTCTTTGGATTTCATTCCATTGCCTTAGGATTTCCGCATTTACCTAGTCAAGTGAACCAGTTTTTGTGTGTGTGAATTGAGGAGTTTTCCTTGATTCTTTTGATTGTGCTTAAGCTTGAAATTAGGCACATCAAATCCACTTAACTTCACAAGTATGCTATTACAACCCACGTGTAACACTCTTCCCCACAACACATTAACACAACACGGTGCAACACTTATATAATTCACCTCCACATGCAACACTTGCAATCCCCTTTTTAATCACACACACACAACACTATACACTCACTATTTGCTTAATACACCAATGCAATGCCACACACACACCTTTGCTATACACAGTGCATAATAAATTCAATCATCACAACAATAATATTTCCCACTTCTTTCAAAATCACGGTGTAACAATTTTTTTTTTTTTAAATTCTACAAGTCACTCCTTCACAAGCAACTCCTATGATAACAACACAAATACTACGCTCCACTTCCACGGCAACAATAAGAAATGGCAACAACAACAAATACACTTCCACTTCTACGGCAAGGATAACAAGATATACTCCACTTTCCAAAAATTTAATCCGCAACTTAACAAATAGGCAGCAATTCAAATTTGAATTTCAACCTCTTCAATAATTGCAATCCTTCCTCAATTGGTAAGAAATGAATTTCAAATTCAAATAACACTCATTAACTCCCACAACTTAATTGATGTGTTTGAATTCAAATAAATTCCTTACTATCCAACACAATGCAAATCTGTAAAATACTTACCCAATTCTGAATTTGCACAATGGACTCAACAACAACAAAACGCCACAAGCTCCTTCAAGCAACAAGCTAATCACGACATGGATAGGCAAGTTTTCAAGTTCAAAAAATGTTGAATTAGCAACACTTCTACTCTCCTTCCCTTCCACGAAAATGACCAATCACAAGAAGCTACAACAATCCCTCCAATCCAACTTCAACAAGCAACAAATTAGAATTCCAATCAAGACAATTTTCGCAACTCAAAATCACTACACACAATTTCGGTTCAAAAATGAAGAACCCTAATTGAAGATGATAATCACGAAATTAACCAACACTTAATCCCTTCTCTCAACTTGCGCTCTGATACCAAAAAGATGATGTGCTCAAAATCAAGTTCAAGCACAATCAAATGACTCGAGAAAAATATTTCACAAATCACATACAAACTGGTCCACTTATATGACAATTCACGTGAACACCTTTGGAGATTTGATGGAAAACCAAAGATCAAATGATGTAATTACAATCCCTATTTGTAATCTTCACCAAGTGACAACAAAATTGATTGAGAACCACGTGAAAATTAGATTAAAATAGAAGCAACAAAACCGTGATTTCCACTCTTCCTTCAATTCCAATGCACGCCAACACTAAAGTGATGTATAGTTCAAGTACTAAAAGAACAATCAATCTTAACAAGACAATTGTTCATGAAACTACACTCACAAATAAGTCCAAGAAACTTCAAATCCACCCTAGATATGACTCACTAGAGAAGAAATGAAAAACAACAAAGAAAGAAATCGATATGACTCACAATTTCCCCCTTGTTGCACTCGCCACAATTCCAATTCTTGGGTTGAAATTGATAAGAGGTTTTGAACTAGGATGAACCCTAATTCCCACACATGAAGTGTTTGTTTCTAATATGCAAAATGGCCTCCTCAAACCCTATTCTAAGCAAGTATTTATACTTGCTACTCCTAGGGTTAGAAAATGGTCAAAATTACAAGTTTGCCACTGTTAAGGTAGCTAGTCCTAAATGAAAATTACAATGAAATGAAAGTGTCCCAAAAGAAAATACAACCAAAAATAGTTCATAAAACAATTACAAAGTACAAAATATCATAAGTCTTCATGAACCAATGCCTCGGAATGGAAAACAATCGCAGTGAGTCTTTAATTGTCACTCTGAAAATGTTCTGTGTCCATCAACTATTGTAGGACATATTAGCATCCCATGGAGAATTATTATTGTACCTATAAGATTATTTCTCAAATATTTATTAGAATAAAAGACATAAAGTAAAATATGAGTGATTTGGATCATCATCCAAATCGGTTTCTGAAAATGTTGACGGTACCAGAAATTTTCCCATCACATAGATGCTAAGAAAGATTCAACACCCACCCAACAAAAGAAGAGAAAGTGCAAAAGTTAGAAGAAATTAGATTATAGGATTTTTTTTTCTTTTAGATGTTTTGAATAAAGTAGTTGAACTCCAAAGTTTGCAATATTAATAAAATTTCAGTATTATCACATCATTAATTAATTGCTAGTTCTTTTGCATCTATGTGGTACATGCATCATATTTACTCGCCCTTTTACACATATGTAAAGTATATATATAACAATAAATAACAAAGAAAAATGGTTAATAAATGCTTGTTAATAGGAGTCGAGTCTAGCTTTCTAGGTATCAAAGATGGCTCTTAAACAACCAAAACCCCCGAAAAGTCCAATCAACACTTGCTCCAAGACTAAAATGGCTAAAAACAGCAACAATAACAACAATAGTCATGTCAATAGTGGCAATATCAATAGCACTGACACCTCCCCTGACCCAAGGATCGTCTCATTAGAACAAACAGTCTAACAATTGACCACTCAAGTTCATTTCTTGATCGAAAGCATTGGTCTCCTTCATTCTACTAAGCCTGCTCAAGAGGAACATCCAGGGGCTCAAAAAGGAAAGGTAGTTGAAATCCAGCCACTCGAATATGAGGAAATCAACTCCCGACACAATCCTGCATTTGAGTATAAGCCAAAAATGATAATCAATAAGGGTCTAACTTCAGATGACATAAAAAGGGAATTGGAAGATAAGCAGAAAGAAATAGAGAGGAAACTCTTCCAGCAACTGGCTAACAAGATAAGGACTTTGGAAGGCCCCAACAGTTTTGATCAAATCGACATCATTGATCTATTGGTATATGGTGCAGGTGCTTATCTAGAAAAATTCAAGGTACCAGAGTTCAAGAAATATAATGGCACTAGTTGTCTTAAGACGCACACAAGGTTATACATGTGGAAAATGAGTAAATATGCACAATACGACTAGCTCATGGTCTAAACCTTCCAAGACAACCTTATAGGCCTTGCTTTAACATGGTATGCACAATTAGATCTCAGTCAAGTCAATACATGGGATAAATTGGCCCATGCATTTTTTGAGCAATACAAATTCAACATCGAAGTTGCCCTTTTGTTGCTGAATTTAAGGAGCCTTTGAAAGAAACACAACTAATCTTTCAAAGAATATACTAAGTGTTGGAGGGCTCAAGCTGCTAAGGTTTCCACTCCAATCTCAGTGAAAGAGCTAACTTTTATTTTCACCAACACATTAAAGAAACCCGTTTTCATACATCTGGTTGGGCAAACCATATCCAGCTTCGTAGAGGTAGTGGCAACAGGATGCAAGATAGAGAATGCCATCACATCAAGAAAACTACAAGCTACTGACTCTTCTAGGATCACATCATCGCCAAAACTCATGGGGAGCAGTAAAGGTAAAGAAGCCATAATTAGTATGGTTAACTAATGCAGGAACAATAGATTAAGGTCTCACATAACTTTCTAGATGACAACCACCCCAATCCAATAACCACTAGTAAATTAAACCTAAGTCACCAAGGCTCCAAGATAGTTCACTCTAGTTCTTGTCCCACTCAACTAAGTTTTTGCTCGCTACGAGCAGATAATCTAATTAGCTTTAATATCTCCAACGATCGATACAAGATAAGGAATTTTAACCCTAGCCTCAAATGTGAGTATCACATGGGGTAAGAAGGATACTCGACCGACAAGTGTTGAAGACTTCGAAACATAATCTAAGACTTGATCAATGCAAGAATAGTACAATTAGATTTCATTAATGCACCAACCCCGAACATTAGCAACAATTCGCTACCCAATCACAGTCCTACAATCAACATGATTATAGTCGAGGAGCTAGAGCCTAGACCGAATAGACTCTGCCCTGACATAACAAACAATGCAATAGGTAGGCCATTTACAGTGTGAGAACCCAAAAGACAAAACCTAAGTTAGGTCTGCTATTTACCAACCATCTAAAGAAGGAAAGAACAAGAATAAAGCTCCCAAGCCATACAAGAGTCACATACAAAGGGAGTTAAGAAAGAGGTGGCTAGCGGGAGATCCGACAGTTGGCACCTAAGGCAAATCATCAAGAAAGTTTGAATACCTGGTGGATTACTCGCTGATGCGGAATCGGAATGCTCTGAAACCAAATGATTCAAAAACGAATTCGAATTCCTTCAAACACACTAAATCGTCAAAAACAATCAAATAACACAAATTTCTAGGTTTTTTCTGGATTTTGGTACTAATGAATAAAATCAAAGATATGGATAAAATTATCAATCTATAGATGCCAAGATTGATAAAATTAAACTGTTTTGCAATCAAATCATAGAACGATAGAGACCACGTTCTATAAATCAATCACTATGGTTAAAGAATTATGAGAATTCAATAACAATGCTCGCCACAAATTCTATAGAACCACGAATTTGATAAGAACAACAAGAATAAAGAGAAAAACCAATCCCCAATATTCAAAGAAATCCAAAGAGGATTCACACCGCTCAAAGTGTCCGTGTTTTACAACCAAAATGATAATCTCCCTCGAAAAACCCTAAGGATGCCTATTTATATCATCAAAAAAAATTTGTGCGAAAACATTCAAGGCCGGCGGCCTTCACTTAAGCCGGCACCAAAAGCAGGCGGCCTTCATTTAGGCCGGCTCCAAGGCCGGCGGCTTTGAAGTGAACTCGGCCGGCCTTTATTCAAGGCTGGCTTAAGGCTGGCCAGACTCCGCCTTGGGTCCTCCCAACGCCTATGTCCTCCTTTTTTTGGTGCTCGTATTTTCGCTCTTGGAATTGTATCATTCCCTCCATGTTAAAAATGATTCGACCTCGAATCTGTATCGTCCATCCTGCTAGGCCACATAAACAGACTCCTTTTTCCCTTGGGCTTCTTAAGGCAAATCAGTCTTGTGTGTTGTACTTCAGTTGGACTTATAGGAAGAAGCTTGTATGTCTTATCCTGTTACTGAATGGTATACTCATTGGTGTATCCATCATACTTGGCTCTAAGGTCATACTGCCAAGGTCTTCCAAGGATCAAATGTGTAGCTTCCATGGGAGCTACATCACAAACAATTTCGTCAGTATAATCACCAATAAACAATGGAGCACGAACCTATTTGTGTACATGAACAACTCCCTGTGGACTTAACCAATGAAGTGCATAAGGTCTTGGATGCTGCTCCACCTACAAACCCAACTTAGTAACCTAGTTTGCTAAAGCAACATTAGTGCAACTGCCTGTGTCTACCACAAGCAAACAAGTCTTTCCTTGCACCATGCCCTGGATATGGAATAAATTGGCCCTCTGATTAGAAACAGTTTCATCCTGTTGAACCATTAGCATATCTCCCTGTACTAGACTCGCTATAATGTCTTCATCTTCCTCTTCTGCCTCAGTACTCTTCTATTCTTCTTCCTCAGTCTCAACTTTGTCCCCCTTGATGGCCATAACCCTTTTATTAGGACATTGAGAAGCAATATGGCCAAGTCCTAAACACTTAACACATTTGATATCTCTGCTCCTCTTTTGTTGGGTTTGGTCAACAACCTCACTAACGACTGCTTTTCCCTTTTCCTTCCTTTCCTTCTCCCTCTCGCCATCATCTGATTTATGGTGTTAATATGATTTCTGATCCCGCCTACGCTGATGCCGCTCTACCCAACTGGCTAACTTAATCACATCCTCAAGAGTCTGATAATGCTGGAGTTCCACTACACTGGCAATGTCCATCTTTAACCCATTGATGAGACGAGCTACGGATTCATCTAATGTTTCCCTGATATCACATCTTGCCACTAATGTCTCAAACTCCTTCACATACTCTTTTATGCTCTTCTTACCCTGCCTCAAGGATTGCAACTCCATCAGCATCTCCTGTTTATAGTAGTTTGGCACAAATCTACGTCTCATCAACCTTTTCATCAAAGCCCATGAATGCACTTTCTCCTCATCAGCCCTACGTCTCTCAGTTTGTAATTTATCCCACCACAAACTAGCATATTCAGAAAATGCTAAAGACGCCATCTTCACCTTCATGCGCTCATCCCACTCATGACAGCCAAACACCTTCTCAACTCGTGGCACCCAGTCTAGGAATTCCTCTGGTTTACTACTACCAGTGAAAGGTGGAATTTTCAGCTTGATGCTTTCAATCCCCTTACGCCTGTCGACATTTTTTTCCTCTCCTATTCCTTCCACTACTAGCATCAGATTCACTACTAGAGTGTCTCCTCCTAATTCTTGCACCACCATGGCTTCTTCTATCCCTAACCTCCAATCTCTCCATAATCAATCTAAGATTTTCTTGGATTTGATTGAACTCATCCATAGTCACAACCTCACCCCCATTATCAGCATCATTCCTATTGTTGTTGTTTTGAACACTTCCTTGCGACGACATCTCTACCCTTCAATAGTCAGCAATAGAAATTCACCAACAACCCAATTCTCAACAACAGCCCCAAACACCAATTTCACAACAATTCAACACCCAACAACTGAATTCAACAAAAATATTCACAAAACCCCCAATTCTCAACAACAGACCAATCACCAATTCTCAGCAATACAATTCACAAAATAAATTTCCAAATTTCCCAACCAACAGCAGTATTGAATTAAAACTACAATTGAATTGAGAATCAACAGCCTTACCAATTTAACCCTCGATCTGATTGAATCCTTCGCTCTGAATCCTTACGAATCCAACCTTCGCTCTAATACCAAAATGATGCGGAATCGGAATGCTCTGAAACCAAATGATTCGAAAACGGATTCGAATTCCTTCAAACACACCAAATCGTCAACAACAATCAAATAACACAAATTTCTAGGTTTTTTCTGGATTTTGGTACTAACGAATAAAATCAAAGATATGAATAAAATTATCAATCTATAGATGCTAAGATTGACAAAATTAAACTGTTTCGCAATCAAATCATAGAACGATAGAGACCACGTTCTATAAATCAATCACTATGGTTAAAGAATTCTGATAATTCAATAATGATGCTCGCCACAAATTTTATAGAACCAAGAATTTGATAAGAACAACAAGAATAAAGAGAAAAATTAATCCCCAATATTCAAAGAAATCCAAAGAGGATTCACACCGCTCAAAGTGTCTATGTTTTACAACCAAAATGATAATCTCCCTCGAAAAACCCTAAGGACGCCTATTTATATCATCAAAAAAAATTTGTGCGAAAACATTCAAAGCCGGCACCAAAAGCCGGCAGCCTTCATTTAGGCCGGCTCCAAGGCCGGCGGCCTTGAAGTGAACTCGGCCGGCCTTTATTCAAGGCCGGCTTAAGGCGGTCGGACTTCGCCTTGGGTCCTCCCGATGCCTATGTCCTCCTTTTTTTGGTGCTCGTATTTTCACTCTCGGAATCGTATCACTCGCTCACACCAATGATCTATGTGTCATCTACTGGTTGGGGACCTGAATTTGAAGAAGAAGACAACCATCCAGACTAGAAAGATAGGTCCATAAATATGATTGGATCTAACCTAAAGCCAGTAGTTATAAAACGATACAAGGAGCCAGAGGTAGAGGTGAAGGTTCCGAAGAAGAAGTATGTGTTCCATGTCTCAATCTCCCTAGAGAAATATAAAGTGGCACCATTCAACTACCAGGCTGTCAATCAAGAGAAAGCTTTAATAATATGAGGGATCACCCACTCGAGAAGAGTCTATGATCCTAAAAATAAGGTTTCCATTGAAGAGCCCACCATTGAGGTGGAAAAGGAAGAAGAAGAGGGATTTCCTATGTTCACAAAAATGATTAAATCAAGTGAGTATAAGATCATGGAGCAACTCACTAAAGTCCCAACCTAAATATCACTTATAGGCCTTTTTATATCATTTGAACCACATCGAGAGGCACTCTTTAAAGTACTCAGACAAGTCTAGGTACCAGAAGGTATTGCAATGGAAAAATTGAGCTACGTCACCAACTCAATCTTCATCATGGATCAGATATCCTTCTCACCTGAGGAATTAGGAGAAGATGGTGATCAGCACACCAAGCCACTTTTTGTAGTGGTAAAATGCAACAATAAAATAGTGTCTCGAGTCCTCATAGACAACAAAACCCCTCTTAATGTATGCCCTTTAGCTACCCTCGACTTGCTAAGGGTCGATATGAGCAACATTAAGCCAATCTCAATGGTATTCAAGGCCTTTGACAGAAAGAGGATATCGTAGTTAAGATTGGCCTGCCAATAGAGATTAGTCCACTAGTTTTCAACATCTCATTCCATGTCCTCGATATCTCGAGGTCCTTTAACCTATTATTAGGGAAGCCTTAGATACATATAGTAGGAGCTATACCCTTAAGCCTCCACCAAAAGGTCAAATTCATATCAAATGGCTAAATAATCAATGTGCTAGGTGAGCAAGACTACGCCATCTATAAGGAAATGACCATACCTTACATTGGGGAAGATGGCCTTGAAGACTTTGGGCTCTAAATATTCAACGAGGAGTGCATGGTCATCAAAGAAGAGACGAATGAAGCAAGGCCCCAATTCAAGAAGGGATAGTAGGGGGTGTTCGAGTTAGAATATATTCCTACTTTAGAAGAAAGAATCTAAGCAATTTACACTAAGGGTAAGAGGGGAGGGAGACTATATGATATCTTGATGGACAAAGACTTCGGCTCCTTATGTCTTCAGCCCATCTTCTGCTCCTAATAATTGGTTTTCCTATCCTCTTAATAGCACTAGGTTTGCTTTAAAATAGGGAGTAATTGTAATTAATATTTTTTTATGTTTACAACCATCATTATTCAAAAATAAATAGAACTCTTTGATAAGTCGATCAATAAAATTAAAAGTTATTTCAATCATTCCTCCTTCCTTTACTTATACACTTTCACTTCATTTCCACATAAACTCAATATTCTTGAAGAACGCCAGGGATATCTCACACATGTAAATAATGAAAATATTGATATCGCTTCCAACACTATTAAGTCAACAGTTGGAAATGATATTAATTGCCATGGAGCAGTATAAGAGAGTTGGCAACAATGTGAACAAGGTAGAATTTTGATTGATGAACCAATGGAGATAGTTAATCTAGGAACCTAAGAAGATCCCAAAAACCTTAAGAGTGGAGGTAATTTCAGTAATGCGCAAATGTGTGAGATAACTAAGCTATTGTCTGAATATGCAGATGTATTTGCTTGGTCATATAGAGACATGCTAGGACTTGACCTGATGGGAATCAACCCTATGTTCCAATAGTGGTGAAACCAAATTGGATACATGAGCCTAGATATTCACATGTTGTCATATTTATCTAATAATACTTTATCTTTACATTGTAGTAGGTAAATTTTTCGATTTTACAAGACGGCAAATAAAATGTACTAAGGATCAATTGTAGGACATTCTTGGACTTACATCCACTAGTCCACAATGTGTTATATTGAAGTGAAGAACCGACCATTTGAAGACTTATTTGTACTTGTAATTTTGTGTTTAGGAATCAGCCATTTGAGTGGTTTTATTGTAATTTGGTTTTGTTGTTTTGACCCTAATTGGAGTAAGTATAAATACTTGCTAAGTAAGGTTTAGAAGTAGCTTTCTAAACTTAAGAAAATACATCTTCTACTGTAAGGAGAGTCTTTACATGCAAACCTTACTCTTATCAATTTCACTTGTGAAATTGTGGCGAGATTAGCTTGAGGAGATTATAAGTAATATCAATTTTCTCTAGTTGCTACCAATTGTTTTCTAGTGCGTCATATCTAGATATAATTGGTTGTGTTACTTGTTATCTTTCACGTGAATTAGGGTTCCTATTTTTTTCATAGTTGATTCAAGTCAATTTAAGTGGAATTCGGTTCATTTATATTGGTATCCTTCACTTATTATACAATTGCATTATTCTTCATCACAATTTAACATCATCGCCATTTGAATCCACATGAATTAAGGTTTAAGTGTTGGTTATTGATCACGCCTTTGTGGGATTGTTTTGGTGATCATACACTTGTATTGGTGTGTTTGCAATTGGAATTGTAAGGCATATCATACTTTTTGGTATCAAAGCAAGGTTTAGAGAAGGGATTTGCATGAACTTCAATTTGGGAATTAGGGTTCTTGTTCTTCCATTTCTTAATTGGAGTTATTTGAAGTGGAATTGAAGTAATTATATGTGATTGTATTGTAATATACCTTATTATTGTAGAAGTGGAAGTGGAATTTCGGAATTGATCTTTGTTATCTTCATCTTTCCATGAGTTGCTTGTTGTGAGTAGAAGAAGGGAAGTCTTTGAATTTGAATTTCAACATTTGAGTAGTGTTGATTGTTTTAGTATTCTTTCCTTTGCAAGAATTCAGAAATTAGAGTAAATTTTTTTTTAGATTTGCTATCCATGCCATAGACAATTAGGAAACAATTTGAATTCAAAAGAAAACTTTAAGTTTAAGAAGTTATTGTGTATTGTTAACCTTAATACACTTTGACTTTTTTTTTAAATTGTTTCTTACTATTTGGAGAAGCCTTCATTAATTGTTCCATTGTTGTTATGGCCATGAATTAAGAGTGTATGTGTGTGTTGTGATTCCAGCTTGCACCATGGTGGAGTTGTGTGTGTTGGCAAAGTGAGTGTGTAGTGAAGGGGCTACAACGTAGTGTAGTGTATATGTGTATTGTAGTAGAGAGGTGATGCACCGCGGTTGTGTATGTGTGTTGTGCCGTGGTGAAGTGTGTGTGTGTAGAAGAGTATATATTGTGGTTAAATTTTAAATTTCAAAAGAAATCATTAAGTGTGGGAGTTATTATGTATTGATCCTTTAAACACACTTTGATTAGTTGGATTCATTAACTTACCATTTTCAGAAGTGTTCATTATTGCTTCTACTTGTATTATTGCCATGATTATAAGTGTGTCGTGGGTATGTAAAGCTTAAGTGAAGTGTACTTTGTGTCTTGAAGTGATGGAGGACGTGAAGTAGTGATTGTTGTTGTTGGTGTGAAAGTGTAGTTATTGTGAAGGGGTGATTGTGAGGTATACTACATTTACCTTGAATTATCTTTGTATTTGAACAAATCAAGTCAACAACCATGTCGAATGATAGTGTGAATGGGGGAATTGGCAATAAGGCCAATAGCCAAGTTGGTGGCGGTCAGGGTCATCAAACTACAGGTAAAAGAACTTTGGAGGAGCAGTTACAGAACCTCACCACCATTGTTGCTACATTAGCAACAAGGATAGATCGAATGAAGATGCCACAACCACCAGTGGCAAATCCTCATGCACCACCACCTAGGGTAGTTCCTCATAATGTTCACAGAGAGGGAGCAGTTGGAAGTAATATGGGAACAAGAGTGGAAGGAGATTATCATGCTCTTAAGGAGGAAAGCGGTGATAGTTTTGGGATTAATCCATACCCAAATAGGA
The DNA here is from genome assembly GCA_037954665.1 of Laguncularia racemosa. Classification (NCBI taxonomy): domain Eukaryota; kingdom Viridiplantae; phylum Streptophyta; class Magnoliopsida; order Myrtales; family Combretaceae; genus Laguncularia; species Laguncularia racemosa. Next base: position 781,052 of record JBBMOL010000215.1, on the reverse strand, counting down.
ATTTCAGACCACCTTAGGGATGGGGGTATGAGAAACTATAGATGCCTTCATTCGATGGCAAGGGTTCAACAGATGATTACTTGAATTAGAAGCATAAGGTTGAGGGTCTGTTCGAGTGTAATGAAATTGATGATAACATTAGGGTTTAATAGGAATCAAAATCCTACAAGACCTATCATTAGGGAAAGAGCCAAAGGATTTCAAATCTTAGTAATGAGGGTCCTCTTTGAACAAACCAACCCTAAAATTATTTGTATACTAACCTCTTTTCTATTACTTATGTGTTATGTATTGTATACTAGCACGCATACTTGTCGGGTTTTACAGGGCGATGGACAAACTCACTAAGACTCAACTTGTGGGTTATTCATGGACCGACTTAAACCAAAGATGAGTTGGACCAATGAATTCAATTGAAGAACTGGCTCATTGAAGACTATTTTTGTACTTGTTATTTTTCCTTGAACCGGTTACTTTGTGATCATTTTAGGACATTTTATTTTGTTGTAATTGTTGGATTTAAGACCGGCCACCTTTAGTGGCATAGATGTAATTGTTTTGTCATTTTAACCCTAAGTGGAGCAAATATAAATACTTGCTAAATGAGGGTTTGTAAAAGATAGTTGAGAGATAAAAAAATTCCTGCCTCTTTACATGAGAATTAGGGTTCTTACTCTAAATTTCATAAGACTCTTATCAATTCTTCAAGGATTGTAGCAAGTGGCAACTTAAGGATTTGTGAGTTATATTAAATTCCTAAGTTGATTCCAATTCATGCTAGTGTGTCATATCTAGTTGTGATTTGGGTTGTTCTTTTTTTTTTTTTTTGTTATCACGTCATTTTAGGGTCATTTATATCATTGGATTGCATGCAATTTAGTGGAATTAGATCCTAAATTGTATTGTTAATTGTGATTATTCAATTGCTAGTGAAATTGTCAATTGGGTGGAAACCTCTTGCTTAGGAGATTCACGCCATCCTTTGTCATTCTATGATTGGATTTTCCATTTGATCTTATGTTGTGTGCTTAATCCCATTGAGTACATCATCATTTGGTATAAAAGCTACTTGTTTTACAAATTGGAATCATAAGGGATTAGGGTTCACGCTACTTGTGGACTTGGATTTAGTGGTTGGAGTTGTTTCAATTGATTGCATGTATGTACTTAGATCCTTCAATCATTTAAGCACATCATCTTTTTTGGTATCAGAGCACAAGTTAAGAGAAGGGATTTAGTGTTGGTCGATTTTGTGATCTTCATTTTCAATTAAGGTTCTTCATTTTTTATCCGAAATTGTATGTTTGAGGATTGAGTTGCTTAATTATATTGTTAAGAAGTTGAAATTGTTCTTTGTTGAATGGAATTAGAGGTCTTGTTGTTGAGAATTTCCGTGAAGGGAAGGAGTAGAAGTGCATTTCTTGATTCAATATTCAAAATTAGGACATACCTCAATTGTGAAGAAAGTGAAAGTGTAATCTTTGCTTGTTTGTTTCGAACATAAGGAGTACAATTGTGCATTTTCATAATTGAATTGCATGGAGTATATGGAAGCTATTTGATTTTCAAAACAAACATTAAGTAGTAGAAGTTATTGTGTGGTCATTTGAATTTGAAAGTTGCTTCTTACCAATTATAGAAAGGTTGCAATAAGTGAAGCAACTTGAATTTGAATGTGTGTTGCCCTTTTTGTATAAGTTGTGGTATGCAATTGTATTTAAAGTGGAGAAGTGCAACATGAAGTGTGTGTGTGTGTGTGTGCTGCACCGTGAGTGAAGGGTGTGTGTGTGTGGCATTGTGTTTGTGTGTTGAGTGAAGGGGATTGCAACATAGTGTATGTAGTGGTGGTGAGTGCTTGCACTGTAAGTGAAAGTAGTAAGTGGTAGTGTGAATCTTGCATTTGTGTGTAGTGTAAGGTGCTGCATATTGTGATTAATTGTGGTGTGAAACTGTGGCAAGAAAGGAAAGTTAGAGTAGTAAAGTTTGAATTAAAAAATAAAAAAACCAACATTAAAAGTGTGAAAGTAATTGAAACTCATTACTTAAACACTTGTTAGTTGAATTTAATAACTTAACTACTTGGAAGTGATTATTTATGCTTCATTTACTTGACTTTATTTGAAGTGACAAGATTCATTTATTGACTTGGTTGCTTACTTGAACCGTGGAGTATAGGGTTGTATTTTTCTGTTTTTGGAATTAAGCATAATCATGTCAAGTGAAATGTTTCTTTCAACTAATGTACTTCGTCGGACATTGACTTCTTATACTACTAAGGATGATGAGTAAAGGAAAAATTTGTTCCATACTTCTTGTAGAGTACAAGGTAACCTATGTATCATTATTATTGATGGTAGTAGTTATATAAATGTGGTAGTAGCATCGTTAGTATCGAAACTGAAACTTGCCACTACCCCATATCCTAAGCCCTATAAATTGCATTAGCTAAGCGATCAAGGAAGTTTACATGTGACCCAAAGAGCTAGGGTACCTTTCAGTATATGGGATAAATATTGTGATGAGATTGAATGTGACATTCTTCCTATATGTGCATCTGATAAGATCACATTATACTTATATTTTCTTTTGGACTTATATTAAATTTATTTCAATATTATAAGAAAATATAAAGAAATGATACTTAATGGTGTTTATTGTAAAAATACAAGTTTTGAGGACCCAAAAGTAAATTACAATTTAATTGGAGGAGTTTTTCACAAAATTGAAGAAGTGAGCGGAGGATTGCAATAAAGGCCGCCGGCCTTGGGCTGGCCTACATTCAAGGCCGCCGGCTTTAAGCCGGCCTTGAGCCGGCCTATATTAAACCGGCCTTAAAAAGCATTAAAGCCGCCGGCCTTCAATACTCCTCGGATATCCATTGCGAAAATCTCTCCAAAATCGTATCTTATTTAATTTGCTGACTCAAATCCTCATCAGATCAACCTTATCCCCCTCCTCTTTGGATCTATAAATAGGCCCCTTGTGTGAACCTTGGGAGCATCCCCTTTTGTTTAGAATCCCCTTTTGTTTGAGAATCCTTTTGTTTTGATTCTTTGTTTAGCATCCTTTGTCTTTCTTTGAAATCATTAGAATTCCCTTACGAACTTTAGGATTTTATGTTTTCTTTAATTCCTTTACATTTCATGTTATTCCAAATTTTAGTTTGAAGAAAGAAAGTTATTTTGCTGAAGTTCTTGAAGATTATAGCTATTGTTTCAATTACTTTATTTTCTTTTATGCCATTTATTAGTTTATTCTTGTTGTTCAATATGAATTCCATTGCACCTATTTATTTCAATTGTTTTTATGCAATTCATACTATAATGTTCTAAATCATCCTTGTGGGAAATATGATGAAGCCATAATTCAAACTAAAATGATCATTGTATTCATGTTATAGGAAATGTAGATATGCGGAATTTTCATATAAGAAGTCCTGCTATGAATTGTATTTTGTAATTGAAATCAATGCATAGAAATGTAAATGACTCGAAAGAGAAATTTAGGTTTTATCAGGAATTCCTAAGTAAGATTTAATAATTCATGTGGAAGCAGCGTTATTGAATTTTATTAGAAATTGACCTAAGTGTTTCATGCAATATTTTTATTAAATTTTTCACTAAGGGATTAGGAGAAATTATTTTAAAGATATTAGGCAATCATATAATTAGGAAATTTATGATTGTGAATTAGAATCCTCATTTGATTTGAATTAGCGGGAGCTATTAAATTAAATTGAGGTAACATTACTTTAACACTTAATAAAGGATTAAGGTTTTGTTAATTTTTTGTGAAAATCCATATAGCTATGAGTTATTATAACATGAAGGCAATATGATTAGTAGAATTAGGGTGGATTCTATTTCCCATCATCAATTCATCATTTTTCAAACACAATTCTCTTTTTAAGCATTTAGTATAATTCATTCAATTCTCATCAAATATCATTGCCTAAATAATAGTAGAAATTGATAAAGGTCTATTACTTAATCAATCTTCGTGGTTCGACACTCTTCTCTCACTATATTACTTGATCTGATCTGGTACACTTGCCGGTATTTATTCACGCTCATTTTATATCTCTTTTTGCGTGGATCAGCATCCCATATATTACTTGGCAGGCCATAGTTATATGACATGAGGGTCTTACATGATGGCTTCAAGAATACATATGTATTCCAAAAAGAGGGTAAACACATCATTCTAAATTTGATGTCACCTTTAGAGGTCCAAAAGGTTCAGCAACAGATCCATAGGCCATTAGAGATTCCTGAGGATCATAACCACATGAACCAACCATCAGAGGACCAAACTGTGCAGAAGCAAATATGCTAACCTTTAGAGGTCCTTGAGGTTCCTAAATGCATGAGCCAACCTACAAAGGACAAAACTTGTTAAACACAGATGTGCTAACCTTCAGAGGTTCCTATGGGTCATAGTCAGATGAGCCAACAACCAAAAGACCAAACTGTTCAAAGGCAATTGTGTCCACCTTTAGAGGTTCATGCGCAGTTGAGCAAACCATTAGAGGGCCAAGAGGGTCAAAGACATACGGGTGAATTGGGAAAGGAGGCAACAATATCAGTGGAACAGGTTGAGACAGGAGAGGACTTAGTGGATAATGGACCATTATATGTGTTGCAGATGAGGTATATCCTAGAAATGGAAGAGAGAAAGCAATCACCCCCTGTAGTATTTCAAATATTTGGATTCTGTAGTGATACTTCTTCAGATAACTAGCTAGGAGGATGCAGAGTCTCTACTGCATTTGATCTATCAGATTTGAGGACAAATCTTTTTGAGGCCCGAGGAGATGATAGGAATCAAAATCCTACAAGACCTATCATTAGGGAAAAAGCCAAAGGATTTCAAATCATGGTGATGAGGATCCTCTTTGAACAAACTGACCCCGGAATTACTTATACACTAACCTCTTTTCTATTACTTACGTATTGTGTATTCCAGCAGGCATACTTGTCAGGTTTAACAGGGCGATGGACAAACTCACTAAGACTCAACTTGCGAGTTATTCATGGACCGACCTAAACCGAAGATGAGCTAGACCAACGAATTCAATTGAAGAACTGGCTTGTTGAAGACTATTTTTGTACTTTTTATTTTTCTTTGAACCGGTTACTTTGTGATCATTTTGGGACATTTTATTTGGTTGTAATTGTTGGATTTAGGATTGGCCACCTTTAGTGGCATAAATGTAATTGTTTTGTCATTTTAACCCTAAGTGGAGGAAATATGAATACTTGCTAAAGGAGGGCTTGTAGAAGATAGTTGAGAGATAAAAAAAATTGTTACGTCTTTACGTGAGAATTAAGGTTCTTACTCTAAATTTCATAAGACTCTTATCAATTCTTCAAGAATTGTGGCGAGTGGCAACTTAAGGATTTGTGAGTTATATCAAATTCCTAAGTTGATTCCAATTCATGCTAGTGTGTCATATCTAGTTGTGATTTGGGTTGTTCTTATTTTTTTTTGTTATCACATCATTTTAGGGTCATTTATATCATTGGATTACATGCAATTTAGTGGAATTAGATCCTAAATTGTATTGTTAATTGTGATTATTCAATTGCTAGTGAATTTGTCAATTGTGTGGAAACCTCTTGCTTAGAAGATTCACGCCATTCTTTGTCATTTCGTGATTGGATTTTCCATTTGATCTTGTATTGTGTGCTTGATCCTATTGAGCACATCATTATTTAGTATCAAAGTTACTTATTTTACAAATTGGAATCATAAGGGATTAGGGTTCATGTTACTTGTGGATTGGATTTAGCAGTTGGAGTTGTTTCAATTGATTACGTGTATGTGCTTAGATCCTTCAATCATTTAAGCACATCAGGGTTCTTCTTGCAGTTGTGGAATTCATAGGTTATGCTGCCTTGTGGTGGAAAAATCTAGTGATCAGCAGATGAAGGGATGGAGAGGTTGAAATAAATACCTAGAGGGACATGAAACGGGTTTTGAGGAAAAGGTTCATACCTGAAAATTACAAGCATGAACTGTTTATGTGTCTCCAAACACTAAGGCAAGGAGGCAAAACAGTAGATAACTATATATAGGAGTTTGAGACACCAATGCTCATATGTGGATCGGTCGAGCCTCCTGAGCAAACCCTAGCACGATTTGTGTCTGGGTTGAAATATGAGATTGCCTGCGTTGTAGAATTGATTACGTGTATGTGCTTAAATACTTCAATCATTTAGGCACATCAGGGTTCTTCTTGCAGTTGTGGAATTCATAGGTTATGCCGCCTTATGGTGGAAAAATCTAGTGATCAACAGATGAAGAGATGGAGAGGCTGAAATAAATACCTAGAGGGACATGAAACGGGTTTTGAGGAAAAGGTTCATACCTGAAAATTACAAGCATGAACCGTTTATGTGTCTCCAAACACTAAGGCAAGGAGGCAAAACAGTAGATAACTATATATAGGAGTTTGTGACACCAATGATCAGATGTGGATCGGTCGAGCCTCCTAAGCAAACCCTAGCACAATTTGTGTCTAGGTTCAAATATGAGATTGCCTACATTGTAGAATTGATTACATGTATGTGCTTAGATCCTTCAATCATTTAGGCATATCAGGGTTCTTCTTACAGTTGTGGAATTCATAGGTTATGCCGCCTTGTGGTGGAAAAATCTAGTGATCGGTAGATGAAGAGAGGGAGAGGCTGAAATAAATACCTAGAGGGACATGAAACAGAAAAAGGTTCGTACCTGAAAATTACAAGCATGAACTGTTTATGTGTCTCTAAACACTAAGGCAAGGAGGCAAAACAGTAGATAACTATATATAGGAGTTTGAGACACCAATGATCAGATGTGGATCAGTCGAGCCTCTTGAGCAAACCCTAGCACGATTTGTGTCTGGGTTGAAATATGAGATTGCCTACGTTGTAGAATTGATTACGTGTATGTACTTAGATCCTTCAATCATTTAGGCACATCAGGGTTCTTCTTGCAGTTGTGGAATTCATAGGTTATGTTGCCTTGTGGTGAAAAAATCTAGTGATCAGTAGATGAAGAGATGGAGAGGCTAAAATGAATACCTAGAGGGACATGAAACGGGTTTTGAGAAAAAGGTTCATACCTGAAAATTACAAGCATGAACTGTTTATGTGTCTCCAAACACTAAGGCGAGGAGGCAAAACAGTAGATAACTATATATAGGAGTTTGAGACACCAATGATCAGATGTGGATCGGTCGAGCCTCTTGAGCAAACCCTAGCACGATTTGTGTCTGGGTTGAAATATGAGATTGCCTGCGTTGTAGAGTTACAAAGGTATAATACACTTGATGAGGCTACATAGTTAGCCTTAAAAGTGGAGAGGTAAAGGCGATCCAATCCTTTTCGAGCCACTAGTAACAACCTATTGGAGCATATGGTCAGATAGGTAGACAAAAGGGAGTAGGGGAACATGTTAAGGCTATAGACAAAAATATCTCTAGCACCGATATGGAGAAAAATATTTTTGGGAAAGGTAAAGAGGTGGTTAGGTATGATTTTAGGCAGACAGTACCAAGGTCAACCAGTGGGAAGATGCGCCAAATTAAATGTTTCAAATGCATAGGTTTTGAACATATGGCTACACAGTGTCCCAATAAAAGGTTGATGACTATTATGGAGGGCAACGAAGAAGATGGTCAGGAAGAAGTTATCAAGCCTACAGATTTATCCATAGCTCTGTAGGAATATTATGATGATTATAACACTGAGACACGTGAGGACAAAAAGGGTGAAAATTACTTACCTATTAATGTGTTATGAAGGATTATGACCATATCAACAGATGTCAGGGATATACAGAGGGAGAACCCATTCCACACACCTTGTCGGATTCTAGGTAACCTATGTGTTCTTTTCATCGATAGTGGTAGTTGCACTAATGTCATATCTGCTGCATTAGTAAACAACTTACAACTAGCCACTAACTCACATCCACACCCATATAAATTGCATTGGTTAGACGACCGAGGTAGTTTACATGCTACACATAGGGCAAAGGTGCCATTTAGTATAGGAGATAGATACAGTGATGAAATTATCTATGATGTGCTTCTTATGTGCGCCTTTCATATATTGCTAGGTAGGCCTTAGTTATTTGACAGGAAGGTGCTCCATGACAGGTTCAAAAACACTAACATGTTTCAGAAAGGTGGTACACGAATTATTTTGACTCCTATGTCCCCGTTTGAGGTTCACTCTTTCTAGGAACAGATTAAAAACACCAACGACTCTTTAAGACCTCAAGCCAACAAGCAAACACAAACATTGGGTGTTAATCCAAGAGAAGACCCCTTAGATTTGAAGGCAAATCTTTCAAAGGCTCGAGGAGATGATGGGAATTAACCCTATAGTTCCAATAGTGGTGAAACCAAATTGGATACATGAGCCCAAATATCCACATGTTGTCATATTTATCTAATAATACTTTATCTTTGCATTATAGCAGGTAAAATTTTCGGTTTTACAAGATGGCAAATAAAATGTACCAAGGATCAATTGTGTGACATTCTTAGACTTACATCTACCGGTCCACAATGTGTTATATTGAAGTGAAGAAATGACCATTTGAAGATTTATTTGTACTTGTAATTTTGTGTTTGAGAACCAGCCATTTGAGTGGTTTTATTGTAATTTGGTTTTGTTATTTTTACCCTAATTAGAGCAATATAAATACTTGCTAAGTAGGGTTTAGAAGTAGCTTTCTAAACTTAAGAAAATACATCTTTTGCCGTAAGGAGAGTCCTTGCATGCAAACCTTACTCTTATCAATTTCACTTGTGAAATTGTGGCAAGATTAGCTTGAGGAGATTATCAGTAATATCAATCTTTCTCTAGTTGCTACCAATTATTTTCTAGTGCGTCATATCTAGATATAATTGGTTATGTTACTTGTTATCTTTCACGTGAATTAGGGTTCCTATTTTTTTTTTCAGATTTGATTCTAGTCAATTTGAGTGGAATTCGGTTCATTTATATTGTTATCCTTTACTTATTATACAATTGCATTGTTCCTCATCACAATTTAGCATCATTGCCATTTAAATCCACGTGAATTAGGGTTCAAGTGTTCATTATTGATCACACACCTTTATGAGATTGTTTTGGTGATCACGCACTTGTATTAGTGTGTTTACAATTGGAATTGTAAGGCACATCATGACCTTTCAATAGTAGTTCACAAGCTACTTATAAGAGAAGATGTCAAACCTAAAAAACAAAAGTTAAGAAGATTTAGGCCTAACATCTTACTAAAGTTCAAAGAAGAGGTCAAGAAGCTACTAGAAGTCGGGTTCAATGAAGCATCAAACTATCCAAAATGGGTAGCGAACATAATCCCTGTTTTGAAGAAAAATGGAAAGGTTCCGATATGTGTGGATTTCCGAGATTTAAATCATGCTGCACCTAAAGACAACTTTCCTCTACCCCCACATAGATGTCTTAGTAGACAATATAGTGGGAAGTCATCTCATCTTATTCATGGATGGCTTCTCGGGATATAATTAGATAAAAATGGTAAAAGAAGATAAGACTAAGACAACCTTTATCACAACTTGGAGTTCCTTCTATTATAACATCAACCCTTTTTGTTTAAAAAATGCCAGAGCATCATACCAGAGAGCAATGGTTGCAATACTTCATGACATGATGCATCGAGAAGTCGAAGTATATGTTGACAACATGATAGCTAAATCCAAAGAAGAGGAAGACCATGCAATTATCTTAAGGAAACTATTCAAGAAATTAAGAAAGTTTCAGTTGAAGTTAAATCCAGAAAAATGCACTTTTTGGGTCACATCTAGTAAGCTATTAGGGTTTCTTGTAAGTCGAGAAGGCATTAAAATCGATCCTAATAAAGTAAAAGCCATACTAGAAATGCCTTCCCCATGTACCATCAAAGAGGTAAGAGGCTTACTAGGAAGGTTAAATTACATAGCTCAATTCATCTCACAACTTACGGATAAATGTCGCCCACTATTTTGGCCCCTAAAAGAGAGCGCCACTATGAAATGGAATGACGAATGTGAAGAGGCATTTAAGAAGATCAAGGAATATCTTATAAACCCTCCAATTCTAGTAACCCCAAAATCAAAAAGGCCTTTATTCTTATACCTCACAATACTTCCTAAGTCGATGGGGTGTATACTAGGGCAAAAAGATGAAAGAGGAAGGGAACAGGCCATATACTACTTGAGTAAGAAATTCACAGAAGGGGAACAAAGGTACTTTAAGATAGAAAGAACCTATGTGCATTGCTTTGGGTCAAGCATCGACTAAGGCAGTATACTCTTTATTATCCCATCAAACTGTTAAAAAGACATGATCTACTAAAATACTTAGCGGAAAAACCTATTTTGTTGGGAAGGATTTCTAAGTAGTAGATGCTCCTATCAAAATTTGATGTTACACACGTAACTCAAAATTCAATGAAGGGGTAAACATTAGCAGATCAATTGGCGGAGCACCCAATTGAAGGAGATTCTTGAGAATCACAAGCCTAATTTCCAAATGAAAATATACTAATGGCAAAAGGTGAGTCAGAAGAAGAATCCAAGATAGAAAAGGATCCTAAATGGAAGATGTATTTTGATGGAGCCGCCAATGTGTTTGGATGCGAAATTAGGGCAGTGTTGGTATCACCAAAAGGAATGCAGTTCCCCACAGTAACGAAACTTACATTCCCATGTACAAATAATATTAAGGAATATGAAGCATGTATCCTTGACCTCAAAATAGCCTGCTATATGGAAATCCATGAGTTAGATGTATACAAAGATTCCTCGTTTATCATATTACAGACAAAGGTAGAATACAAAACTAAAGACCCTAAATTAGTGCCATACCACCAACACCTAACAAAATTAATTGAAGAATTCAAGGTAGTTACCTTCACATACATCCCAAGAACTTAAAATCAATTCACGGATGCCCTTGCCACATTAGCACCTTTGATTAAAGTAACTAGAGCGATAGAAGTGCAACCATTGAAGATAGAAACTAAGGATAGGCTCGCTTATTGTCTAACCATTAAAGAAACACAAGATGACAAGCCTTAGTACCACAATATCAAAACATTCCTCCAAGAAGGTAGATACCTTGAAATGGCCAACAAAAATGACAAAAAAAAAACACTCAGAAGGTTAACAAGCCATTTCCTATTAAGTGGATCTATACTTTATAGAAAGCCATTCAACACCATACTACTGAGATGAATAGATAAAGAAGAGGCAAATAAGCTAATGAAAGAAATTTCCTATTTCTATAAGATAATCAAGTAATTCCAAATCCAAGGTGATAATAAACAATAATCGATTTCCAAAATCAAATAATGAACAAGAACACAAAATAAACCCTAAACCCTTATTGGATATGAAACACTAGCAAGAGAGTGGTCCTAGTATAGATTAGTTGATATAACGCACAACAACCTAATACTGTCACTCGCCACAATCCATAGGATTGATAAGAGTGTATGAAAAACAATCTTCACTGTATGTAATTTCTCAAATAGTCAAAAGGTCCCAAATTCTTACATTGCAAACCTATTTATAAGAAAAGGAAAACAAGACTTGAAAAGCCACAAACTAAACCAATTCAAGAAGATAAGCCATCGGCTTTAAGAATGAAAGCTACTAGCTTTTGGAGAATGAAAGTAGTCGGCTTTGGAATATGTGCTGCTAGCCTTGAGGGCTGGACTAAAATTAAGCCATCAACCTTAAAGGTGTCCACCTCTAGCTCTTGTGATTTGATTCTTGCATAAAAAAAAAGTTGTAATGGTTGTGATTTGATTCCCATCATCTCCTCAGACTTATGGAAGATTTGTCCTCAAATCTGATGGTTCCTCTATTTTAGATGCAAATTTCTGATAATCCCCTGGACTAAAAATTTTAGTCTGCAAATGTTTGTTATCCTGAAGTCGTGGCTGCCTTAAAGAATCTGAATTTCCTATGATTATTTCACTCTATTCAAGTCGTCTCCCAGTTCCTTCCACCTCACTAATAAGGACTTCCTTCCAGTAGTTTTATTGATCTGTTCCTAGGCTTTGTGCACCTCAGTTGGTGACATAAGATTCAAAACAACCCATTCACCATCCTTTTGAAACATATATAAGTTACTAAACCTATCATGTAGTACTCTCCTGTCAAATAACTAAGGTCTACCCAGTAGTATGTGTGATGCGCACATAGGAAGGACAAGGAGATGATGGGAATCTACCCTGCTACTCCAGCAGTAGGGAAACCTGATTTGGATGTATAATCTAAGACATCCATATATGTTCAGTTTTTATCTAATAATGTTTGGTTTTGCACTATAGTAGGTACATTTATCGTTTTTACAGGATGGCCAAATAATATACACTAATAATCAACTTGCAAGAAAGTTTTTGGAGTCACATCCAACAGTCCACAAATTGCTCAATCGACCATCTTTTATACTTATAATTTTCATTATTGAACCGGCCATTTTTATTCATTTTTTGGACTTATGATTTGGTTATATTTCGTTGTTATAACCGGCCACCTAGTGGCATATTTGTAATTTTTAGAGTCATTTTACCCTAATTGGAGCAAGTATAAATACTTGCTAACTAGGGTTTGTAAGGGACTTTTGAACATTTTAGAAATTTGCATTCTTTTGCAGTGAGGGGAGTTCCATCTTCACATAAAACATACTCTTATCAATTTCAATTGAAATTGTGGTGAGTTTCTTAAGGAATATTGTGAGTCATATCAATTCTTCTTAAGTTGCTTCCAATTATTTCTCGTAGTCATATCTAGTTGTAATTGGTTGTGTTACCTTATTCTTATTCACGTGTTTTAGGGATTCAAATTTTCATATTTGAATTCAATTCCAATTTGATTTGAATTCAATTCATCATTGTGTTATCCTTTATATATATTACAATTGCAAGTTATCTTCATTATAATTTGGCATTATAGTCATTTGAATTCACGCAACTAGGGTTCATTTGATTGTTTATATCACACCATCTTGTGGAATTAGTTTTAGTGTTCTTGCAATTAGATTGTAGGCACATCAATCACAATCAACTTCATCCCAATACTTTTCTCCTATGCTGATAGGAACCATAACCATCTGAGTGACATGTAAACTATCCCGTTCACTCAACCAATGCAATTCATAAGGCTTAGGATGTGGGGTAGTGACTAGTTGTAATTTATTTACTAGTGCAGCAGCTACTACATTGGTGCAACTACTACCATCAATTAGAAGAGCACACAAATTACCTTAAACCCTCCAAGGAATATGGAATAGGTTTTCCTTCTATATGTCCCCAATATCTAAATATATAGTCGTTACTCTACACAACACATTAATAGACAAATATTGATCATTTCCCTTGTCTTCATGTACCTCAGCATCTAGATCTTCATAATATTCCTTTAGCATTGTTGATAAATCTATTAGGTCAAGTATCTCTTCCTCACCATCCTTACTTTCCACCTCTATAGTAGTCATCACCCTTTTGTTGGGACATTAAGCAGCCATGTGTCTAAAGCCCATACATTTGAAGCATTGGATTTGACGAGTCTTCCCACCTAATGACCTTGGCACTATTTGTCTTATGTCTGCCTTAACAACTGCTTTTCCCTTTCCAGAAATTTCCTTCTCCCTTCCAATATCAGTAATAGCTGCATTTACTTCCATAGTCTTATCAATTCCCCTTTTTTTAACCTGTTGACTATCTAACTCATATGACTTAGTAGTGGATCCATACCTGTTACTTAATCCTCTATATGAATTAGAATGCCTTTGTCTCTTAACTTTTAAAGTTAATTGGATGGCCTCATCAAGTGTGTTACACCGCTGCAATTCCACTATACAGACAATCTCATACTTCAGACCAAATACAAATCGTGCCATAGTCAGCTTAAGATGCTCAATGGTTCCATAACGAATCATGAGCGCCTCAAATTCTTGGACATATCCATCCACGGTTTTACATCCCTATCTCAAGGTCTGAAGGTGCATGAATAGTTCATGCTTGTAATACTCTAAAACAAACCTTTTCCTTAAAACTCTTCATCTCCTACCAAATATGAATCTCAACATCACCATTTATCCTCCTATTACCTACATGGTTCTTCCAACACAAGGTGGCATAACTTGTAAACTCAACTGCTGCCAGACGAACTCGCATATGGTCATTGATCTCATAGCAATTGAAGAGTCCTTCTACCTTATCCTCCCAATCAAGGTAATCCTCTGCAGACTTCCTTCCATCAAATGAAGGCATCTACAATTTTACATATTCCAGACCCCTAGGCGACCTGAACTCTCGATTAGGATAAACCTCATCTTCAAAGTTATCATCCCTTTCCTCCCTGTAAGCTCGATACTCTCTTCCAACTTATCTGCCCTTATTTCCTCCTAAGGCTCCTTCTCTACCCATAGCATTGTAGATTTGCCACTAAATGGTTAGGTAGCAACCACAATGGTTAGGTCCTGCAATTATTCTTCCAAAGTTCTCCTACCACCTACAGCACGACGACCCTATACTCCTCCTCTAACCTAACTATTAGCCTTATTCTTGATTCCCCCATTAACACTATCATTCAACATGCTTCATAGAAATTGCAATCTCAACACAAAATTCACAAGCCACAATCACACTGCAATAATCCCCAACTGGCACAATCCCAATTACAACCTCTGTTCGATCCCCAACTCAAAACCCAGCACAAACAACTTCCTCTTAATCTCCAATTCAAAGCCCTAACACAACGACAATACAACCTGGATACATAAACAACAACAACAACCAGCCTTGATTTAATTACTTAATCCAACAATAGAATCCACAACCCACAATAACAACCATAATAATAAACCCTAATTTCAATCCACTATCAATACTAAGGACAAGCCTAAATTCAATCACACAACAACAACATAACCTAATCAACAACCCGCGTACAACCTCAATTCAATAACAATCTACCATAACACAAATTCACAATATCAAAACCCTAATTTCTCAATGGAATTTCAACTGTCACAATCCCTTTTCTTAATCTGAGCTTTGATACCAAAAGATGATATGCCTATTTCCGTAAGATAATCAAGTAATTGCAAATTTAAGGTGACGGTCAATGATAATCGATTTCCACAATCAAATAACAGACAAGGACACAAAATAAACCCTAAACCCTTACCAGATATGACGCACTGACAAGAGAGTAGTCCCCATACGCATTAGTTGATATGATGCTCAACAATCTAATACGGTCACTCACCATAATCCACAGAATTAACAAGTGTATGAAGAACAATCTTCACTGCATGTAATTTCTCAAATAGTCAAAAGGTCCCAAATTCTTACATTGTAAACCTATTTATAGGAAAAGGAAAAAAAGACTTGAAAAGCCAAAAACTAAACCGGTTCAAGAAAATAAGTAGCCATCTTTAGGAATGAAAGCTACCGACTTTTGGAGAATGAAGGCCACCAGGTTTTGAAGGTAAGGTCATTGGCCTTGGAATGTACATCGCTGGCCTTGATGGTCGGCTTACTTTCCACACCGCCGACCTTAAGGGCCGATCTAAAGTTAAGCCATCGACCTTTATGGTCGGCCTAAAGGTGTCTACCTTCGGTTCTTGTGATTTGATTCTTGCATCAAAGAAAGTTTTAATGGTTGTGATTTGATTCCCATCATCAATTTTAGTTCCTAGGTGACAATCCACAGTAATCGATTCCAACAATCAAATAACAAACAATAACATAAAATAAACCCTAAACCCTTACCAAATATGACGCACCAGCAAGAGAATAGTCCTCGTACAAATTTGTTGATATGATGCACAACAATCCAATACCGTCACTCACCACAATCCAATGGATTGATAAGAGTATATGAAAAAACAAACTTCACTATATAATTCTCAAATGTTCAAAAGCCCCAAATTCTTACATTGTAAACCAATTTATAGGAAAAGGAAAACAAAAAACTCGAAAAGCTATAAACTAAATTGGCTTAAGTACATAAGTCGCCAACTTTAGGAATGAAGGCTACCAACTTTTGAAGAGTGAAAGCCGCTAGCCTATAGAGGCAAGGCCGTCGACCTCGGAGTGTACGCCGCTGACCTTAATGGCCGAATTATCTTCCACACCCTTAGCCTTGAGGGTTGATCTAAAGTTAACCTGCCAGCCTTTATAGCTAGCCTAAAGGTGTCCACCTTCGACTCTTGTGATTTAACTCTTAAATCGAAGAAAGTTGTAAGGGTTATGATTTGATTCCCATCATCTCTTCGAACCTATGGAAGATTTTTCCTCAAATTTGATGATTCCTCTATTTTAGATGCAAATTTCTAAGAATCCTTTAAACTATAAATTTCGGTCTGCAAATTTTTGTTATCCTAAAGTCATGGCTACCTTGAAGACTTCTGAATTTCCTGTAACTGATTCACTCTATTCAAGCTATCTCCTAGTCCCTTCCTCTTCACTAATAAGGACTTCCTTCTAGTATTTTATTGATCTATTCCTAGGCTTCAAGCACCTCAATTGGTGACATAGGGTTCAAAACAATCCGTTCACCATCCTTTTGAAACATTTAAGTATTCCTAAACCCATCATGTAGCACTCTCCTATCAAATAACCAAGGTCTACCTAGTAATATTATCTTGGTACTTTTCTCCTATGCTGATTGGAACCTTAGCCCTCTAAGTGACATATAGACTATCTCATTCACTCAACCAGTGTAATTTATAGGGCTTAAGATGTGGGGTAGTGATTATTTGTAATTTATTTACTAGTTCAACAACTACTACATTAGTGCAACTACCACCATAACTCGAAGAGCACAAAGATTACCTTGAACCCTGCAAGGAATATGGAATAGGTTTTCCTTCTATATGTCCTCAATATATGGAGATATGGTCATTACCCTGCTTAACACGTTAATAGACAAATATTAATCATTTCCCTTATCTTCACATACCTCGGTATCTAGATCCTCATAATATTCCTTTAGCACTACTGATAAATCTATTAGTTCAAGTACCTTTTCCTTACCATCTTTACTTTCCACCTCCATAGCAGTCATCACCCTTTTGCTAGGACACTGAGCAACCATGTGTCTAAAGCCCATACATTTGAAGAATTAGGTTTGACGAGTCTTCCCACCTGATGACCCTAGCACTATTTATCTTATGTCAACCTTAGCAATTGCTTTCCCTTTTCCATAAATTTCCTTCTCCCTATCAGTAACAATTGCATTCAATTCCACAACTTTATAAATTCCCCCTTTTTCAACTTGTTGACTATCTGACCCATATAGCTAAGTAGTGGATCCATACCTATTACTTGATACTCTATACATATTAGAACACCTTTGTCTCTTAACTTTTAAAGCCAACTAGACGGCCCCATCAAGTGTGTCATACCACTGCAATTCCATTATACCAGAAATCTCATACTTTAGCCCTGACACAAATCGTGCCATGGTCTACTCAGGATGTTCAATGGTTCCTCAATGAATCATGAACACCTCAAATTCTTGGATATATTCATCCACAGATTCACATCCCTATCCTAAGGTCTACAGACACATGAATAGTTCATGCTTGTAATGCTCTGGAACAATTCTCTTTCTTATAACCCTTTTCATCTCCTACCAAATACGAATCTCAGCATCACCATCTCTCCTCCTATTAGCCACAAGGTTCTTCCACCACAAGGCGGCATAACCTATAAACACAACTACTACCAGATGAACTCGAGTATGATCATTGATCTCATAGCACTCGAAGAGTCCTTCTACCTTATCTTCCTAATTAAGGTAATCCTTTATAGACCCCCTTCCAACAAATGAAGGCATCTGCAATTTTACATATTCTAAACCTCTTATGCGGTCTGAACTCACAGTTAGGATAAAGTTCATCCTCAAAGTTGTCATTCCTTCTGATAGAGCCATTTTATACTCAATCTTTATAGTATGAATTGTATTAATTTATTATTGATTTTATAGAAATCATAAGGAAATGGTACTTAATTTTATTATGGTGATAAATCAGGTTAAATGGAGTCAAGAGTGCTAATTCAAGTAAATTAGAGAATTCATCTACAATTTGGATCAAAGACAAGGATTTACACCACCGGAGGAAAGTACATGGGCGTGTAGTTGAAGTACATGGCCGTGTACTTGGTTTTGAATCAACAGGAAAATACACAGTTGAAGTACATGGCCGTGTATCTGTCTAGAAGGATCAACAGAAGGAGGCATGGTTTGTGATCCGGCCGTGGTGGAAGCCGTGGTGGAAGACGTGCCATATATTAAACAAGGATGAGAAATTGTGGAACATCGACCAGAGGACGGCACGGCTTGAGATCTGGCCGTGGTGGAACCTGTGGCACACACTAAACACAGATGAAGAATTGTAGATTATCCACAGAGGAAGGCACGGCTTCAAATATGGCCATGTTGTTGGGCGTGCCAGGCAAACGATTATTCACTTCTCAAGAATTACTTGAAAAAGGAAAGATATTTTCGTATCTTGCTAGCTAAAGATCATCTGCCATTCCCTTAACAATATAAATAGAACTAACCCTAGAAGATAATCTGGGAGATCTTGGAGACAAGAAGGAAGGAAGGAGGCAGAGCAAGGAAACCGGGAACTCAGGCTTATTATGTTTTTACTTTTAATTTTCGTTTTAATGATGAACATGTGTAGCTAAGCAGATTTTCTAGCCAAAGGATCATTGAAGTTTAATTCTTCACGAATTGTGAGATCTAACTGAGTTGTCTTTAATCTATTCTTTGTTTTTAGATATTTATATATCTTCTGGAAGTTTTGTCAATATTATCTTTGTTGATTGAAATGAATTAGAGCTCTTCTACTCAATTAGCAAGTTAATATATTGTCAACTAGCACGTCAAAACCGTAATTGTTTGATAGTTCTAGTCTCGGTGACACAATAACATGTTTGATTATAAAATAGATGATCGAATTCATGTTATGGAGATGTATGATCTTGTTTAAATAGGTTATCTTATATTCTACTGGCATGAATTGGTGGTCTCTCTTGTTTTCAATGCTATTGAT
This sequence comes from Laguncularia racemosa, assembly GCA_037954665.1. Taxonomy (NCBI): domain Eukaryota; kingdom Viridiplantae; phylum Streptophyta; class Magnoliopsida; order Myrtales; family Combretaceae; genus Laguncularia; species Laguncularia racemosa. The sequence goes on along the minus strand of JBBMOL010000215.1, from coordinate 761,967 downwards.
AAATTAAATCCTAAGAGCTTGTTTAGGGTTGTCTAATCGATAAGAGAAATAATCAAAGAGCTTGTTTTGATTATTGAAGAAGTAAGGAGAGATAGGTTATTAGAGCTTGTTAATAACCATAACCAGTTTATCTAGAAATAAGAATAGAAAACATTTGCATCGATGATCAATTCCTCGAATTAAACTATCTTAATTCCTTTGGCTAGGCTTTTATCAATATTCGATTTTATTATCTTGTTTCAATATTATTTTGATTCACAAACAAAACCCCCCATTTTTCTTTTCCTCTTTATTCTCTTTGAATAGAAATATATTTAACCAATCCCTGTAGATACGACCCTACTCACTACTATACGCAAATCATATAATTGTCTAGGAGTAGGTTTTTATTTTTGTTGGATTCGACACCCATCAAATTTTGGCGCCGTTGCTGGGGATTAGTGTCAAATTTATTTCTATTCTTGCATGACTCGTTCTTCTCATACAGGTGAACTCAATTATAATCCAGAGATTGAGAAGACTTTTAAGAGACAGCGGAGAGAAGCTAGGCTACGTCAAAAAGAAACCGTATCATCTTCATCCCCTAGACTGAACTTGGCATCGGATTTGTCTGATTCATCCATTGATTCTGAAAAAGAAGAAGATATGGCAAATCCTGAAAGAACATTAAAAGAATTGGCTGCACCAGATGTGAATCAACAACCACTTTGTATTCAATATCCTGAATTGGCTATTGAGTTTGAGTTGAAATCCGGTTTGATACATCTGCTACCCACCTTTCATGGTCTTGAGAATGAAGATCCTCACAAACATTTGAAAGAGTTTCATATAGTGTGTTCTAGTATGAGGCCGCAAGGAATAACCGACGATCAAATCAAGTTATGTGCTTTTCCATTTTCTTTAGGTACTAGAGCTAAAGATTGGTTGTTTTATTTGCCTCCAGGTTCTATAACCACTTGGACAGATATGGTGAGGCTTTTCCTGGACAAATTTTTCCCTACGTCTAGAGCCGCTGGTATAAGAAGAGAGATTTGTGGCATCAAACAAAGGGATACCGAGACTCTTCATGAGTATTGGGAGAGGTTCAAGCAACTTTGTGCAAGTTGTCCACAACATGGGATATCTGAACAACTTCTCATTCAATACTTCTATGAAGGCCTGCTTCCGATGGAGAGAAAGATGATGGATGCTGCTAGTGGAGGCGCCATAGTGAATAAAACCCCTGGTCAAGCTAGGGAATTGATCTTCATTATGGCTGCTAATTCGCAACAATTTGGGTATAGGCATGATACATCTTCAAGGAAGGTAAATGAGGTAAGTGTTTCTAACCTTAAACATCAAATTTCTAACCTAACCTCCCTTGTACAGCAGATAGCCCTCAGAAATACACAGCAGGTGAAGGCTTGTGGAATTTGTGATGCCCCTAATCATCCTACTGACATGTACCCTACATTGCAAGATGACAATCATGAGCATGTCAATGCTGTAGGAGGATTCCCAGGACAGCCGCAGAGGAAATATGATCCCTACTCGAATACTTATAATCCTAGATGGAGGGATCATCCTAACTTCAGATATGGCAATAACCCACAAAATTTCCAACAATTCCAGCCTAAGCCATCAAACCAAGTACCCCAAGCTCCTTCCACTTCAGGTATGTCTCTTGAGGAAATTGTTAAATCTCTTGCTGTTAATACAAAACAATTTCAGGAGGAAACAAAGCAGAGCATTCAAAACTTAGAGAATCAGGTAAGCCAACTTGCTTCTTCTGTAAACAGGTTAGAAACTCAAGGTAAGTTACCCTCTCAAACTATCACAAATCCGAAGCAAAGCGTTAATGCAATTACCTTGAGAAGTGGAATAGAATTGTAGGGATCAAATAAGAAAGGACACCTATCTAATCTTGAGGAAGAGACTAAGAAAGAGATTTCAACTCCGAGCCAGCAGGACAACTAGATTAGAGGATCTCTAGTTAAGCCACCAAAGGTCATGTTAACAGCATCTCCTTTCCCTTCTAGATTAGGGAAATCCAAGAATGAAGCCGAAGAAAAAGAGATTCTTTAAACTTTTCGAAAAGTTGAGGTAAATATTCCTTTGCTTGATACAATTAAGCAAATACCTCGCTATGCTAAATTTCTCAAAGAATTGTGCACTAACAAAAGGAAGCTGAAAGGTAATGAAAAGATTAGTGTGAGTGAGAATGTTTCAGCTATTATTCAGAAGAAGCTTCCTCCTAAATGTAAGGACCCAGGTATGTTTACTATTCCTTGCAAAATAGGTAATCTTGGAATCGCTAAAGCCATGTGTGATCTAGGAGCTTCGATCAATGTCATGCCTTTGTCTGTTTATCAATGTTTGAATGTTGGTCCCTTGAAGGAAACGGTTGTTATTGTTCAACTTGCTGACAGGTCCAATGTTTATCCTGAGGGAGTTCTAGAAGATGTTTTACTACAAGTTAATGGGTTGGTTTTTCCTGCTGATTTTTATGTGCTTGACATGGAAGATTCTCATAATTCATCACTGATATTATTAGGGAGACCATTCCTTAAGACATCTAGGACGAAAATTGATGTACATGATGGTACCCTCACTATGGAATTTGATGGTGAAGTGATTAAATTTAACATTTATGATGCCATGAAATATCCTAGCGATACCCCCCCCCCCCCCCCCCCCCCTATTTTTGTTATGGATGTTATTAACCCATCAACACATGCACCAAAGCTGGAATTAAAACCCTTACCCAAACATCTAGCCAAGAACGTCTAGCCAAAGACGTTAAAGAAAGGCGCTTCATGGGAGGCAACCCATTCAAAAAAAAAAAATCAATTTATTTTATTTTAGTTTTGTTTTGATTTTTCTTTTGATTAGCTGCAGCAAGGGTATATATCATCAGATGACACTCTCTAGTGCTTAAGGGGAGAACTCCAATTACTCTACACTTTATACCAAGGAAGTACCAATATTCCTTTGCTCTTATTCTCTAATGTTCCTTATGTTGTTAATTCCTCTTTAATTGTGCTGAATTAGGAACAGTGCGAACACTGTTCAAACTAAGTGTGGGGGAGAGGATAATAAATATAGAGGAAAGAGAATTGACTCATACTTTGAATGTTTGTCCTTAAGCAATTTCAAGCCAAATTTTTCAAAATTATCATAAAATCTGGAGATTGTACTAAATGTTGTAACAAGCATCTACACAATGTGAAATTGACTTGTTAAAGTGTTTTACTCACCTACTACTGTGATTAGAATACTTAGTTAAAATTAAGTAGTGAAATCTTTAAGAAACAAATTTACCTTGTATTTAGCTTTAAAATTGGAAGTTTAAGAGTAAGTCTAGTTCTTAAGTGAAAAATAAACAAGTTTACTTCTAGGTTATATTAGTTACTGTATACTCTTTGAAGTTGTTTTTGAAACAATGATAACACTTAGTGAAAGATGTTGAAGAAACTTTTTCCTTAGTAACCCTTTAAACCGGATAACTATTATTACTCTAGCAATGATTGAAAAAAAAATGTGAAAAAAAAAAAAGAATCAAGCATAGCCATTACTCCAATGATTCAAATAATTGAGTTAAGAGTATTCGAACTTGAATGTTAGAGTGAGGAAGAGTCCATAGGGGTATCTTAAAACCCGGTCACTTGAGTGACGAGCTCGGGATGTTGCCGACTCAATGAACTCACTATAACGATAAGGGCAGAAAAGGCGAAAGTTCATGAAAAGAAGCGGGCAAAAACCCATCAAAATAGATGCTTGATTAAATCAAAAGAACATGAATGTAAAAATTCATTGAATGAAATAAGACTTATAATAAAAAGGGAGAAAATATAGGGAAAAAGTAGATATCATATGCTTTTACTTTGTGTTGCAAAGATTATATACTTGCTAATATTCAATAAAGTTTAATTGGGTGTTTTTCCTTATTGGATTAAGTATTTACTTTTGGAATAAAAGTTCTTTTGCTAAACATGAGGATTAAAGTTTGTTTTGTTTAGATTAGCTATTAAATTTTGTCTATGGTAATTTAATCACAGGAAACCAGTTTGGTTGGAGCAGTAGACATTAAATTTACAAGTCATGAATTATAAAAGAATAGATGCTTGAAATGATGAAAAGAAATTTTGTATAATCTATGACGGATTTCTCAATTGATTTGATTCAATTGCTTGAGGACAAGCAAGAGTTTAAGTGTGGGGGAATTTGATAGAGCCATTTTATACTCAATCTTTATAGTATGAATTGTGTTAATTTATTATTGATTTTATAGAAATCATAAGGAAATGGTACTTAATTTTATTATGGTGATAAATCAGGTTAAATGGAGTCAAGAGTGCTAATTCAAGTAAATTAGAGAAGTCATCTACAATTTGGATCAAAGACAAGGATTTACACCACCGGAGGAAAGTACATGGGCGTGTAGTTGAAGTACACGGCCGTGTACTTGGTTTTGAATCAACAGGAAAATACACGGTTGAAGTACATGGCCGTGTATCTGTCTAGAAGGATCAACAGAAGGAGGCACGGTTTGTGATCCGGCCGTGGTGGAAGCCGTGGTGGAAGACGTGCCATATATTAAACAAGGATGAGAAATTGTGGAACATCGACCAAAGGACGGCACGGCTTGAGATCTGGCCGTGGTGGAACCTGTGGCACACACTGAACACGGATGAAGAATTGTAGATTATCCACAGAGGAAGGCACGGCTTGAAATATGGCCATGTTGTTGGGCGTGCCAGGAGAACGATTATTCACTTCTCGAAAATTACTTGAAAAAGGAAATATATTTTCGTATCTTGCTAGCTAAAGATCATCTGCCATTCCCTTAAAAATATAAATAGAACTAACCCTAGAGGATAATCTAGGAGATCTTGGAGACCAGAAGGAAGGAAGGAGGCAGAGCAAGGAAATCGAGAACTCAGGCTTATTATGTTTTTACTTTTAATTTTCGTTTTAATGATGAACATGTGTAGCTAAGCAGATTTTCTAGCCAAAGGATCATTGAAGTTTAATTCTTCACGAATTGTGAGATCTAACTGAGTTATCTTTAATCTATTCTTTGTTTTTAGATATTTATATATCTTCTGGAAGTTTTGTCAATATTATCTTTGTTGATTGGTATGAATTAAAGCTCTTCTACTCAATTAGCAAGTTAATATATTGTCAACTAGCACATCAAATCCGTAATTGTTTGATAGTTCTAGTCTCAATGACACAATAACATGTTTGATTATAAAATAGATGATCGAATTCATGTTATGGAGATGTATGATCTTGTTTAAATAGGTTATCTTATATTCTACTGGCATGAATTGGTGGTCTCTCTTGTTTTTAATGCTATTGATAAATTAAATCCTAAGAGCTTGTTTAGGGTTGTCTAATCGATAAGAGAAATAATCAAAGAGCTTGTTTTGATTATCAAGGAAGTAAGGAGAGATAGGTTATTAGAGCTTGTTAATAACCATAACCAGTTTATCTAGAAATAAGAATAGAAAACATTTGCATCGATGATCAATTCCTTGAATTAAACTATCTTGATTCCTTTGGCTAGGCTTTTATCAATATTCGATTTTATTATCTTGTTTCAATATTATTTTGATTCACAAACAAAACCCCCCATTTTTCTTTTCCTCTTTATTCTTTTTGAATAGAAATATATTTAACCAATCCCTGTGGATACGACCCTACTCACTACTATACGCAAATCATATAATTGTCTAGGAGTAGGTTTTTATTTTTGTTGGATTCGACACCCATCACCTTCCCTCCCTGTAAGCATGATACTCTTTTCCAACTTGCCTGCCCCTGTTTCCTCTTAAGGCTCCTTCTCTTCCCACAGCATTGAGGGCTACACAAGGTGGGGGTGCTTATGGATTTGCCACTGGCTGCTAGGGTAACGTCATCTGATCGACCCTAGTTGCTAAGTTAGCAACCACAATGGTTAGGTCCTACAATTATTCTTCCAAAGTTCTCCTACCACCTGTAACACAACGACCTTATACTCCTCCCCTAACCTGACTGTTGACCACATTCCTGATTCCCCCATTAACACTATCGTTTGACAAGCTTCACATAAATTGCAATCTCAACACGGAATTCAAAAGTCACAATCACACTACAATAATCCCCAATCAGCACAATCCTAATTACAACCTCCATTCGATCCCTAACTGAAAACCTAGCACAAACAACTTCTGCTCAATCTCCAATTCAAAGCCCTAGCATAACAACAATACAACCTGAATACACAAACAACAACAACAACCAGCCCTAATTCAATTACTCGATCCAACAATAGAATCTACAACCCACAACAACAACTACAGTAATAAACCTTAAGTTCAATCCGCTATCAATACCAAGAACAAGCCCAAATTCAATCACACAGTAATAACATAACCCAATCGACAACCCACGTACAACCCCAATTTAATAACCATCTACCACAAAACAAATTCACAATATCAAAACCTTAATTTCTCAATGGAATTTCAATAGTCACAATCCCTTTTCTCAACCCGAGCTTTGATACCAAAAGATGATGGGCCAAAAACTATGATATAATCAAATAATTCCAATTCTGAGGCAATAATCCACAATAATCAATTCCAACAATCAAATAACAAACAATAACATAAAATAAACCTTAAACCATTATCGGATATGACGCACTAGCAAGAGAGTAGTCCTAGTACGAATTTGTTAATATGACGCATAACAATCCAATACTGTCACTCACCACAATCTAATGGATTGATAAGAGTATATGAAGAACAAACTTCACTATATAACTCTCAAATGTTCAAAAGTCCCAAATTCTTACATTACAAACCTATTTATAGGAAAAGGAAAAAAAAAACTCGAAAATCCACAAACTAAACCGGCTTAAGTACATAAGCCACCAACATTGGGAATGAAGGTCGTCAGCTTTTGAAGAATGAAAGTGGTCGACCTTGGAATGTACACCGCTAGCCTTGATGGTCGGCTTACCTTCCATGCTGCAGGCCTTGAAGGCCGGCTTACCTTCCACACCGTAGGCCTTGAAGGCTAATCTAAAGTTAAGCCAACAGCCTTTATGGTTGACCTAAAGGTGTCTACCTCTGACTCTTATGATTTGATTCTTACGTCTAAGAAAGTTGTAATGGTTATGATTTGATTCCCATGACACGAGAGGGTATGTGGCCCCCCACATGAATGGACACATGCTTGCTTAGAAGATTATGAGGATGGGCTATTATTAGTTGACAATGGAGTCAAACTGCATTAAATACGTAAAGCACTGCCATTTGTGCCAAATTTATGCCAACAAGATAAATGCTCCACCTAAAGGGCTCCATTCACTTTCCGCGACATGGCCTTTCTCTATGTGGGGGAATTGATGTTATCAAACCAATCACCCCAAAGGCATCTAATAGCCATAGGTTTATATTGGTAACCATTGATTATTTCACCAAATGGGTTGAAGCCTCATCATATGCCAGCATCACTAAAGGAGTAGTAGTTCGGTTCATGAAGAAAGACATAATAGGTCGATATGGAGTTCCTGAATCTATCATCACTGATAATGGCACCAATCTCAACAATAAATTGATGATGGAATTATGTCAACGATTTAAGATAAATCATAGAAACTCAACCCCATACCGACCTCAAATGAATGGGGTAGTAGAAGCAACTAACAAGAATATTAAGAGAATTGTTGAGAAAAATGACTATCACCTATAAGAATTGGCATGAAATGTTACCCTTTGCACTTATGGCCTACAAAACCTCCATTTGAACATCCACTGGAGTTACTCCCTACTCCCCGGTGCATGGTGTTGAGGTAATATTACAGATCGAGGTTGAGATCCCATCCTTCAAGGTTTTATCAAAAACAACTAGATGAAGTTGACTGCGTGAAGAAAAGGATCAATCAATTAAAATTGATTGACAAAAGAAGACTCATGGCATTATGCCATGGCCAATGCTACCAACAAAGGATAGCTTGGGCATTTAACAAAAAAGTGTGGCTACGGCATTTTGAGGAAGGTAACTTGGTATTAAGGAAGATTTTACCTAATGCAGAAGATCCAATAGGCAAATTCACTCCAAATTATGAGGGTCCATATGTTGTGAAAAGGTTATTATCAGGTGGGGCATTAATATTAGCTCAAATGGACAGTCCAGATTAGAAGGACCCCATAAATGCAGTTGTCGAAAATAATGAAAATTTTGCCGAAAGTTCATGAATGTTAGCAATCGTTACGACTTTGTAGTTTAGTTTTCATCTTTCTACAAGCAAAGTTGATATCCCTTAATGATCATCAAATGTTAGAGCAACCTTAACCAATCGACATCAACAAATTCTTACTATCTTATCCACATTCCACCTCATATACGAGAGAAAAATGATTAATAGACAATGATGGAATCGTAAAACTCATTAAATATTGTGTTATGATCTTACCCTTCTCGAATAGCAAGTTTGATGTTGTTTCAAGATAAGACCAAAATCACAAGAGCTAAACTCCCAGAAAAACAAAAAAAAAATCAGAAGAATGCTTACATCAAAATTTTAAGCTCTAGTCAAGACAAAGACAAGTAGGTGAAGATTAGACTATCATGAGGGTTTGGTTGTTTAGTTGTTATCAATGGTGACCAAGTAAGCATCCATGTGTTAAAAGAAATAAAAATTGAAAGAATAATGAATAATAAAAGAGAGCGATCATTCCTCATCTTATAAAACTATTTATTTCAACTGTTCCATCGGTTACGTCCCTTTGAAGATTGCTAATCCTGTAAGATGCTTCCTATCATCGATTAGTTAACTCATAAGAGCGCTTTTCTAGACAATTACCCTAAAGCTGCTAGTCCTGTAAGACGCTTCCTATCATCAATTAGTCATCTCATAAGAGCACTTTCTTAAACAATCTCTTCTTTAAAGTTACTAGTCTAGTGAAATGCCTCTTATCTGAGGACCACTCCCTAAGGAATATTAGTCATCCTAAAGCGACTATATTCTTTTGCAACATAGGATTGTTAGCTCACTGAGCGTCTTCCTTACTCAAGCTTTTGGTCGAATAACCCCTTAATGGATCCAAGTTTAGATAGTCGGCTGAATATGGCGTTGTCCATCTTTTCTCTTAAGAAAAAATGGTGTCTCTTTTGCCTTTGTAGCTAAGTTTTTCCAAACTTTACTACAAAGAGGGGCAGCTATAAACACCCCATTTTTGCCCTCATCTAATTTTTTTTAATAATAATAATAGAAAAAATAATATAAATAAATAAAAACCCAGTTTACAAAATAATAAAAATAATAATAACAAAGATATTAATAATGAAATTTTCAACAATATTAAGGAAGTATAGGTCTCTAAATCAAGCTCGGGAATTTTGAATCAATAAAAAATTAATTAGGACACTAACTTATATACAAATTAATTACAGAAAAATAAATGAAAAAAGGGCCAGCCCAGTTGGTCCACCCATGTGCCCCAAGTAAGCTAAAGGAAAGGAAGGACACGGATTCGAATCTTAGAATCATCGTGAGAATTTTTCCTTCTTACTAAACCATACTACTACGTAGCAGTAATCCATTGGGCGAAAAAATCACATGCCAGCCATGTGATCGTCTTCTCCAGCAAGATGACGACCGCGAACAAAAGGGAGAAGCCGGAGCAAATCCAGCACGTCGAAATCATTTTTTTTTTAACTTTTCGAATTATTATCAATTTATAACCAAAAAAAAAACTTGATAATTCACAAAAACAAACTTAATCCAATGGATTGGCATCAAATTTCCAAGATCAATTCAAATCTTAAACGGAAAAATGGGTCTCAACCGTGTGCTAAATTCGAGCTTATTAAGACAATATTCGAGAGCTTATAAATAGAGCTCGACTTCGTGATCATTGTGGAGTTGAAAAACACACAAAAACACACACCCATAAGCCCAACTGTGAACTTTCTCTCTCTAAGAATTCCTAAACCCACTACCCACCGTCTTTCTAAGATAGTTTACACCACACACTATGTTGAAGCTAATCAAAGGTATTGGAGGACCCCTTGTGACTTGAGGATTCAGAAAAGCTCCACCTTTTCACTTAATAACACCTAGTTTAGGGAAATTGAGAAACCACCATAGCCACTCCATCGGCCGCCCATCGAACCACCACCTAAGCAAGTCTTTAAGAGAAAACTCCACCGCCAACAATTTCTATACCCTCAAAAACCCCAAGACTGACTTACTAAGCATTGCCGACAACACCTAGAGCTGCTTAAAGTACTCCCTTACCGCTGCAGTTGCCTTGTCTATGATTCAGCCTATGATCTAACCAACAAACCAAATCCAACCCGACCCAACCCGCATCCAGGTAACTGATGTCCTTATTGTTATTAGTATTATTATTATTATATTAATTAATATGTTTTATTTTATTTTCTTATAGTAAATAGAATTTAATCAAATAGATATGATTAATGAAGTGAGTTTTAGATTGACTTAATAACCTTAGTTAATTTAGTTAATGATCTCAGCTTAATAAAGGTTAATCATAAAAAATAAAAAATAAAAAAAAATATCTTGTTGCATAGAAAAAATTTACTTCTTGAAATAAAATTTAAATTGATGCCCTTTTTTTTTAATCTAGATTTTTTTTTTGTTTTTTTTTAAACCTTGGTAATTGAAAATTAGGTTTAGAGTTTTTATAATAATAAATATAATATGGTAATAAACGTAAATTTGGCCTATCCTTTTTTTTTAATTAAAATTAAACAAAAACAATAATTTTTTATAAGTAAGCGAACTACGGTTTGTTTGGTCTTAAATAGCAAGTACATAGGCACCCTTATGGGGCAACTCTCTAAAAAAAATTAATCATTATTAGTATAGTTGTTATTATCTTGTTCTTATTTTTTTTAAAATGTTTTTTTATGCTACAAAGGATATCACAAAATAAAATATAATTCAAATTTTAGAAAGTTAAAGTGGTAACTTTAGGGTTTTAATAGACTAGCCTCCAAATTGAGAATCTCTAGTTTTTCTTTTCTTTTTTTTAAAAAAAAAAAAGAAATGTTCTCATTGACTAGTGTTCAAGTTAAGATTAATCCGCGCAATTAGTCTTAAACTTAATGATTTTTCCCAACTCCGGTTAGGTGGTAACTCTAAATAGATAATAACGTCAAATTTTTTCCTAGTTTAAGTCAAGGGTTCGTATTAAATGGGCATAGGATTTAATGTGAATCAAATTAAGGAAAAATGAATAAATAAATAAATTAGACTCGACAAAAAGTCAGAAGTAACTCAGCCCCTTACTCAATGAAATGGAAAGTCCATAAGAATCTCAACCCTTAGAAACTAGTTTAGAACACCTGCAAACTATCAGACTAATCAAGAGATTTTTGTAGGAGACCAGGGGACTTAAGAGTATAATCAATGGCAGTTTTAGCTAGTATATTAAATCTGATAGGAGTTTTGCAAGTCCATTTTAGGGTAGCAGAATTAGTAACTAAGTTCCTGTCAGGTCGATCCTACATCCTAGCCTTACTTGCTGAATAGATCCAATCTTTGAGATTTCTAAAAGAAAGAGGGAAGAGAAACTTCAAAGGCTATCTAGCATTGTTAATAGTATAGTTCGCTAGTCATACTAAAAGTTATGGATTGGATCTCATCAGGAGATCTTTAGCTTCACAAGTTGACTTAGTAGACTACTTTGCAACTAAGATATAGTTGCCAAAAGGAGTTCAAATTCACCAATGGATGGAGATTATGCAAAAGGTTTACCCTGAGGACATATTGTAGACTACCAAGTGGAATCACTATACACAAGCTATTCTAGCATGTGCCTAATTCATTGTTGTCCTACTAATAGGTATTACTGGATGCATTAGCTATTTCCCAGTATGCATGGTCAAATAGTTGGGACCGATCTAAGATATTGCTCACAGGCCTCCATTGGATCTAGTTACACTTGATTATCAAAACCTAAACATTCCTTTAGACTTCAAAGTGAACACGCTGCGAGGCATCAAAACTATATGGGATATAAGAGTCCTGAGCCCCGTTGTAGATGTAGGAGACTTGGACGAGCGAGTGGGGGGATTTTAGAACCACTAAGGAGTTCATCATGGATTTCATGCATAAGATAGGGTAAGTTGAGTACCCAGCTCCAAGTATACTAGAACCTACACTAGAAAACCCAACCTTAGAATTGAAGGCTTACATAGATAATGTTAGAGCCCGAGCAGAGATCTAACGTCAGGATATGGAAAGGAGGGTAGTGATTTGGAAGGAAAATTTTGAAGCTTTATAAGATTATGTAAAGATTTTAGAGAACCAATTGAGGATGTCAAAGAAGAGAGTTCGAGACCTACTAATGGAGCAAGCTAATACCCGCCCTAGTAAGATCCGAAGACTGTATTAAATAGTTTTTTTTTTTTAGAACTAGTTGTTAAGAATTTCAATTATTTTAGATAATTAAACCAATGGTTTGTAGCCCTAGAATTTCAATAAATCTGCAGTTATATTTGACATTCTTATTTAATAAAATCGATGCACTATTATTCAATTATCGAATTGCATCCATGTGTGCATCTTGTCTACATATTTACTAATAATAATAATAATAATAATAATAATAATAATAATAAAGAAAAGAAAAAGCCAAGAAATTGAAGAGTTGCTCACCATAAGAGATCCTTTCAAGGTCCTAAAAGTTACTTTTAAACAAGTTGGCTCAACCTAAGGCTCACAATCACTTACTCTAAGCATAAAACCAAAGACCTCTATAGCTTGCTCTCAACTTAAAAGACCCTAAACATAAAAATCCATTTACTTCAAAAGGTCTCCTCATATGTTACTTCAATCTCAAAACACAAAGCCTTCCAACCCCCTCCAATCCTAGGGGCTAAACTTGAACTTTCTCTCCATCAAGAGTTATCTAAACCAAACATGGAGACAACTAATGTTTGGGGCGTACTTTCGAAGTTCTATGGTCAATTACCAACGAAGGCATAAAGAAGACTATCCTAACTAGCTAAGTCTTGGGCAACTAAATTCCCAAGAGAGACAAGTTAAGACTAAATCACTTATTCAAGTTGATAGGGGCACATAACTCCTAAAGGCATCACAAAACTTAGTAAATATGGGCAAATTTGATAAAATGGAAAGATATCTCATTTGTTTAAAAGGTTTAAGATGACAAGAGGCAAACCACGTCCCAGACACTAACCCTTAAACACTTGAGAGTTGAGTGCTATTAATGTGAGTTTATCGACTTATTCCTTAAAGGAGGTCTATCTTAAGTTTGATACATTAATCAAAATAATGTTAGGCATTCACTTTTGCTATCCTAAATACAATAATCCTTTACCAACCCCATTTAAGCTTACATAAGAAGAGTTTCAAAGTTTAACCCTATCAAGAATCACCCCATAATGGGATAATTAAGAGGATAATGACAACAATCAAGAAAAAAAAAAGAAGTTAATTAAATAGTGCTCACCCTAGTTGCAACAATTCAAAGGTAATTTTTGCTATGCATAAATTATTTCTTTTGAGATGAAGTCCACATTCTGAAAAACCACACATGACTCATAAGAGATAATTACCATTGGACCCAAAAGAAAAAAAAAAAGAGAGAAAAAAAAGGAAGGAAAAGAAATGGGAAAAGCCTAAGAATGTAGTTAAACTCGTACACAATAAAAAGTAAGCCCAATAATACTTGAAAACACCAAGGACAAATACAGGAACCTAAACATTACAGTTCAAAGATATACCACCCTTCTTTGAAGACTTCTCCGGTGAATTGAAAATAATTTATCTTAAGCAAAAATTGCTAAGACAAGTACTATTTTAGTTTTTCTCAAGGTTTCTTAACTCGTGAACTCAGGTTGAAATGATGATTCTTTTAAAATAGACCTTAACATTGGTACCTTTCTGAAACCAATAACCAAAAGCCTATTACAATACAAGTCTCAAAAAGGCCTAATAGATTGATCAAAGCATATTAATTACAAGAATGACCATAATTTTTTGAATAAAAGTCAAGAATGACATCTAAACCGAGAGATTATGAGGAAGTCCTCTTAAATTAAACCAATTGAGAATGAGACATCTATTTCCAAATGGAATGAGGGAATCTAAAGTCATCCCCCATTGGCATTGTCTACCCCAAATTTTAATATTGATGCCCCTAAGAAGAAGATATAATTCTTAATTGCAAGAAACCTCTCAAGAGATGATTGACTAAGCCAAGACACCACTTTTTCCAAGATTAAACGAAATCCTCTAACCAAAATGAGGCAAAAGAGTAAGTGATTATTGAGTAATAGGGTGGGCCTACTCTTTATTTGTATTTTTAAGAGCCTTACCAAACTCTTTACTTGTTAGTAATTTTTAAAAAATAAAAAATAAAAAATAATTCTTTTAGATTTTTTGAGAAGAAAGGGAAAATTTTCAAAGCTTGCTAGAAAGTACTTTAATACCTTGTCACCTTATCCTTAAGTTTAGAAGAGTAATTGTCTTGAACATTTTTAGAAAATTTGTAGTAATCATTGGTTCAAAAGTCTCAAGCCATCCTAAATTTAGAAACTCTTTACCGTTAGTAGAAAAATAAGATTCTCACTTAGGTATTCATTCCCACTATCAGTTAGTTAGCCTACAATGGGGCACTTTTCTAAACTTTCTCTCTTAGTGTTGCAAGTCCAAAGAGACACTTCTCATTATCAATTAGTTAGCTTATAGGGGCACTTTCCTAAACTTTCTCTCTTAGGGTTGCAAGTCTAAAGAAACGCTTCCCACTATTAGTTAGATAACCCAAAATGGTGCACTTTCCTAAACTTTCTCTCTTAGGGTTACAAGTTTAAAAAACACTTCCCACCATCAGTTAGTTAGCCCATAATAGGGAACTTTTCTAGATATCCCCATTTTAAGGTTACTAGTCTAGTGGGACACTTCCTATCTCCAATTAATCCACTCATAAAAGCACTTTTCTAGATAATATCCTTTTTTAAGATTTCTAGTCTGGTGGGACGCTTCCTATCATTGATTAGTCAGCTCATAAGAACAATTTTCTAGATAATATGTTCTTAAAGGTTGCTAGACCACTCCCTAAGGAATATTAGTCATCATAAAGCAACTATCTTCTTTTGAAACATAGGATTGCTACTTCACAAAGCGTTTTCCTTACTCATTTGGTCGGATAACTCCCTAATGGATCCAAGTTCAGATAGCCAGCTGAATATAGCATTATTCGTCCTTTCTCCTAGGCAAAAATGGTGTCTTTTTGTCTTTATAGCTAAGTTTTCCCAAACTTCACTACAAAGAGGGGCAGTTATAGACATCCCATTTTTACCTCCTGTATTGATTTTTTAATAAATAAATATGATAAAAAATAATAGTAATAAAAAAAGACTTGGTTTATGGGATGGTAAAAATTAAATGCAAAATAATAATAACAAGTAATAAAAAAATTCAACAAAATTAAGGAAATATAGGTCTCTAAATTAATCACGAGAACCTCAAATTAATAAAAATTAATTAGGACTATTAGCTTATATACAAATTAATTGCATAAAATAAACAAGAAAAGGGCTAGCCTAGCTGGTCCATGATGGGTGTCGAATCCAACAAAAATAAAACCTACTCCTAGACAATTATATGATTTACATATAGTGGTGAGTAGGGTCGAATCCACAGGGATTGGTAAAGATATTTCTATTCAAAGAGAACAATAAGAAAAAGGAAAATGGGGGGGGGGGGGGGGGGGGGGGGTTGTTTGTGAATCAAATAAAGTAAAACAAGGTAAGAAAATCAGATATTGGTAAAAGCCTAGCCAAGGAATCAAGATGGTTTAATTCTAGGAATTGATCATCGATGCAAATGTTCTCTATTCTTGTTCTAGATAAATTGGTTATGGTTATTAACAAGCTCTAACAACCTATCTCTCCTTACTTCCTCGATAACCTCGGACAAGCGCTTTGAATTATTTCTCTTATTGATTAAACAACCCTTAGACAAGCGCTTAGGATTTAATCTATCAATAGCATTAAGATCTAGAGAGACTACCAATTCATGCCAGTAGATTATAAGATAACCTATTTAAACATGATCACACACCTCCATAACATGAATTCGATCATCTCTTTTATAACCAAACATGTTATTGCGTCACTAAGACTAGAACAATCAAACAATTACGGATTTGACGTGCTAGTTGACAATATATTAACTTGCTAATTGAGTAGAAGAGCTCTATTCATACCAATCAACAAAGATAATAATGACAAAACGATTAGAAGATATATGAATACCCGAAAGCAAAGAATAGAATAAATACAAGTCAATTAGACCTCATAATTCGTGGAGAATTAAACATCTATGACCCTTTGGCTAGAAAAGTAGCTTAGCTACTCATGTTCATCAATAAAACGAAAATAAAAGATAGAAACATAATGAACCCGGTTGCTTGCTCTGCCTCCACGTTTCCTTCTTCAAGATCCAAGATTCCAAGATCAAAAGTTCAAAAGTTCTCCTAACCCTCTAGGGTTGGCTCTATTTATACTATTAGATGGATAGCATGTGATCTTTTGCTAACAAGATACGAAAATATCTTTCCTTTTTCAAGTAGATTTCGAGAAGTGAAGATACATCTGCCTGGCACGCCCCACCACACGGCCGTGGGTTAAGCCGTGCCATCCTCTGTGCATATTCTTCAAGTCTTCAACCGCGCCCAGTGTGAACCACGGTTAAACACATGGCCAGATTTCAAGCCGTGCCTTCGTCTGTGCATAATCTTCAAGTCTTCATCCATTCCCAGTGTGTAGCACGGTTACAACCACGGCTATATTTCAAGTCGTGTCTTCATCTGGTTGATGTTCCACACTTTCTTCTCCTTGGCACATCTATCTTCCACCACGGCTTCAAGCACGGTTTATCCCACGGGTTCCACCACGGCCGTGCCTTAAGCCGTGTATCTCTCTGTTCAAAGACCTCATTTTCGCCTTCTTGTCTAGTGTGTAACACGGTTTGAACCTTGGCCGTGCCTCAAACCGTGCTTCCTCCGGTGGTGTAATTTCTTGTCTTGATCCAAGTTGTAGATGACTTCTCTAAAATACTTGAATTAGCATCCTTGATTCCATTTAACCTGATTTATCACGATGATAGAATTAAAGTACCATTTCCTTATGATTTCTATAAAATCAATAATAATTTAACACAATTTATACTATAAAGATTGAGTATAAAATGGCTCTATCAGTCCACACCCATGCCCAAATAGTGGGAGAAAACCAAGAGGTCGTGGGTTCCATCTAAACACATGCCATTCAAGGCATTTTCTTTTTTGCCTGGTCAAGCTCACGGGCCATACACGTGACCATCTTCTCCAATCAACTTGAGCCAAGTAGACTAAAAGAGCCAATGAAGATACAAAAAAAATTTTTTTTTTTCTTTTGCACTTTTCAATAGGATTTGATGCAAGATTATCCAAAAGAACTTTCAAAATTCATCTAAATCCTAAAGATCGACTAACAATGAAATAAAGATTTGATAAAATCACATCTTCGGTAGTTCTTATCCATCTTGTCGGCCAAACATGATTCAACCCTATCCCAAGCTCCACATAGGATTCAATTTTCACCATTATAAATAGGGAAATTCAAGAAACATGAAAAAGAGGAAGGAAAATCACCAAAAATGCACACTCATAAGCTTTGGCCGAAGCTTTCTCCCTTTAGGATGGCCAAAAACCCATCTTCTGCCTTCTCTCTAAGATTACTAGCTCTACACACAAGACCAAAACACGAAACTAGTATCAATAAGTTCCTAGTGTTCTCTAGTTTTGGAAAGAGGTAATCTTTCACTTTAGTAACTCACTAGATAAACAGATCGAAAAGCTCGAGTTACAACTACCGTCGGCTACCTCTTAAACCACTACCTTAGGCTAGTTTTTAGGGGAAAATAACACCAAATTTGCCTTCTACACACTCAAAAACCTAGGGAACCACTCCTTAGCCGCCTTAAATCTAATGTTCCTAAAAGGGAATTAAGCACAAGCAAAAACCAATTTGAAAGACAAATAAACAATGTTAATGAAACTAGTTCAAATGGCGCAAACTTCTAATTATGAACCAATTCCACTAACAATGGCGTGTTCAATCTTAAATCCAATTATGATATAGCTCTGATACCAAAAAAGATTATGTGCCTAAAACCAAGATTAAACACAATCAAATAGAACAAAAACCAACCCTAAATGCACTAAATCGAAATAGAACAAAAACCAACCCTAAATGCACTAAATCGAATCCAGTTCAACAAGCTAGGAATTGCGTGATTCCTAATGGAGTGCAAGGAGATCCAAATTCAATAACTAATAAATTAATCATCCACGATGATTCAAAACCCTCAAAATTTACTAATTAATCTTGAAATACCACGTGAATCTAAGATCAACAACAAAATCAATTGATGATGGTTAATAACGAGTAAATTAAGTACTCAAAACAAGTACACTATTTCGAATCAAATTAACTCAAATCTAACCAAGAAATGATTCAATCCAACCCTAGATATTACACACTAGAGAAGAAAAGAATACACAACAATTGGAAATTGATATGACTCACAATTTCAATTGTTGCACTTGCCATAATCTCAACTCTTGGGATTGAAATTGATAAGAGGAAATTGAACTAGGGAAACCGTAAGCTCTCTCACGTAAAGTGAATGTGTTTAATCTAAAAATTAGCCTTCTCAAAACCCTACTTAAGCAAGTATTTATACTTGCTCCCTTTAGGGTTAAAAAGTCCACAAAATTACAACTATGCCACTTTTAGGGTGGTCGGTCCTAAAAGACAATTACAAGCAAATGAAAGTGTCCCAAAAGAAATATTACAACATAAATAGTCCAAAGAAATAATTATAAATAAAAATAGTCTTCATCATGCTAACTCTTCCATAGGATTCGTTGGCCTAGCTCATCACCGGTTTAGGTCGGTCCATGAATAACCCACAAGCTGATTCTTAGTGAGTTTGTCCATCGCCCTATAAAGCATAATAAGTGTGCCTGTTGGAATATACAATACATGAATAAGAGAAAAGGGGTTAGTAAAAAAATAATTCCAAGGTCGATGTGCTCAAAATGGGCCCTTATCACCAAGATTTGAAATCCTTTGGCTCTTGCCCTAATGATAGGTCTTGATAGATTTTGATTCCTATCAAAATCTCTACCATAGTGCCATCGACGAAGATCCCCAACTGTCGTGCTCGTGACCCAAATCGCAATCCAATCCAACCCGAATCGACCTATGCACCAACCTACGACCAAGTAAGTAAGTATTATTATTATTATTATTATTATTATTATTATTATTATTATTATTATTATTATTATTATTATTATTATTATTATTATTATTATTATTATTATTATTATTATTATTATTATTATTATTATTATTATTATTATTATTTTAGTTTAGATAAATTAGTTTATTTAACCTTGTTAAAACCTAATTGATAAAAATAAAAATAAATATGATTAATAAAAATTAGGGTAGATATTAAAAATTAATAATATAAATATTTAAGTTAATAACTTTATCTTAATTTATTTAATTTAGTTAAGGATAGAATATATTAAAAACTTATGAAAATCAATTAAGAAAATTAGTAAACTAAGTAATTAGGAGGGAACTGTTGTGTAGGCCTTAGGTGTTGTGGTGTAACGGTCACCCATGGACGATTAGGTTCCCAACTAGTTTTTTAAAAAAATAATTGGTAATACTTAGGCTATAAATATAAAGATATAAAAATTGAGAAAAAAAACAATGGTTTATTATCTTGAATATAGTTTTATTCTAAAAAATATATTTTCTCACCTAGAAAAATAATTTTCATTAATAAAAAAAAAAATCAAATTGGTATTTTCAAAAGTTAGGCCTTTAGTTTTTCAAAATTGAGAAATAAAAGTTTAGGCTTAGAATTTTTCCTTTAAAAAATTAAAATGATAATAAATGTAAACCCGACCTGTTTTCATAATAAAAATTAATTAACCCACTAAATTTTTATAAAAACAGAACTATGTTAATTTGATCCTGATTAACAAGTACGTAGGTATCTATGGGGCAACCACATATAAAATAATATATATATATATATATATATATATATTCTTTTCCAATTTCAATTTACTACATAAAAAAATTTACAAAAGAATATTTTATCCTTTTAAAATTTCAGTATAAAAAAAATATTTTATCCTATTTTTTAGTTCAATTTTAATTAAAGAAAAAATGCAAAATTTTTGTTCTCTTTTATTTCATTTTTAAATAAGAATAGAAAACTCATGATAAAAAAATGATTAAAATTTTTCATGCTATTTTGATTTATTTCATGTTTTATATGAAAAAATATTATATCTTGTACATGTGATGGTGAAAGGAATTGATAAAAAGCTTTTAACTCATTTTTTTTAAAAAGATAAGAAGTGGTAATCATTTAGGTTTTAATAGGATAGCCTTAAGTCCAGATTTTTTTTGTTAATATTTTCCCACATTTTGTTTAGAAAAAATTGTAGACCAATAGCTAGTTAAGGTTAATCCACCTCATTAATCTTAACTTATCTTATTTTCCAACTTAGGTTAGTAGCGACTCTAATTTTTCTTAAAATAATTAAAAATATAGTTTTTCCTTAATTTTCCTATCAAGTAACTTATATTAAGTGGGTTAGACTTCATATGGGTTAATTAAGGAAAAATCCAAAATCAGGCTCGACAAGAAGGATAATGATCCATGTTTACAAGTCATGAGTTTTTAAGAAAAACTAGAGGTGTATTTGCTCCAATTTCAAAAACAACTTTTGTTTAGGATAAAATATTTCTTTTGATATGAAAATCTTTCAAAGAGGAATGATGTTATGGGAGTATGTGGGTTTAGAATTGTAACTCTTAAAAGCTAGTGGGTTTTTTGTATGGACCTTAGTCACCCCTTCTTTTTCTTTTTCTCGTTTTTTTTTTTTTTTAGTTATAAGAGGTGCTTGTAGATTTTTCTTAATCTCAAAAAATAAATTATCAATAACAATCGATTATTCTTGAATTGATGCAACTAAGGCAAGTATAAATTAGTTAATCTTTTTCTCTTAATTGATGGCCCGATTGTACCACTATGGGGGTTTTAAAAAGGCTTAATTAAGCAAACAAGAGATAATTGTGTTTAGGATAAAGAAATGAATGCCTAACATCATTTTGAATTACGCATCAAATTCAAGATGGATCTCCTTTGAGGAATGAGTTTGAAAACCTTATAATGATGACATCCAACTTCTCAAGTGTTTTAAGGTTGGTGTTTGGGATGTGGTTTGCCTCTTTTCTTCCTAAACTTTTTAGTTGGTGAGATGTCATATTTGGCTTAACTGTCTAAATGTCCTTAAAAGATCTTAATACCTCAAGTTGAACACCATGCCTCTAAAATTAAGAGAAATGCCAACAAATAACTTTTATTCAAATGATTTGTTTCTTTTGCTATTACAACTTTAGCAAAAAATGGCCTTTTAACATTTGCCTCTCACTCTCTTACCCCAGACAATATCCTTAATCATTTCAAGTGATGGGTCAATTTATCGTGTGGTAATAGTAGGTTTTCAACATTGGGCACTGAAGATGGTCCTTCATGGCTTGGATAAAGATTGTCACTAACTTCCAAGAGGTCTGATTGAATAATCTTTGAATCTATCAGGTCATGAATCTTATTCTTTAGCCTCTAGCAATTTTTAGTTGAGTCACCTATTTGACCCATATGATAGTCACACTATGTGTTCGGGTCATAGTTCCTGGTTAACATATTTAAATATTGTTTTTTTTAAATTACATAAATATTGTATCCGTAAAACATATTACTAAATGATGTGCCTAAAACTAAGATTAAGCACATACAAATGTACCAAATAACAATCCCTAAAAGACAAGGTCAATTCGGTTCAAGGTGGAGCAAATTATTGCGTGAACCTTAATTGCAAAAGATGATCCGAATGCTATTTTCCATGAAATGAATTATTCAATGTTGTATTCCTCAATGAAGATCACTAATATTCTTATGAAAACCACGTGAAATAGCATACAAAATCAACAAGAACCACCTCCAAGATCGCCTTTCCTAACAATATAAACCACGGTTTAAATGAAGCAAATATTGACGGTAAATAACAAGTGCTAAAAAACAATCAATTAAGCAATAATAATTTGATTACAAATACAATCAAATTTGACCAAGAAGACTTCAATCCAACCCTAGATATGACTCACTAGAGATGAAAAGAAACACAACAATAAGAAATTGATATAACTCACAATTTCTCCTTGTTGCACTCACCACAATTCCAATTCTTAGGATTGAAATTGATAAGAGGAATTGAACTAAGGAAGAACTCTAATTCTCTCATGAAAATATAAAGTGTATATTCTGAAAATTCTCCCTCAAAACCCTACTTAAGCAAGTATTTATACTTGCTCCCTTTAGGGTTAAAAAGTCTACAAAATTACAACTATGCCACTTTTTAGCGTGGCTGGTCCTAAATGAAAATTACAAACAAATGAAAGTGTCCTAAAAGAAAATTACAATATAAAATGGTCCAATAACAATTACAAAGTACAAAAATTATATAAATCTTCAAGAGCCAATGCTTCGAAGTGAAATCAATCGCAGCGGGCTTTTAGATGTAAATCCGATGATGCCCCATGGCCATCAACTAATGTAAGTCATTTGGCATCCCCTAGAGAAATATTATTATACCTTTAAGATTATTACTCAAATATTTATTAGATAAAAGAAATAAAGTGAAATGTGAGCGATTTGGATCATCATCCAAATCGAGTTCTGAGAGCATCTATGGTGCTGGAAAATTTCCCATCACTAAAATAGGTTTCAAAGTCACAAATCACGTATGCGACTTTAGCGCAAAAACAATTAGGATGGTATACGCCTTCAATACAATTTGAGGTCTGCACCTTCAGTACATCCTATCTCCTCATCTCACTGTCCAATTTTTTATTCAATTTACACTGACCAATGATTTATAAACACGTGATAACAGTACAAAAACTTAAAAATATAAATACAAAACACATAGAAACACACAAAATACTCACTAACCCAGATCTCATTTTTCCCTCATTCACACATAGGAAAGAGGAAGAAGAAGGAGTGATTTTGCACAGGAAAGAAAGATTTGCCCAGATCTAAGTGTTTCTAAATAGCTAATCTTCGTTGGGGTATTTTTTTTTTTAGAAAAGTTGAACTTTTTTTATCTGTATAGAAGTTTTTTTATCTGTGTTTGTATTTGATGTAAGATTTTAGAAAAATATTAGTATAATTATACATTTTATAGAAAAGATTACTCGGTATTGTTATATTATAATTTATTAAATCTTATTTATATAGATGTTACATGCGTAACATGTAATATTAATTTTTATATTAGAATGAGGATTGGTTATTGTAAAGAATATGAAATATGTAGAATGTGGAATAATTATTGCAATATTATATGAAAATTTTGAAATATTTAATGGAAAAATATAATTAAAAAATAATTTTGAAAAAATATTTGAAAAAAAATATATTTGGAAATAATTGGATAAAAGTTGAAATTAAAATTAAAATTAAAATGATAAATGGCAGGTAAAATATTTTTTGTATAAATATTATTCTAAATTTTTTTTGTATAAATATTTTTGAAAATTATAATAAAATTATTGTGATGAAGATTTGTAATATGTGGAATGTGAAATATTTTTTATAGTGTTATAAAATGCTATGGAAATGGTTGGAATTTTTAGTAGCAAAAATGTTATTAAAAAATAACATCTAATAAATTTTTAGGAAAAAACAATTTGCCAATAATGGGGAAACATTTTTAATATTTGAAATGTTATGGAAATTTAATTTTTCCTTGAAATTTTTAGAATGTTTTTATCGAAAATTGTCATATTTATTAAAAAGCTTATAATTTATATATACTATGAATAGGGGAAAAATGGCTAATTACGTGAAGTTGATGATCTATGCATTTAGAAATATTATGGCCAGTAATTGGGGGCCGGAGTATGACAAAGGTCTGGTAAAGAAGTTGAGAATGAAAAAAAGTCAAGTACAACGAATTTTTATACAAAATATATCACAACATCAGAGTTGATCCAACCGAAGTGGGGGTTGAGATAATTCACAAGCATCATATGTTCCATGGGGACAATACATGTTATGCGTTGATGGCAATCAAAGACAACGAAGATATTGAAAATTTTATTGAAATGATCGAATCATACGAAGATCATGGCATAAAATAATTATTCATCAGAATTTTTTACAATTCGAGGGGTCCCCTAGTAAGGCAAATATTCGATACAAGCAGTCAGCGCCATCAACATTTTAATCCTCAATTCCAACCTCGATGGAAGTGAATGATGAGGATGAAATAGGTAGAGTAGTTACTTCAGTATTACAGCAACCAAAGATACGAGATCCATACATGGTTCAAATGGGAATGGAGGCTACAATTGACACCAATGGTGGAATGGGTATTGAGCAAGAGAGCAGCAATAATGAGGAGAGTTCCAATGAGGAAAATGAGGAAAGTGAGAACGAAAGAGATGAAGTAGCGGAAGAAGAGTCTCCAACTATACATACCTACTCAAGACAGCCAATATATCGAGTAGAGCAGGCTGAACCACCTACTCTGCAAGTTAGAGATCTTGTTCCATATTACAATTATGGGGGCGATAGTGGTTGCATTTATTTCGAGCAAGATCAAACCAATATTTATAACGGTTTGAGTAGTAGTAACAATTTTTATAGGGGCAAGAGATTCAGGATGAAAGTAGATGTCATTCAAGCAGTGAAGTCTTACCATGTAAAGAATCACTGCAACTTCACTATTGTAGTGTCCAGCCCACTGTTGTGATCTATTTATTATTTGAGAAGGGGATAATGGTTGTAAATGGAGGCTTTGGGCACAAAAGAAGAAGTTGGAGGCATGTTCTTGGTGACGAGATTCAAGGGTCCACACTTATGCAATAACCCACTGATTAGCCAGGATCACCCATAGCTGGATTGTAATCTTCTTGCCAGCCAATTTGTAAATCTTCTTAAGGAGAATCCTGATATGAAGGTAACCGAGCTGACTTCTATAGTTGAACAGGAATTTGGTTACAGGATCAGTAAGAGATAGGTTTGGGAGGGAAAGAAATGGACCATTGAGCTCGTGTATGGGAATTGGGAGAAATCTTACAATGAACTGCCAAAACTTCTCAATGCAATAGAAGATACGAATCCTGGAACACGAATAGATTGGGGGTAGAGCAAATCGAGTACCTTAGCATGTCCACTTTGAAGTGGGTATTATAAGCCTTTGGGCCATGCATCACAGCGTAGAGATTCATTAAACCTGATGTTACCATTTATGCCACCTTTTTATATAGGAAGTACACCCACAAGTTGCTAGTTACTTATGGCGTTGATGGCAACAACCATATACTTCTACTGGCATTCACTCTGGTTGATCAAGAGACAATTGAAACATGGGCTGATTTTTGTAGAAACTAAAGGAATATGTCATCGGCAACCATGAAGCTTGTGAAACCATTCACCTTATATCAGATAGAGACACAAGCATCAAATCAGCAGTCCAAGAAGCAGTGAATGGATGGAGGCCTCCATTTGTGGTGTAGCAGTTCTACCTCTAACACATTGCGAGCAACTTTAACTTGACACATAAAAACACTCAGTGTAAGAAGTTGGTCACATATTTCAAGTTGCAAGCACAATCTCGCAAGTTGAATTATGTGATGGAGCAAGTATGGATGATTTTGTAGAGCAAGTATGGATGATTTTGTCTGATGTGTTAGACTAGTTTAACAATATGCTGCTGGATATGTGGACATTAGCTCATGACGGCTACTATCGATTTGGGTATATGACCTCTAATGTTATTGAAAGCTATAAATTCGTATTGAAGAGGACTTAGGGGTTACTTGTGACTGCTTTGATGAAGAAAACATTCTATAATTGCATCAGGTACTTCATGCAGAAGCAAACACATTAAAGAATATAGCGAATGGTAGAATTTTCACCAAATATGCAACCAAAATGACCAACAAATGGAGTTCACAAGCTAGTAACCACAAAACCATCGACTACAGCAAGCATGACAAAGTTTTTAAAGTCCTTACTGGTAGTCATCGCATTGCCAAAGAGTTAAGGGGAGGGGGCCGAACGCATGTTATTGACTTTGCTGGCAGCACTTGTGATAAGAATCAAAATCCGTCAAGATCTATCATTAGGACAAGAGCCCAAGGATTTCAAATCTTGGCGATAAGGGCCCATTTTAAGCACATCGACTCTAGAATTATTTGTTTACTAACCTCTTTTCTCTTATTCATGTATTATATATGCCAACAGGAACACTTATCATGCTTTACAGGGCGATGGACAAACTCACTAAGACTCAGTTTGTGGGTCATCCATAGACCGACCTAAACCGGCGATGAGCTAGGCCGACGAATCTTATGAAAGAGCTAGCATGATGAAGACTATTTTTATTTATAATTATTTCTTTGGAGTATTTATGTTGTAATATTCCTTTTGGGATAATTTCATTTGCTTGTAATTATGTTTTTAGGACCGGCTACCCTAAAAGTGGCATAGTTGTAATTTTTTGAAGTTTTTAACCCTAAAGGGAACAAGTATAAATACTTGCTTAAGTAGGGTTTTTGGGAGAGAATTTTTTAAAATACACTCATCAATTTACGTGAGAGAATTAGGGTTCTTCCTTAGTTCAATTCCTCTTATCAATTTCAATCCCAATAATTGAAATTGTGGCGAGTGCAACAAAGAGAAATTGTGAGTGATATCAATTACTTTTTGTTGTGTTTCCTTTTCATCATTAGTGAGTCATATCTAGGGTTGAATTGGATATCTTCTTTGTCATATTTGATTGCATTTGTAATCGAATTATTAGTGCTTAATTGAGTGGTTTTAATCCTTGATCTCTAGTCTTTCATTTAGTCACTCTTGAACCGTGAAATCAAGTTGTATGGAAAGTGGATCACGATCATTGTTCTTACTGATCTTTGGTATTATTCACATGGACTTCAAGTATATTTAGTGATCTCCATTGAGGATTACATCATTGTGATATTCATTTCCTTGAAGTTTAGCATTCGATTCATCTTACACAATTAGGTTTACGTAACATTTTGCTCCAATTTGAACCGAATTATTCTTATCCTTTAGGGATTGTTAATTGGATCATTTACATGTGCTTAAACTCCTTTTTAGGCACATCAACTTGCAGCTGCCAGAAATGGCAAATATACAGAATTCCATGCTCCTATGCATATGCAGTGGCTACCTCACTTAGGTTTGATATGATGCATTCTATACCCGATTGGTATAGATGGACACATCAGGACCAAACATATACAATGCACTTCATACGTATAGGGGACGAGTTGGATTAGGCGCCAGTGCACTTCCCGAGACTCTGCCTAAGGGGAGACCGCATACGGAAGAGGGGAAAGCCAAGGCAAAAAAGATACCACATGAAGATGGACATTACGGAGTGTCCAGATCAAATCACATGTGGAATTTGCGGAAGGGGGGAATAATAGAAGAACATGCCCACATCGACGTGATAATGGTAACTGAAGAATACCACTACATATTCTATTACGTTTGACATACAATTTGTGATGTTAACATTAGCTTTTTCTCTTTTATAGGTTAAGTGAATCCTCAACTACTTCATCCAATTTGTTTAAAGACATGGCAAAAGGGGGATGCTTCATATTCTATATATATACATGCAATTTTTTCATTTATTGAGAAGTTATTCTAAATGTCAATTTATTTAGACATTTGTTAAATTTTATGAAATATTCGAAGATGTAAAATCATATATGTACACATTACGTGTGAAAATAGTAAGGGGTGCCAGTGTTGGTGCACGGAATGAGTACCGATTTATTACAAATTGTAATAATAAATAAATTTCATCATTGTAGTAGACCATATACATATGCAAATAATTAATTTCTTATCTCCTACCCCTAATGAAATGCCTAGCTAGCCAAGCAAAGGCGTTAGATGGCCTTGTATGGGAAGTTGGAGGAGATTCAAACTCTTAGGTAGCATGCTGGTGGGGAGAACTGTCGAAAGCTCGTGATTGCATGGGACTTTACTAATGTAGCTAATTCGATAATTCACCTTACTCCATAGGTTACTTTCTAGGGCGTTACCTCCATGGAGCCGACGGTGTTAGTATAGGACCACTAATAGAATGTCGATGTGGTATCTTATATTAGCTAAACATCGGCCCTAAGCTAAGATGCATTGCATTAGGATCAACATGTATTTGTTCGTCTTGCCTGGGATTTTCCTTTGCCTTACCGTGGTTTCAAGGTCAACATCGTTGCCGTATTGGAACCAATTCAACCTCCTTCTAGGTGTTTTGCTATCGCGGTTGCGGGTACAGTGTTACTACCCCATGGTGAAGCATGAACTAAAGACCCTAAGCAGCTATTCTCACAGTCGTGTCTATATCCGACGACAAGCAAATCAGTCATAAGATGTCACCTTGCAAGTATAAAGAAAACGTAAATTAAGGTTAACATGATCATGTAATTATTTAGACATTAGTTAGAGTGTATGTAAATCGCTCTTACTAGAAATCCATGAACTGCCTCCGTATGGCCAATGTATCTCCTACTTATCGACCCATACCATCACAGGTAGCTATCATGCACACCACGAGGGCCCTCCATAGGAATGGCTCAACCGACCCACTGTTCTAACATATTAAATACACTTCATGCAAGACGATCCAGTCAACATCAATCCAGCCACGTAAGTCAATTTCATATAGCTCCGACTACATGTTCACCGGCTGCGGGGATATATTGGAACTTGCCGAACTACCTAGCCACTCGATCTAGAAAATGCCACTCAATAATGTGGAAACAAATGAGTGGCACTCAAGCTGTCCAAACATGCATGCCAGCTTTACAAATCTACGATAGTATATTAATCAAATTCACACTGTACGACTCTCATTCAACCTGAAAATAGGAAATTTTATTAACTTTAAATGATAAATATGATTAATTGCAAGGAAAGAAATATGATTACTGAGGTACCTACGACATATTTTGCTTGTCCAGTGCATCCCGATATACGCTGACTATGTGGGTAGGGTAAAATTGTGTGTCCCTCCATATGTTCCATTGTGTCGCCAGTGGACATATAATTGGTATAGATAGTCCATCTCGACTAATGGGTGAGATTTAGGGAAATCTGTCCCAAGCCCACACTTGTAGCAATATGGCTGCCCCTCCAATCTCATGTGCCAACGGTGAGGACGCGACATATAGTTGGCAATACAACCACACTAAACATGTGGCCCCCTAACTATATGTCCTAGCAATGTCGAAATGTCCCAATAATGGTAACCACATCACGTGCACAAGGGAGATGGATTTATCGGTGAAGATAAATCCCCCTAACAACTGTAGAATGTATATATGAGTAGCTCAATGTATTTGCTCCACATCGGCATCTGGGGAGATTAGCTAAAACATATCGTAGAGCCATATCGTACTAAGGCGCTCACCTCTACCATTGGACCCAGGTCTCACCCCTAGCAGTTCTTTGCATATTGCTCCCCAATCCAGGCAGTTACTCCCTATAACTGCCTCTCCATCCATAAGGAGTCCCAATTGGATCTCCACATCCTGTAGCGTGATGGTAAACTCTCCCGTCGACATGTGGATTGTATGCGTCTCTGGATGCCACCTCTCCCACCAGTGTTATAATCATGTGCCAATCAAGGGGTATGTATGGTAGTCGACTAACACCTTCGAATCCAGCCAGCTATAAGTATAGCACCATTCGCGCATCGAATGGGATCGTATGCTCATCGTGATAGAGTGACAACTCATGTAGTCGCACTATAAAGGTTGCTTGCTCCTAAGGCAACAACATGTCAAATGTTTTCCTATTTCTAATGCAGCGTAAACTAATTGATAAGTAAAACTTATATTACCTCTCTATCCCAGACTACCTTTAATTGTTTTTCTGTTTGAGTCTTTTATTTTTTTTTCTGTTTAACTCCTAAAAATTTTCCATAAACAGAGAAGGAATATAATATGCTTTAACCTAATTGATTTAAGGTAAAAGTATAATATAATTACCAAGGTTGTAGTCTAGTAGCATAAACATTGATCTTCTAGTGGAATGAACTTAGCTCGAGTTTTCCCTTCCCCATTGTAATTACCCAAAAAAATTATAATATAATCTTTTAACTTTTAGTTGCTTATTTATTTGGATCATTAATATTATTATTATTATTTTCTAATTTGAATCTTCAACATTTTTCATGTTTCACCCAAAACAATTTTCATCCTCTTTATAAAAAAAAAAAAAATCCATTCTTGGCACATGTCAACATTTAATAAGCTCACAATGATTGATTCAATACAATTATTAAATATATTAATTAAAAATGAAATAATATATAATGAAAATACAAAATAACTTTAAAAATAGAAGGGAAAGAAAATAGGAAAATCCCTAAAACCTTCTTTACACCATCATTAGGCAACCACGTCCAATGACTTGTAGGTTATATAATTCATTCGTGATGATAGGTAGCTACCCACCTTCATTGGTAGGTGATATGATCTATCTAGAGTGTTGAGTTGCTAGCCACTACCCTTAAAAACATTTTTAAAAAATAAAGAAGAAAAAGGAAAAAAATAAAGAAAGAAATCAAAATTTTTAAAGTCAAGTAGAAGTTAACTCACACAACCTAATTACAACTCTATTAGATTTCATATTGAACATTTTTCTCTAGGGGTAGTGGACAACTTAACTTGTGCCCCCTTGCAACCTACAAGTTCTCAAACATGGTGGTCCAAAACCCTAAGGCTAGTGATGGCTAGCTATCCAACCTTAAGTGACTACCTATAGCCCCATAGAGGGTTAAGATTATTTTTATTTTTGCATTTTTTTTATAATTTTTTTAATATATTATCTAATTTAAAATAGTTGATGGTGGTAAGTGATGGTGGGAGGTGAAGTTCATAACTAATGACTAATGGTGGAGTGGTTAACCATCCAAGAAAATAAGAAAATAACTTCTATTTTCAAAAAGAGGAAATCATCTCCCTTATTGTTTATAGATAATTTTCGTGATTATTAACCACCATTTTCATCTATCATCATCAATTATTAGTGAAAACCACTAATAGCCACAAGTTATGTAGTTTCAAAAAAAATTTAAATTGAATCTACAAAATATAGGAGAATAAAATAAGGTGATGTTTAAAAGAAAGGGGCATTTAAGTAATTAAGAATTTTAAAATGAGGGTATTTAGTCTTTTCAACAACGGGCTATATAATCTAAATAGAAACCCTACTTGATACTTTTCTTTCTAATGTCAATGTGGACCCTTATGCTGCTAAAAACCTTAACTCATCCTAACCCACACTTCAACTACATAAGGATTTCTAAATCAAAGTGTGATAGTGAAGGTAAGTAAATTTATCAAATTAATGATTCTACATATTATCTATTTTTACAAGAACTTAGTTAAGACATAACATTGTGGAAATTTAAGGTTTTTGGACATTTCGATTTAGACGTCAAAGTTTTCATATCAAATACATTTCAAAATGTAGATTCAAATCAAGATAGGTAAGCATTCCAATTATGCTTAAATTCATGAAGTTAAGTAGATTTTACGTGGGAATTAAAGTGTTTAGTTGATTAGTGAGAAATGAGATGGAGAAAAGGTCAAATGGGGATGAGATTGGTGAGTTCATAAGATCCAAAAGGGTACACAACTAAGGTGCATAGTCATGTACTTAACTGTGAAGAAAATGAAGAACAAATTAGTGAAATGGGTTGTACGCAGCCAAGTACACGGGCATATACCTACCTCTATTAAGTACATAGCCAAGTACACAGTCGTGTGCTTAGTCGTGTTAAGTGGACATTGTGTACAGTAAGGTACATGGCTATGTTTCTACTATGTTCTTCAACATGGTTGTGTTTTTTAAGAACATTCCTTAAGTCTTTCTATTCCAATTTTGAGTCGATATTACTTAGAATAGAGCTTGGGGAATGAAAATTAGGCAATTATTTCTCACTTGAACGACCAAGTGAAGCTTAAGTCTTATTATAGAGTAGAACTAAGAATCAATTATTGTTTCTTGATAGGCTTTGAGAAACTTGGTAATTACAGACAAGTAGATCCCAAAACCACTCTTCTAAGTACGTGTTTACCATATTTGCTATTTGTATGTGATAGTAACAGAAATTGAACGAACTAATTAATGATTTGGCTAAAAACTTGGTTGCTATTTTTGTGTGGCTCGGCCTAAAGGCCGAAGGTGGCAGATCCTTAGAGAGCACCCCAATGATTGATATACAACATTGTCCCTAGTGGAGTTTTATATCAAAATGATCTAAGGTAGATTTTAGGGGTATTGGGATTAGTAGTAGCAATTCCTGATACTAGTAGAAAGTTGGGGCCAGAGGTAGTAATTCCCAACTTAGGTTTAAGACACTTAAATTAAATAAGAAAGAGAGTGGTAGGGTCATGAGTACTCCCATGTTACTTGTTAATTAACACAAAGATAAGTAAATGATTATTTGTTAAGTATTTACTACATTTGCACGTGAGTAATTTGTATTATTGCGACATGCACATATGATTGGGTATTCATGTATTAGGCTTAGGTTCATTCTATTTCTTTTTCAGCTATAGGTGAGTATGATAAGTACGCTAAATATGATGAGTGTAGGAATATAGTATACTATTACCAAGACGAGAATGAGGGAGATTACCATTATTATTATGGAGATGAGTAATGTGGGAGTATATGAAAGATTTTTGTATAAGTTGGGGGATGTTTAAGTGAAGAGTTTCCAAGATTTTTTTATAAGCTGATAAACATGTATGTTAATTATATGTTGATGGAAGTTTACAATGATATTTGGATTAAAGTTTGATGTACCTCTTCTTAACTAATAGTGATTGGAATAATTTACCTATAAGTCACTCATTTATATTATTGGAGTTACAATTATATTAATGTATGGTGGAGAGGAACAAGTTGAAGAATAAGAGTAGTAAAAGTCTTTATGTATCTCTATCTAATAAGAATGCATGGTGGCTTGTAGCAATTCGGGTTCTAGAGCGTTATAGAATCCTTGAAGTTTAATTGTTTTTATATTTGAATCCTTAATTGTTATTCTTTTTCTTTCCTTTAAGTTCTCAATGCTTGAAATGTTTCTATTCGAGTACTTTTGTTAACTCTATTAAAAAATTCATGAAGAGTTCATAAATGCTAACTTCTAATATACTCACAATAATTAATTTCATAACATATAATTATTAGATATATTAAATCAAATATATAATAAAAATGTATAATCACTAAAAAAAATAAAAAATAAAAAAAGAAGAAGAAGACAAGATACAAACCCTTAGCACTTTAAGCATGGTCGGTTACCTAAGGATGGGAGTCTACAAGGCGCTCACAAAATTATGGGTAGATTGCAATGTACCTAGTTTTATTATCAATTAGCATAACCCACCTAAGATAATGAGTTAAAATTTTCCATTAAGGATTTGTCGAATTCTAATCAGGATCATGCAACATCACCCTAAGTGGGTTACACCATCCACTAGTGAGGGCAAGTGGCCATCCACCTATAATGGTGGATTGTGACCTACCAAGCAACTTGGTGTTGGCTAATCATGGATAGGGCAACCATTTTTTCTTTTCTTTAAATATTGTAATTTTAATCATTTTATATTATATTATTTAATTTATATTACTTAATAGTGATATCATTAAGTTAATTATTATGATTCTATTAGAAGTTGACAATTGTGATTTGTTTGACAAATGCAAATTTTAGTGGAGTTAACGGGCAAATTCCACCGTCAAGGTTTTAAATTTTTTTTCTTTTTTTTTTAACCTCAAAAACATCATGGTTTGAGAACTTTAAAGACTTATACGGAAAAAATAAATAAATAACATTTGAAATGAATATTGGACCCAAATCTCTATAACTCTAAGTTTATAAAATCGAGGATTCTAAAATTTTAATTTGCATACGGAGACAAAAGCTTTAATAAGAATGTTTACGTGAAATATCCATATATAGCAACCTTAAATACTTATCATCATTTCTTTTTTTTTTATTGTCGAACTAGGATCAACTT
Organism: Laguncularia racemosa; assembly: GCA_037954665.1. Taxonomy (NCBI): domain Eukaryota; kingdom Viridiplantae; phylum Streptophyta; class Magnoliopsida; order Myrtales; family Combretaceae; genus Laguncularia; species Laguncularia racemosa. Next base: position 727,698 of record JBBMOL010000215.1, on the reverse strand, counting down.
AACGGTTTTTTAAAGAATATGGGCTTTTTTTTAATTTGATTAAAAAGCTTTTTTTAAGTTATTATGAAAATAGGAGAGTGAAGCACATATATCACGGTCTATGACATTAAGAGGGAAATAAGGAGTCAACTTGAACTTAAAAGTATAGTGAGTAGCATTAGTAAGACAATTTGTTTTAGGAGTTTATTTTTTTGAATGTGGGTTTAACCACTCATAAATAAACCGATTGAGAGTTGATGCCGCTCTCTTGATGATGGCCATAACAAGTCGAAACCAATTGAAGGGGTTGATCCTATCAAACATTAGAGAAATCATAGTAAAGCCACTAACAGCTCTCTTGATGAAGGATGAGTTTGGAACAAGTTCATGGTAAGCAAGAAGAAAAGGCTAACTTGATATTTCGAATTAAGGAAAAAAAGTATGAATATAAGGATGGTCGAGCATCGCATGGAATCTCTAGAAGGGGAAAACCTCCAGCCTCATGACAATTGGTATTAGAGTTAATGTTTCCGTTGTATCAAGCCACCTCAATGTTACCTAAGTAAAATGAATGTGACGGTAACCTTGTTAGCAAAAGAGCTCATGTGGGATATAATACTCCAATAGTCTACCTTACTGTTAGACACTCAACAAAAAGAGATTTGAGAGGATGTGGAGAGGAGTGAGAGTGAGAGTGAGAGGGAAAGGTCCGTGGAAGCTCGAAGTCCTAGTTGATGTGATCTTGTAGTGAAGTTTAGCAACAAGTGAAGGAGGGCGATAATTGTTTGGGGAGAAGTACAATGGTAGGCCGCCTTACCTTTAGACAACTCAGAAAGAGGAGATTTCGAGGGATAAAGAGAGGGGGTGAGGATGAGAGAGGAAGGTTAGTAGAAGTCCGAAGTCTTGATTGGAGAAGATCTTATGGGAGTTTGCTAATAGGTGGAGAAGGATAGCAACTTGTTGGGAAAAGGGTAGTGATAAGGGATTGTCCTTGTGATGAGGGTGTTACAATTTTAGGTAGGGGAGAATATTACAGTCCATAGCATTAAGATGGAAATGAGGGGTCAACTTAGACTTAAAGTGCAGTGGGTGGCATTAATAGGATGGTTTGTTCTAGAAGTTGAGTCCTTTGAAGGTAGGTTTGATTACCCGTAAATAAATTGGTAAAAAGTTAATACCACACTTCTAATGATGGCCATAACAAATTAAAACTAGTTGAAAAGATTGGTCTCTCCAAATATAAGAGGGACCATGGCAAAGCCAGTAATGGCTCTCCCAATGATGAATGGGCTTGAAACAAGTTTTGAGTAAATAGAAAGAAAAGGTTAGCTCACTATCCCAATTTGAGGGAAAAAGTATGAATATAAAGATGGTTGAGTGCATACGGGATCTTTAAAAGAAGAGAACCTCCTCCTATACCGTAACTAGAGATGTCAACGGGACGGGTTTTGTCAGGTTCCCAACCCACCCGTCCCACTAAAAACCCTATAGGTTACTACCCTATAAGGTTTGAGACGGGTTATGGGTTTCATTTTAAAAACCATGTAAGGTTTGGGAAGGGTAGTGGGACAAATGTTAAAGCCACTGGGATCCCAAACCCGTTAATATATATATATTTTAGTTAATAAATTATATTATTATACATTTAATAAAAAATTTTAAGGGATTACTAAGATAGTGAACAGTATAGTTCTCACAAAACACAAACACAACACAGCACACTGCACCTGCACCTGCACTATACATTGTCAATTTGTCATTGAGCTGACAGCTGAGAGCCTGAGACACAAACATGACTGGAGAACACCATGGACACCGTCACACCAACTCTACTCCCACATAATCAACAGCACACTGCACAGCATAAACAGACACATACATAGTAAGTAGCAAGTAGCGATAGTGAGACCGACTGACCGAGACAACATACACACAGACACAAGTCACAGCTGAGCACTTGACTCTTCAGCACTGCACAGAGCCACAGACCATAGACACGACTCACACTCCGGCACTCGTTTTGCACATTTCACCACAGACACAGTGACACACACCAAGCCGAGCTACCCACCCACGTCTACGACCACGGTCCACTCCTAACTCAACTCGCAATCATGGTCCACTTCCACTCGACGTGTACGGTCCACCTCCACTCAAAATTTAAGATGCAACTGTTGAAACCCTAGATCTAGCTGAAATTGGAACTCAATCTCGTTCTCGCCGTCGCCCTCCTCCTATGTAAGTTGTAGCCGCCCATTGCACGCATCAGCATCAGCTCGATCTCGTTCAGCCACCATCGCACTCGCTCGCACTATCAGGTACTAGGAGATTGTTATCTTTTGAGCTATGATGATGCTATACTATTGTCTATTATTATAGGCTTCTTTAGGAACATCAAATGAGAAAACATAAAAAAATGGTTACTAGATTAGGAGTTTTCTTTCCTTCATATTATTTTTTTGTCACTTGCCTCTCTCACACAGCCGTGTGTGTAAAACCCATGCAAATAACACACGGTCGTATCTCAGACTATGTACTCAACCGTATGTGCTTCTATGGATTTTCTAAGCTCAACACACGACCGTACCTTCAACTGTGTACTCAACCGTGTGTGCTTCTGTAGATTTTCCAAGCTCAACATACGGTCGTGCCTTCAACTGTGTGTTCAACTGTGTGTGCTTCTATGGGCGTGTTTCCTTAACACACGGTTGTGCTCTTCCCCCGTTCCTTCCAAAAAGCATTTTTCTTCGTGTTTTTTTATCCGATCTCAATCCAAGTTGATATCTTCTCTCAAAATAGTGGTCCTCAGTCCTAAAACTGAAATATTTTTTTTCTTTTAAGTATCAAAACTCTTCAAAATAACATCAACTTATTACATACACCACTAGAATTCATCAGAAATACAAGTGTTAATTTGTACTTATCAACTGGCTAACTTATGAATTTAGAAACTAGATTTATGAATCACAACTTAAACCATTGGCTAACTTACGAATTTGGAAACTGGATTTCTGAAGTTTTGATGTTGTATACTAAATTAACTAACATCATTTTTTGGCAAGAAGAATTAATTAGGTGAATTCGGTATTATGTCTAAGGAATTATGCTAAATTTAGTATTGTATTGCTCATTACAGCATTGGATGCATGATCCTTATACTGTATGCCTTCCTCTCTTCCTATGCACTATATATTGCATTCTCTGCCTAGGCAAATTTGCAAAGGAAAGTGGTTACTAATAAATGATTTTTATGTTCTTGATTTTATGGGAATTTTTTCTTTGTTTGATCATTGTTTCTCCCAAATACTCATTTCTTAGAATGCTTATATCTTTTTTTGTGATTGTAGCCACATGATTTACCATAATGCGTTTTATCTGCAAAACTTTTATATTCGTTCTATTTAATGTCTTGCTGTGGTGTCACAGATGGAGGATTATGCATCTGATTCTTTTATTTGTATTTTATTTTCATAATTGTTGGCACTTGTATTTATGTTGAAGATGAATGTTATTTTTGTTTACTTTTATATAATATAGAAATGGACGAATTTGATATGCCCATTAATGCACATCCCATTGATGTTGAGGAAGAGTAAGGTCCATTACCATTACTTGGATCTGAAACAAAAGCACCAGCAACAAATCCCACAAGCACAACAAGTTCTCAAGTAGGAAGCAATGCCGATCAACGTGATAATCCCAATAAACGTAAGTTGACTTCTCTTGTATGGAATGATATGGTGAGAAAAACGGTTAATGGGGAGGATGTTACTATCTGTAATCATTGTTCTAAAACACTAAAAGCAGGTAGTAAACAAGGAACTAAGCATCTGCGTAATCATTTGGAAAAGTGTATACAAATGAAGAAGCAGAAAGACATAAGGCAATGCCTACTATCCATTGAGAAATGACAAAATGAGAATGAGAGTTGTTTGAACATAGGAAATTGGACTTTCAATCAAGATATTTGTAGGCAAAGACTTGAAAAAGCAATAATTGTTCATGAATACCCCATTTCAATAGTTGAGCATGAGTATTTCAGGGATTTTCTTGAAAGTATGCAACCACTTTTTAAGCATGTTAGTCGGAACACCATGAAAAAGGAAATCATGAACATCTATAATGAGGAGAAGGAAAAATTGAGAGTGTTGTTGAAAGCACTAAATTCTCGAGTTGCAGTAACAATGGATTTATGGACATCAAATCAAAAAAATGGGTACATGACTGTCACAGCACACTTCATTGATCATAATTGGAGACTTCAAAATCGACTCATGGAGTAAGATTCTTTACTTATATTATCTTTTCATAATCAATAATGGAAAATTATCTTATATTGAGGTTTTTTATATTTTCATGCAGTTTTTTGTATATTCCAACGCCACACACAAATAAGGTGCTTGCCGATTATTTGTTTAACTCATTGATGAGATGGGGATTAGATAAAAAATTATCTACAATTACTGTAGATAATTGTTCTACGAATGATGCAATGATTACAACTTTGACCATGAAATTAAGAAGAGATGAGTTAATTCTTCGAGGAAAGGTCTTGCACATCCGTTGTTGTGCGCATATTTTAAACTTAATTGTAAAGGAGGGTGTAGCCGTGATAGAAAGTGCAATTGAGAAGGTCCGTGATAGTGTTGTATTTTGGTTAGCGACACCATCAAGAGTCGAGAAATTTAGAGAAGCATGTAAGCAATTGGATATTCCATATGATAAAAAGCTTGCCTTAGATTGCAAAACTCGGTGGAACTCTACATATGACATGTTGATGATAGCCATTGGATACAAAGAAGTTTTTTATAGAGTTCAATTTATGGATAGACATTATAAATGTCTTCCCACCGATGATGATTGGGAGGTAGTAGAAGCAATTTGCCAGAAGCTAGCGATCTTTTATGAAGTAACCAATATTTTTCCTGATGCCCTATATCCAACTGCAAATTATTATTTTGAAAAGGTTTTTGATATTAGAGAATCATTAGTTGAATGGAAAGGCTCTTTAAATGTTAATACTAGAATAATGGTGGGGAAAATGTTTGATAAGTTTGAAAAATATTAGGGTGATGTACACATCATTATGATTGTTTGCACTATTTTGGATCCACATTTTAAGATGAAGGCCGTGGATTTTGTGTTTCCTTCTATTTATGGAGTAAATGCATTTGTAGAGATTCAAAATGTTAGAAACATTTGTTACGAGTTAGTTCATGAATATCAATCAAGGGATAGATCTCAACTTTCTAAAGGTTTGAATAGTAATAGTAGTAGTTCTTCTAGGAACACTTCAGCAACCAACCAAACTGTTCCTTTCGATTTTTCAAGAAAATCAAGGTTGGTGCAATTCTTGAGCACTATTAATACTGATGGCCAAGTCAAGTCGGAATTGGATCACTATTTAGAAGAAGTTGTGTTACCTTGGATTGATGATTTTGATATTCTTAGCTAGTGGAAAGTAAATGGAATTAAATATCCTACATTATAAGAACTAGCTAAAGATATGTAGGCTATTCATGTGTCTACGGTTGCTTCTGAGTTTGCATTTAGTACTAGTGGACGAGTAATTAGCTCACATAGAAGCATACTAAATCCTGATACAATAGAAGCATTGATGTGCAGTCAAAGTTGGTTATCAAATGAGATAAGAGGTAAAAATTTTGATTATACAATAATAATTTCTTTTATACATGGAGCAACTATTATTTGCATAATCTTTAATGTGTTTTATTGTGTTTTTTCTCCCTTTCGATAGGTTCAAAAATAGATGATGAAGAAGATGGGATTTGAAGACACTGAGAATCAATTATCAAGTAAGAATTCCAAAAAATATAAGATTAATATCTTTTCTATATGTGTTTAGAATTTTTTTTATTTCTATTAAGACTTGTTAACTATATTTTTTGTGTTATTTATTAAGTTACACGATTGGTATAGTAATTTTATTTTATTATAATTAAAAATATTTTTACATCGACAACTTTATTTATCAACATGTAGATTTTCAAATAATATTAAAATACATATAATTAAATACATTAAAAGTGCAAATATTATTTATTTTTAAAAACGTAAGCTATATTTTATAAAAATAATCATAATGAATAAGTAAAAAATTTAAATTAATAATAGAATTATTTTTTAAAAAAAATTCTAACTGATTTAGGACAGGTTTCGGGTTACTTATTCAAACCCTGTAGGGTTTAGGAAAGATAGCGGATATTTTATAAAAACCCTGTAGGGTTTGGGTCGAGTTTGAGAATCCCTATAAGATAATGGGATGGGTAATGGGATTACTGATCCCGACCCAAACTCGTCCCACTTACATCCCTAACTGTGACACATATAAAATATGTGCCTTCACTGTTTAGAAAAAATAATAAACTAAAAATACACACAGTTTTATTTGAAATTGGTTTTTAAAAAGTTGAAGTATAAGGCTTCGGTTCAATATTTTTTAAATAGTGAGCCCATTCTATTTTCACAATTTAAAAAAATCCCTTATAATAATAATTTAATTTAAAAAAAGAAAACCATATTGTTAAAAAACCTCAACTTAACTAGTCGGCTAATTTTACATTAAAAAATAAATAAATTCCTATACGCCAGTTGGTTGACGGGTACTGCGAGCATAACACAGTTACGGTATGGCAGGGTATCCCGATCGTAATCTTCAGGGGAAGCTTTGTGTCTACATTTATTTAAGTTATTCAAGACTCGAGCTCACAGCATCTCTGCTGTAGTGGTCTTGTATTTGCAATGAAATTTTATGTCCAGTTGTTGTAACATTATTCATATTTGTCTTCTTCCTAGAATTATGTTGTTTCCAACATGATTTTTGTTATCAAAAGATCAAAGCTTCACTACTTTTATCCTTCCCTATTTCAATGCGCACACTCTTATTCATCAGTCTCTAACGCCATTCTATCCACTCTCCTACAAGGTCGAGTCTCACGCCCCAACTTACTACAAATCCACGCACGAGTGTTTAGACTTCATGCCCAGCGAGACAATCTCATAGCAACTCGTCTTATTGGCCAATACCCTTTTCATATTTCCGTTAAAGTCTTTAATTTACTCGAAAAACCCAATCTTTTTCCCTTCAATGCCATTATAAGGGTCTTATCTCAACAGGGTCTTTTCTTAAAGGCTTTCAGTATGTTCAAAACTTTGAAAGAACAATCACTTTTGCCTAACGAGTTAACCTTCTCTTTTATATTGAAGGGGTGTTTTAGATGTACAAATGTCCTCTATGTGAAAATGATTCATACCCAGATTCTCAAAACTGGTTTTTGTAAAGACTCTGTTGTGGGTAATGGACTTCTTGGAGTTTATGCAAAGGGGGTTCATGATTTGATGTCAGCACGTAAAGTGTTCGATGAAATTCCTGACAAGGGTATGATTTGTTGTTGGAATTCTTTGATTGCTGGTTATGCTCAATCGCGTCATAGTGATGATGCGTTAGAGCTCTTTGTTGGTATTTTAGAAGAGAATCTAATGCCCGATGATGACACTATGATTAACATTTTATCTGCTTGTTCAATTATGGAGACTGCTAGGATCAAGAAATGGGTTGATATTCTACTACCGTTTGCTTCTGGTGGTAAATTAAGTAAATTAGATAGGGATTCGATTAATATTGTGATTATACATTTGTACGGTAAATGGGGAAAGATTGAAAAGAGCAGGCAACGGTTTGATAAGGTTGTTGATAGGGGGAGCAGAAGTCCGTTTCCCTGGAATGTTATGATAAGTGCATACTTTCAGAATGGTTTCCCTATGGAGGCCCTTGATCTTTTTTGCAGGATGATCGAGAAAGATAATTGCCAACCTAATCATGTCACTATGGTTAGTGTCCTTGCCACTTGTGCTCAGGTTGGCAATCTAGATCTTGGCAGATGGGTTCATAATTACATGAAGTCTAAAGGTTGTAGAGGCATCATCGAATCCAATGCAGTTCTGGCAACTGCACTCATAGACATGTATTCCAAATGTGGTTGCTTGGAGATGGCCAAACAAGTTTTTGATCAGATGGTTTCTAAAGATGTCATCTCCTTCAATGCTATGGTCATGGGTCTTGCCGTAAATAGTGAAGGAGAGGAGGCATTAAGGCTTTTCTCTAGCATGAAACAGGTTGGTTTATGTCCCAATTCTGGGACATTCCTTGCAGCTTTATGTGCATGTAGTCACGCAGGTTTGTTGGACCATGGGCGACAAATTTTCTCAGATATGAAGTCAGGGTTTTCTCTTTCCCCTAGTTTGGAACATTATGCCTGTTATATCGATCTTCTCTCACGTGTAGGCTGCATAGAAGAAGCACTCGAGGTTGTTGGTTCTATGCCCTTTGAGCCTAATAATTTTGTATGGGGTGCTTTGCTTGGTGGTTGCCTGCTTCACGGTAGGGGAGACTTGGCTCAATTTGTATCAAAAAAGCTTGTGGAAGTGGACCCTCATAACTCTGCAGGTTACATCATGTTAGCGAATGCATTAGCAGCTGATCAACAGTGGCATGACGTCTTGGACCTGAGGTTGTTTATGAAAGAGGCAGGAGTCAAGAAACAAGCAGGAAATAGCTGGATCAGTATTGATGGAGTTGTGCATGAATTTATTGTTGGATCTGCAAAGCATTCACAAATTGGGACCGCATATGAGGCATTGATGGGATTAGTGAAGGAGATGAAAGTAGCCCATCAAAGGTTTGAATCATATTGCTAGATGATGCGGTTCAGTCACATATACACAAACACCTGATGCCATTCTCTCAATGATGAGTAGCAAAACTCAATGATACCTGGTCTCTTCTTCTTTCAAGCTGAGTTTTTTATGGCTGGAAAAGACATTTTTCCTCTGGTTGTCACGATCTATTTGCAAAGAGACCCCATCCCTGTCAACATGAAATGCCTTCTAATGGTTGAATTCTTTGCAACTGCATACCGTGGAAATAAGGCCTTGAAGGAACAGTTATTGGTAAGGCAATGCCGGTAGCAATGGTGAAACATGTTGATCAGTAAAATGGGTATTGAGGTTACTCAAAAATGTTGGGATCCAAATTCAAATAATTAAGACTTTTGTTGGGATCCAAATTCAAATAATTAAGACTTCATCGCTAACTTTGTTTCATGAAGACAAGTTTTAAACTTTCTATAAATCTATCAAGAGCCCGAGGCATTAAATGGAATTTGAAAACAGGCTTCCATCCAAAGCAGACTTCCATTTTCCTATGATCTGCCTGTTCTTATTATTCTAACTGTGGATTGAGCCAATTGAAGGGAAAAAAAAAAAAAAGGAATTTTCAGTTTGGCTCAGCATTTTGCTCACCTTCTAAAAAAAATTGGTTTGGTTCATAATCTGAACTGAACCACTGATTTTTTCAATTCATTTGGACTAGCTGAACCAAATGCCAATTAAAAGGTAAGGAAATATCGACATTTCCAGGCATTGATGCTTGGAAACGTGCACGCCTTACACTACCTCGGCTTGTAAGAAAAAAGTTGAGGAAATTTAATGGAAGGACTTGTTAAATAATTGATGAGGTAGAGGTATTAGCAGATATATGACGAAATGGGATAAAATTAGGTCGGTCGTGATTTCTTGATCTCTAAAGCATATTTCGAAGGAAACGAGCTAATTCAAAGAAGTTAGTATCTTTGATGCTAAGTTATGTTATTTTTAGGATAAATTCTTTAGTTGAAACCCTTAAACAATCGGATTTGCTATTTTTGATAAATTTTTATATTAATTATAACTTTTCATAAACACTCTTATTTTAAGTGTCATTTGTGGCGTTATATTTGTTTTCTAGTTTTTTACATGTTCTTAAGATTTAAGCATTTTTATTTTTGGTAAATTTTAAACGTTTCTATTGTTTGTAACTTTTATGTTCTATTTTTTGCAATTTTGTGCCAACTGTTATTTGTACAACCTAAGACATTAAGCAGACATTATCATAAAGTATTATTGAAATATTGAGCCATCATTGTTCTATTTTCTCCCAAATTTCAAAATTCAAAAAAAATATCAAATTTGTATACTAAATATCAAAGAATTCATAGAATCAATTGATATTTGATTGTTACATACTAAATATTCATAGAATCAACAGTTTATGGTAAAATTCATATTAATTTCACATGTTTACACTGTGTCAATAATCCTTTTAACTTTTGCATGTGAAGGATTTTTACCAAATGTAGCTGCAACATGTATTGTTTTGCATGTCCACTATACCCGTTACAGTCTAAACTTGTTTACCCTTTTCATTTTAGGATCCATAATGAAATATGACAAGAAAAGATTGCAATCAATCAGACCGATAATAAATGGAAGCAGAGCTGTTAACATCTCAAGCAATAGCAAAAACAGAAGTTTCGGATGCATTTTGAACCAAAGCAATCGACTTAACCAGGTGAACACACTCAGCTAAAGATGGTCGCAAAGGTGGAAAAGGCCACCACGGAGAATAGATCGATCTTTCACCCACTATGAAATACGTCAGTGCTTGCCCTTGCAGCTAAGAAAAGGAAAATATCTTTCTTGTTTTCATTTGACATGAAATGGTCTTGAAATGAAAAATAAACAAGTTGAGAGCTCGATGCTGTATTACATTATACCAACTCATCACTTTTGGTGTTAATAACATGTCCAATCTACTAATGAGAGATTTCAATGGCTATCTAATTCTGTGTAGGCTTTATGATTATGTTCTAATTGAACAGCGCAGTTGATCATTTGATCTACATCTTTCCTCATAATTTACTAGTTTAATTTCCGGATCCACATATTTCTTTCGATTGGAAATGTAGATCAATAAAAGATTAATGTTGCTTCAAAAAAAAAAAAAAAAAGCACCATCGTTTCTGAGTACTTCGAATTCAATATCAACCTCAAGCCTCCAACCATTACGCAACGCAGTCAGTCAAATCCATTCCAAACCTAAATAGAGTATCAAAAATTGAAGCGGAGGAAAGAGAACACATACACCGTGCAAGCGTAACACCCTTTGTTTACGCAACACGACATCATTACCGAAATAAATAATCCTACGACTAGTAGTAGACATGTCCAGCAAATTCCATCGCAGACGCACTGCCATTTCTTTTTGCATATAAAAGCACACTCCTCGATTTATAACTGAGGAAAAAGAAATCAACCCATGGAAGATAGACCAGTACAAATGCTGTGGAAGGTTAAGATAGCACTCACTCAAAATATACGGCGATTGTCAGATCGATAAATGCAAATGATGACGTTGAATGGTAAATTTCCAACCTTCAAAACAGTTACACAAAATTGACACTACATTAATCTTCATCTGAATCGGAAGAGTCGTGGTTTGAGCTCTGCCGGACACTCCTGGGTCGAGCACTAGTGTTTGAAAATGATGATTCACCCTCGGAAAAGATTACTTGAGCCGTGGCTAACCTGTCTTCTAAATCCTCTGTACTGAAATCGTCCCTCCCACCAAGCTCATCAAATCCCACCTAGTAGATGTAAGGGAAAATAAGCATCATGAAAAGCACAAAATTAGATCTTACCACAGGCAGATTGCTTGCATACTCATGTACACACCACATAATCATCCACTTTGGCATTCTTTATAAGAGCAAGAGTTGGAAGGACAACTATCTTAAGCCTTTCAGTTAAAAATGGACTCTTCTCAGCATGGATTTTCACAAAACGTGTCTCTATGTGCTGCTTCGCTAATATACTCATGTGCTTGTCCATGACCTGCAAATAACCTTTAAACATGAATTTTTTTCCTGAAGTTAGGTTTGATAAATCATAATAACTCATTGATTGCAGACAAACGCTACAGAAAATTCAAAAATTGAAAAAGAGAAAGATATGCTAAAAGTACATCTTGAACAGTTATATTTCATAAAACAGCTTCAGAATGGTGTACTTGTCTCCCTCCCCGCAACCAACCTTTTTTTTTTTGTTCTTTTTGAAGTACCACCCTTCTCTTTTTGCGGGTGTAAAGTACAGTGTTTAAATGGTATCTCATATCAGTAAAATGATAGTCATCTCTACTTTTACAAATTACCAGGACAAACATCAAGCAAAGAATGCAGTGTTAGTGAGAACTAGGAAAATGCTCTCTTCTCTCTCTTCTCCCCACACACTTCCCTATCCACTTTTACCCTTAGCAACCACCATAACCACTCCCCTTGCCTAGTTCAGTAGCTTATAGGAACCATTTACCAATATACCAACCACCATGGCAACTCCGGCCAAGGAAGTGGTGCCGGACTGCCCTCAGTCGCCACTTGACGAGGTGACAAAGAACAATGCCACCGGTAATGGCTTACCATCATCGGGATTGCATGACCAATATGCTCACCAGGGGGTGAGCACGGATTTTGAGGTGGCATTTAATGTCAACCCAAAAATGGTAAGTCAAAGCCCTGCTTTTCCAATTGGGAAAAGTAAAGGAAAAATCATAGCTCGGAAAGGCAATGTGGAGCCTTGTGCCCACATAGCTGATAGCAAGCTTAACACCTGCAACCGGTGTCCCACAGACACCAAAATAGCCACACATCCTAGCCACGTCCCACTTGTTTTCCAAAGTTATCCCACTTCTAGAAATTCTGCATTGGAAAAGGACAAGGCATTTTCCGAGAACCTTGAGGAGGCCAACCGGATACCACCTAGCAACGGTCACCCAACTGCACAGACGACTCCGGCCGCCAGAACATATGCCCAAGCATGCAGCTCCAAGGCGGAGGACGGCACACCGGCGTTTCCTCTGCAATACTTACCGTCGGCTGCAAAGGGCCCTTCCCCAACGGTGAAAATACCGAAGGCAATGGGGGACCTAGGGGCAGAATTTTTGAACAACACCCTCGTGGGCTATTTCCTTGGCCGCAAGCTACCATATTCCCTAGTCCGATCCATTGCTTTCAAACTATGGAAGGAATACGACCTTGTAGATGTGTTCGGCAGCTTGGAAGGTTTCTTCTACTTCCGGTTTAGTGGGGCGAGCGACACAACACTTGTTCTGGAGAAGACATGGCATTTCGCCCAATGCTTTCTCATCTTACAGAAATGGAGGAAAGACATGCCACTAGACAAGGCGCAACCCACCAACATTCCCATGTGGGCAACCTTCTCGCGAATTCCATGCGAATATTTAGGAGCGGAAGGCTTGAGCCACATAGTCAGTGGCATAGGAGTGCCACTCAAGGTTGATGTCTTAACGGCTAGGAGACAACGGGCAAACCATACGCGGGTTCTAGTGGAAATTGACGCGTGTGAAGACCTGGTCACCCAAGTAAGGGTGGAGGGTGAGAATGGTGTGGCTGCAGAAGTCCTGGTGGAATATCAATGGTTGCCTCCACGCTGTGTGAGATGCAAAGTGTTCGGGCATAAATGTCAACCCACGCAGACCACTCAAAGGAAGGATAGTGAGACTATGGATGTGGAGGGTAGCCAGGTTGCCCCACGAGTAGCTGCTGGCCAGAAGATGCTACGGGGTGAGGAGAAGGTAAGGCAAGATTCTACCATTGACCACCAACAGCATCCCAGTAGAGCAACAAGCATGACACCTTCTGATATGGGCTGGCCAATTAAGATGTATCAGAGGAAAAAGGGGAGAGAAAAGGGAGTGGTAACAGGGGGAAAAGAAGGGAGTGATAGGGCCCAATTCGGATTAATTAGTGGAAGAGGGGCTAAGGTGGAAAGGGAGAGCTGAGCTGGAATGGGAGGCACGTGATGGAGAGAGAATAGGGACCCGTGGCAGGCAGGACGTGGAAGGGAAATAGCAAGGGGGGGACCAATAAAAGAATCATATATATAGTTGGTTAGAGGAGGTGGAGGAGGGGGATATACACACATCATTACAGTTAGTTAGAGGAGTGAGGGAGGGGTGGGCCGACGGAACCAGTCGTGCGGCTACCGAAGTGAGAGAGAGAGAGAGAGCTGTTCTTTTCTTTTGCTTTAGCCGTATAATTGTAAGAGACTTAGTTTGTAATCTGAAGTATAGGATTACTACAGCAATATTTCTTATTTTAATTGATAGGACGTAACACCTTCTAAGGGCAAAACAGTAGCTAGAGGGGCAGCACTACATGGTGGGCATGTGATGCCAGTGAAAGAAGCCAGCGCTGCCAAGGAGCCTGCAGATAGTCCCAGTAATCTGAGGAGAACAATGGTTGAGTGGATGGAGGTGGACAGTGGATGTAAGGCACCTGGCTTGAAGGCTGAAACAGCTCCGGCTGGAGTAGAAACACCCCTAGCAGCAACTGAGGCGCCAATCTCCCCTAGCTATGTGACGAATATGCCACTGGCCGGTCAAGGAGGAGACGAGGCAGATGGTGGTGACGATTTTGAGAACACCCCACTCAACAAATTATTAGTTCACATGAACCAAATGTCAGGAACTCAACCCATGGCCAACAGAAGTTCTAGCTCCTCTAGTGGCCGAAAGAAGAAGCAGCGCAAGAGTCGGAATTTCACATAATTGTATCATATCTACATTTCCATGTCAATGGCAGCATGGAATGTAAGAGGCTTAAATGACCCCATTAAAATTTCGGAGGTTAGGAAGTTGTATGCTATGCATAGCATTAGCTTGATTGGTTTATTGGAAGCAAAAGTGAATACTGCAAATGAGGATTCCATCAAGAATAGGTTGGGTCAGCATTGGCAAGTATGGGTTAACTCCACGGCACGGAAGCGCATCTGAATTGCTTGGCAACCAAGGGAGTGGGATATATGTGTGGAAAAGGAACACATGCAATTCCTACATTGCACCGTGACAAACTTGAGAGCAAATAGTAATATGGCAGTCACTTTTGTCTATGGATCTAATAATGATAGAGAACGCAAGGAGTTATGGTTAAATCTCGAGGTGCTGGCCCAAGCTATAGGTGATAGACCGTAGCTGGTCATGGGCGATTTCAACACGACTCGCCCAGTCACAGAGAAAGAAGGAGGCCGAGCCTCAGTCACGGAGGCAATGTTGGAGTTCCAGAGATGCCTAGCCAAAGTAGAGGTGAAAGACTTGAGATATTCTGGGGATTTCTTTACATGGTCTAATAAACAACAGTAGGCGCCTATCCTTAGGAAGCTTGATCGAGCCATGGTCAACCTACCTTGGATGAATTTGCATCCAAATGCTCATGCCCAATTCCTCTCACCTATCATATCCGATCACTCATTAGTTGCGGTCCGTATGGAATATGGATTGAGGGCTAAAAGGAGCCCTTTCAAATTTTTCAATTATTGAGCAGACCATGAAGGTTTCAATGACCTAGTTAGCACCATATGGAGGAGGGATATCCAGGGCTCCCATATGTTTCAGGTATTACAAAAATTAAGGCTTGTTAAGGAGGGGCTCAAAAGCTTGAACAGAACCGAATTCTCCAACATATCGCTAAGAGTACAAGAAGCGATGTTTGATACAAGTGCAAGAAGCCATACATGCGGCTGGGGACACAAACCGGTTGGAAGAGGAGCGGATAGCCTACAAGGAGTATTATACTCTAAGGGGGGCGGAGGAGAGCTTCTTCAAATAGAAGTCTAGGACAAAATGGTTGGAGTTAGGGGACAAGAATACGGCTTATTTCCACAAAGCCATGAAGAATCTTCACAATCGAAGCTCCATACACAGACTGTCCTGAGAGGACGGTAGTGAGGTGGCCGAGGAAGAGGAGGTCGGGCAAGAGATACTTCATTACCTCCAACGCTTATATGACCCACCTACATCTCCTACCACTCCTGTCGACGTGGAGAGTTTGACACCATGGACTCTGATTGACCAATAACAACTCGGCCTCGATGCTAAATTCTCAGATGAGGAGATAAAGTGGGGATTCACATCGCAAGCGAATGGAAAGGCTCCTAGCCCATATGGATTCTCTGCTCTTTTCTTCAAGAAAGCCTAGGACATTATAAGTGAGGACTTGATTATTGCCACTAGAGAGTTCATAACATCAGAACATCTACTAAAAGAGATAAACAACACTGCCATTACTCTAGTACCCAAAGTAGCTAACCCTACTAAACTGGGGGACTTCAGGCCAATCGCATGCTGCAATGTCATTTATAAGGCGATATCCAAGGTGCTTGCAGCAAGGATGAAATCGGTATTGCCTTCCCTAGTTGGGCGAGAACAGGCGACTTTTGTCCCGAGTAGGAGGATAACCAATAATATCTTCTTGGCTCAGGAACTCATGGCAAATTACCACTCCTAAGTAGGAGCTCCTCACTATATGATGAAGGTGGACATCCAAAAAGCCTATGACACAGTGAGGTAGGATTTTGTTCTAGGGGTTCTCTCGGCTATCCAATTTCCTCCCCATTTCTGCAGGCTTATTAGTCAGTGCATATCAACGCCAAAATACTCTGTCAATATCAATGGGGAACTTGTGGGGTTCTTTGCAAGCAAAAGGGGCTTAAGGCAAGGGAACCCTACCTCTCCTTACCTGTTTGTCCTTTGTATGGAAATCCTCTCCATACGATTGAGACAATTAATCCGGAATCCGGGGTATTCACTTCATTGGAGATGCCAGAATGAACGCTTAACCCACCTCTGTTTTGCAGACGACCTCCTCATATTTGCCAGAGGGAATAAGGAATCTATTTCCTTGGTACAACAAACCTTACAGGACTTTTAGGCCATCTCGGGGTTGGCAATAAATAACCACAAGAGCAGCATTTTCTTTTCTCAAGTCCCAGCAAGTATAAAGGAGGCCATAATCCAGTGCACCCAGTTCAGTGAAGGCCAACTACCTGCACGATACCTAGGTGTCCCCCTCATATCATCAAAGCTCAAAAAACAGGATTGTGAGGTGCTAGTGGAACGCACCTTGTCTCGAATCAACTCGTGGACAGTAAAGTACTTGTCCTATGCAGGTAGGCTTCAATTAATCAGATCTGTCCTCTTCTCCATGCAGGTCTATTGGTGCTCCATCTTCATCCTTCCTAAGTCGGTTGTCTCAAAAATAGAACTACTACTAAGGAACTTCCTCTGGAGTGGCAACCCACACATATTTACTAGAGCTAAGGTCAAATGGGCTGAGGTATGTCAACCAAAAGGAAGTGGTGGCCTAGGGTCACTAGATATTCATCTGTGGAACAAAGCCATCCAAATCAAGCACATATGGAGACTATGCAAGGAAGGAACGAAGAGATTATGGCCGGAATGGGTTCATTCCACTCTACTCAAGGGAAAGAATTTTTTGTCTTTCAAGGCACTAGCCGTCTGCTCTTGGATATGGAAGAAATTACTCAAGCTGAGAGGCTTGGTCAAATCTTCCTTCTATTGGGAACCAAATAATGGCCTTGAAATTTCGCTATGGGTAGACTTTTAGCTCTCGACAGGACCTCTGGATACCTTGTTTAGTGCTCAGGTCATGAACAGCACAGGTTTTCCAGACAGTACGAGACTATGCTCCATAATGAATGGAAACGAATGGTGTATCCCGAAGGGCCCACCGTGGAATAGTATTAGCATTCCCCCCTCCATCAAACCGTGGTACAGAGTCGGACCGACTTTGATGGAAACACTCAAGATCTGGAGAGTACACCATCAAGAGTGGTTATGGTTTCCTTAACCCCCCAGGACCCAGTGTACCTTGGCAGAGAGTAGTATGGAATAAAACCTCCTTACCTAGACACGCCTTCATACTATGGTTGGCTTGGTTAGGGAAACTATCCACCCTCGATAGGGTACACCGCTGGGGACTAATGCAATCTACTCCTATGTAACCGGCATCAGGAGGACCACTCCCACCTATTCTTCCAGTGCGATTACACATCGCAAGTCTAGAGTATAGTCCGTGACCACGCATTGTCCAGCCTAATCCAATAACTGGGATAATGTGACCAGATTTTTGATAACTTTGGGAGACTCACCGACACATCAAAGATGGCATGCAACACTAGCGGCAGCAGTCTACTGCATATGGCGCACCCGAAATCAAGTGCGTTTAGGGAATGACCTTCCAGGGATTAGCATGCTAGCAAACCACATACGAGGCTATATTAGGCCATTGTAATCCTATCACTTTACATTACATTAGTGCCTAGAATTAGTATGCTAGCACGTTCATCGATTATGTGCTCCTTGTAACTCAATTTCATTTCTGTATTGTATTCCTCAATATTTCAGTTTAATAAATTATTAACTACCCAAAAAAAAAAAAAATCAAGCAAAGAAGAAAAAATTAACCAGTAATCAACAAGTGACTGTTGGAACACTTTTAGCCTTCTTTACCCAAAAAGCACCTTTAGCCTTCTGCTCATTAATTTTTAGGCTATAACAAGCGTGCGGTGTCTTATAGATTACTGTATTTTGTTTGTCTTTTTGCATACTTAATTATGTGTTTAATTGTTGATTGTATGTAGAGTTGTACATACATGTGCTGAGATGGGGTTGTATGCATGCAGAATAAGGATGAGTAGTGTGCAGCCAGGACTTCAGGAAAGTTACAGGGGGAGTTTTACGTCAGCTGGTCTAGATTCAAAATGGGAGAGAAAATAAGAAGTGGAGGTTGGTTTGTAACCGCTACTTGCAATGTCATAATTATAAAGGACAAAAACGAAGGGAAGAAAGAAAGCAAACCAATTTTTCTCCAAAATTTTCAAAATTTAAGAGGCCAAACAAATTGTTGGGTTCTCTTTTTAATTGAACCCAAAAAAGAGATCATTGGGTTATCTCCATAACAAGCCCAAAAATTACCAATTTTTTAAATTGATCCTGTAATGTTTGGTATCAAAGCCAAGATTGATGGATGAGCTAAAGAAGTTATGACAAAAATTCAAAGCCTTCTTGACGATGTATAAGGAGGATCATACAACATTAAAGACACAACAGTGGCAACCGTCTGGTTCTCTATAACAAGCCCAAAAATTACCATTTTGTAAATTGATCCCATGACATTTGGTATCGAAGCCAGAATTGATGAATGAGCTAAAGAAGTTATGACAAAAATTCGAAGCCTTTCTTGACAATGTATAAGGAGGATCATACAACATTAAAGGCCCAACAGCAGCAACTGTTGGTTCAAATGGCTTCTTTGACCCAAGATAAGGTGTCTTCATGTGCAGCAACACCAGAACACAAGGAGGACAGCAAGAACAGACTATATGCAAAATCCACAAATCCCCCTTTGCTACTCTCCTGCCTATTTATATAATAGACGGAGTAATTACCTAATATTCCCCTCCCACAATATACTACACCAAACCACACACAGCACCCCATATACCCCAACTCCACAAATATTACACAAACAACTACAGCGCACAACACTCACAACACACGCTACCATCACAACATATAATACTCATACAACACACTCACACCATCAACACATATTACACATAACAACACAACACACACACACGACAAGACAAATAGAACTTTAATGACACAAGCGTCATTCATAAACCTTAAATAAAGGTTTACAAAGACATGGTCTCATTACAATACCCCCCTCTTTTAAGAGTGTCTTGTCCCCAAGGACAAATTCAGGATACAAGAGCTGGAATTCCTCAACATTGACCCAAGAATCATCATCCACTCAACCTCCCACACATCAAACAAGAACTCAAAGAATTTCAAAGTCACCATGCACAATAAATTGGTGACCCAATATCTTAGAAGGGTAATGCACCTCCAAAAGTTCTTCTGAGGCCAAATGATCCAGAAGATCATGGGAAATTGGAAAAGAACTGTGAGCCTCCTTAAGAAGAGAAACATCAAATACTGGATGGAGACGACACCCAAGAAGTAATTTCAATTTTTAAGCTACTGCACCAATACAAGCCTCAATTCGATAAGGACCAAAATATCTAAGCTCCAACTTAGTAGCAGATCATAGTCCCAATTTAACATTCAAAGCTAGCTGAAGGCATAAGAAAACCCAATCATCGACAGCATACTCAACATCTCTTCAATGCTCATTCGATTGGGAAGAATGACAAAGTTGAGCCTTCTTTAAGTTAGCACATAATTTTAATAAAATTTCATCTCAAGATTGCAAAGCGACACGCACCAACAAATGGCCAACCTCATTGGGCAAATAAATGGGCAAAGGAGGTAGAATGCACCCATACACAATCTCAAATGGAGTCATACCTGTGGAAGAATGATAAGAAGTATTGTAGGAGAATTCCACCCAAGCTATCCACTTAGCCCAAGTGTTTGGGCATTCAAATACAAAGCAACAAAGGTAACACTCCAAATTTCGATTCAAATTCTCAATTTGGCCATCCATTTCAAGATGATAGGTCGTACTGAAATGTAAATTGGTGCCCTCAAGAATAAACAATTTTCGTCGAAAGTTACTTACAAAGAGGATCCCAATCACTTACAATAGTACGAGGTAGACCATGAAGCCAAACAATCTCATTCATGAATAATCAAGCAACAGATAGTGCAATATAAGGGTGTTTTAGAAGGAGGAAATGTGCATATTTAGAGAAGCGATCCACAACCACCAGAATAACCTCATAACCTTGATATTTAGGCAATCCAATCAAAAAATCCATCGAAATATACTCCTACACTCCTATCGGAATAGGTAATGGGCTAAGAAGACCAGCAGGGGAAAGGTTTTGCAACTTGTTTCACTAGCATACTGCACAGGAAGACAAAATTGGAAACATCCCCTTTCATTCCAAACCAAAATAAGTTAGAAGCCAATCATCTGTAGGTTCAGACACATCCAACATGTCCTCCCATAAGAGAAGTATGAAACTCAAGAAGAAATATCTGAACCCACTTAAAATGAATCGATATAACCAATCTGTCATTATAAAATAAGGTGTTGTGGAGTAAATGGAATCCAAGACTAGCATCCTAACTTCCCTTAAGAGTTGCAATTTATGAGCTAAAAATTCATCACCCATAACTGCTCTCTTGATTTCATCTAAATCTGTCCAAATCAAAGCGGAAATACCTGCCAAGTCTAAATCTTCAAATTTCTTAACAGCCAACGGTTTATAGCAAGTACAAGTGCCATTAACTCCTTTTCATAAGTAGATTTTCCCAAAGTCTTATTCAAGAGAGCCTTACTCTAGTAAGCAATAGGCCGTTGATCTTGCATAAGAACCGCCCCCAATGCATCACACTCAACTACAAATGGCTTGGAGAAATCCAGCATGGCAAGAAATAGTGTATATACCAATGCATGCTGTAAAGATTCGAAAGCACGAGTAGCTTCCTCATTCCAAGAAAAGGAGAAGTCAAGTAATGCAAGGACCGGTGCTAGAGTCATGGCCTGTTTGAGATGCTGAAATGCATCCTCACTCTCTCCATTCCACTTGAAGCTCTCTTTTTTAAGAAGCTGGGTCAATGGCAATGCAATTTCTCCATAATCTTTGACAAACTTCCTATAATATCCTGTTAGCCCCAAGAAACTTCTCAATTCTTTGACATTTTTGGGTCTTGGCCAGTTCACCATCACCTGAATCTTTTTCATGTCAGCTGCCACCCCTCTTTTGAAACAATGTGACCGAGATACTCTAAGGTCCCTTGTCCGAAAATGCATTTCTTCGGATTTGCATATAACTGCTGAGATAGTAGTACTCTCAAAACCACTCTCAAATGTTGCACATGGTCAGCAATGCTTCCACTGTAAACTAAGATATCATAAAAAAAAAAAAAAACTAACACAAACTTTCTCAAATAAGGTTTAAAAATGTGATTCATGAGGGATTGAAACGTAGCTAGAGCATTTGTCAATCCAAAGGGCATTACAAGAACTCATAATGTCCTTCATGGGTCCAAAATGCGGTCTTCTCTATATCTTCTTTCCTCATTCGAATTTGATGATACCCCGAGTTTAAGTCTATTTTAGAAAAGATCGTAGCCCCCGTTAGTTCATCCAGCAACTCATCCATAACAGGAATATGGAATTTGTCCACCACTGTGACTTTATTCAAAGCATGATAATCGACACAAAAACGCCACCTACCATCTTTCTTCTTTACCAATAACACTGGACTTGCATATGGACAAACACTCGGTTTAATGATTCCTGAATCCAACATTTCCCTTACTAATTTTTCTATTTCGTTTTTCTGAAATTGGGAGTACTTATAAGGTCTAACCGACACCGGATCCACTCCTTCCTTTAATACAATTGCATGGTCCTTGACACACTCCGGAGGTAATTTGTGTAGCCAATTGAATACTACCTCAAATTCTTTTAGTATAGATTGAATTTCCAGTGGAATTGAATTTAGATCCTTCGACTCTTCAACTCCCATCGACCTTAACTGTAACAAATATACTAAGTCGTCTTCCTCTATTGAATATATCAGACTCTTCATGCTTACAAGTGTCTTAGAAAGTGCAGAATCTCCTATAATGGGGAAAATCTGCCCATCTTGTGAGAACTCCATAGTCATCTTACTCCAATCGTGCATAACCTTACCCAAAGTCTGTAGCCACTTTATTCCTAAAATGACATCACAGCTACCCAACCTCATGGGTAAATATTCTTCTTCTATTTTCACTCCTTGAACTGACAATACCACCCCTTTGCAGACCCCTTCACCTTTAATTTTCGACCCATTTACCATAGCTACCACATACTTTTCAGTTTTCTCCAAGCTACAATTTAGTAATTTCAGCAACTCCTAAGAAATAAAATTGTGCGAAGCACCACTATCAATAAGCACAATAATTGTTCTTCCTTCCACCATTCCTCTCACCTTCATCGTTTTAGGTAAAGTAAATCCCATAACCAACCATACTGTTAACTCTATGGTTTGTGAAGAGTTTCTTCTATTACCTCCTCTGCATTTACTTCTTCCAATTCCTCTTCATCATCCATTTTGGCAAGTACTTGCAATTCCAATTTTTTACACCTGTGCCCAGGGCTAAATTTCGCATCACATCTAAAGCAAATTCCCTTTGCTTTCTTGTCTTGTAACTCTCCAAAGGTCAGCCTCCTAAATCCTCCAATATTCTGACCCTTGTTTCCCTCTACTAGCCTATTATGTGGTAACATATTAAACCGACTCTCATTATTTTCCAAATCATCTTTCCTTTTTCCAATTCCTACAGTTTCCAACTTTGATCCAATGTTTCCCATCTTAACTCCTAGTCCACCCCGATTCCATCTACTTGCACTCATCCTTCTCAATTTCTCTTCCACTTGTTGTGCTAATTCCATCATTTCACCCAAACTCCTTGGCTTCAAAATCTGCACCTCCAATCTCATCTCATCTACCAACCCATTCATAAAAGTGCTTTCAAACACAAAATCGGGTAACTCAGGAAGAGGAGCTGCAAGTTAAAGAAACTTACCGATGTACTCCGCTACTATTCCGATCTACTTCACCGCCAATAGCCTTTGACATTGCGTGCCTTCATGAGTAGGTCTAAACTTCTGTATCAACAACTTCTTGCACTCCTGCCAGTCCGCTATTGGCCTTCGCCCTTCTACCCAACGAAACCAAGTCAACGCGTATGTTTCCAAGCTCATTCCAACAAGCTCCATCTTCTTAGCTTCCGAGAATCTCCCCACCAAGAAGAATCGTTCGACCCGATATATCCACCCATCCGGATCACCTCCCCCGAAAATGGGCATCTCGATCCTTCTAGTTCGACAATCCCGTCGAATCTCACTATTGCGCACAAACCCTAAAGGTGGGTCATTGCGATACCCCAAGTCATTTCGCAAATCATTGCTCTCAAACTGCTCGTCTATTTCAATCGGATGTTTTCCTAGTTCTTTTCTACGATTGAGTTCAAGTCGAGTTTCTTCAGTTTGGTTCGTCATCGCACCTTCCACACCATCACTTTTTTTCCATGTTTACAGAACCGACAACATCATGCTTTTCATTTCTAACTTTAGGCGATCACACATTTCTTGGTTAGAACGATCAATTTGCCTCTGAAACTCCTGGTGAACTTGACTAATTGCTCTCTGAACCTCTTCCCTATCGTTTCACCTTTCTTCATGAAAAAGTTCCAAATCCTTTTCAATTCCTTCTATCCGGTTGTCAGCCTTCTTAGCAGCCATCTCCGAGGATCGGTGGCTCTAAGATACCAAAATGATAGGATCCTGGATACAAGCAAGAATCCAATTATTTTTATTAACCAAAAGAAACAAGAGTTACAATGTTGTTTCTGGTTTCGAAGACCAAGACCTCCAGCCTAGGGCTCAATCTCGCTAATTTTTCTCCACTCTTTCTGATTAACATTCTCTCTTTTATACTAAGTATCTATTGCTAACAAATTTAGGTTTCCTAACAACCTGATGGTTGGTAGTTAGCAACCACCTCTAACCGACTAAAACAATTTAACCAAATCTGCCCTTATTTTTATTTTTATTGCTGACCTGCCCTCCTTTGATTACGCCTAACATAGACTTGGGTTATTTTGGGTCTATCAGTTTGATGGAACACGGACTATGAAATTTAGAGGTGAATATTCTAAAACTTATATTTGTATACTTGTTAATAGTGGAGCTAGTCACAACTTTATTTCTTCTATATTAGTATATATATTGGCATTAAAACTTAAGAAAGCTAACCCTTTTTCTATCAAACTTGGAGATGGACATAAGGTTTCTTTATGTGGAGTACTTAGAAATGTGAAATTGACAGTTGATGGGTATGAAATTTCAATTGATTGTTATGTCATGGACATTGGTGGAGTGGACGTCATTTTGGGGGTTGCTTGGTTACAAACTTTAGGAGAAATTAGAGTAGATTGGAACCTTATAACAAGATTCCATGTGATGGTCGTGATTGGGTACTAAAAGGGGATCCAACTTTACATAGATCGGGTATCACACTCAAGCAATTCCTTAAAATGCATGATTTTGAGTATGAAGAAATGTTGAAATTGAATGAATATTTGTGTTTTTCTTTCGATAATTAATAATTTATTGAATTGCAATATTGACTAATACAATACAGGAAAGTAAATTACAAGGAGCACATCAACGATGAGTGTGCTAGCATGCTAATCCTAGGCACTAGTGTAAAGGATGGTGATAGGATTACAATGGCCTTATGTAGGCTCGTATGTGATTTGCTAGTATGCTAATCCCTGGGAGTACATTCCCTAGACGCACTTGGTTTCGAGTACGCCATATACAATAGACTGCTGCTACTAAAGTTGCACGCCACCTCTGATGTGTCGGTGAGTCTCCCAAAGTCATCAAAAATCTAGTCACTTGTTCCCAGTTGAGGAGGATGCTAAATTTGTTGAACCGGTTCCTTTATTACAAGCATTTTCTAATATTTTTGATGAAATCAAGGAACTACCACCTTCAAGAATACAAGATCATCAAATTATACTTAAGGAAGGGATGGAACCAATTAACGTTCAACCTTATAGATATGCCCAAATTCAGAAAGATGAGATTGAGAAAGTGGTTTCCGATATATTGAAAGCCGAGATTATTAGGTCTAATTCAAGTCCTTTATCAAGTCCTGTTATTTTGGTAAAGAAGAAAGATGGATCTTGGTGATTCTGGGTTAACTACAAAACTTTGAATGTTGTTACCATGCTTGATTAGTACCCAATCCCTATTATCGATGAATTGTTTTTTTAGATAATTGAGATTTTATTAATCCAAAAAGTATTCAGCTGTCAAAAGATAGGTACTTTACAATAGGGCAAATTTATGTAAAATACACAAGTGAAACTATTGCCTAATGTTACAAAGGTTTGGCATATGCTCTAATCCGGTTTACAATGGAACCCACTTGGGGAAATCTACCCCCTAGCCTAACTTTGTTTCGTACTCTTCATATGCAGTAGACAGCAGCAGCAAGTGTAGCCCTCCATTGCTATAAGGTTAAAGATAGGGAGCTTGCAATTGCTATTAGCAAGTCTGTGGCTCCTTGCCAATTCCTAAAAGAAGCTGGGCAATGGAGCTGGTTACACAACCCCTCCCAAATGCAAGTTGTATAGGAACATGTGAGGAATAGATAGGGGTGATCCTCCATTCCTTATTGACATAAGAAACAAATTGCAGATGGTGCGATACCCCATGTTACCAATTTGTCTAAAGTAGATAGTTTGCTAAGCCAGGTGATGACAATCGAGCTGGGAAATGGATAATGGATCCTCTTGAGATACCAGTTGGACCTACGACCCGACTTCGAGCTAAATGACTTAAGGACATACTTAACAGGCTAATCAAAGAAATTCAAGATGAGGAGCAATGCTTGCGTCAATCCAAGAATGAACCAAAAGCAATCCAAGTCATTGGAATCTAGGATGTCCCAGAACGAAGAGGACTTGAAGATGTGTATTGAGAACCAAAGCCGCTGGTATTGAAGAGGCTAAGCCACTGGCGTTGAAGAAGCTAAGCCGCCAACGTAAAAAATCAAAGCCACCGGCTTAGTGGCCGGCATTGAGAGGATAGGTCGGTTGAAACATGGATTTAGGCCACCGGCATATATTGTATTTCGTAGTCACAAGTAGGGTTTTTTGTACGTTTTTGTTATGTTTTGTGGTGAGACTATAAATAGTCATCAAGGACTCTATTGTAAGAAACCTTTTGATTGATTAAAATTACAATACTCTTCTTTTGTTCTTGAAGAATTTGAACTCATCGAAATTGTTCTGTGGCGTTCATACCAGTACTTATCAATCGGTATTCCATCCTGATTGTAGCGTATACATCATACCAAGGTTCTTGCTTCTCTATAAGCAATAGGTTGCGATTTCCCTTCATTCGTGATCGATTATCGACTATTCAATTCAAATTGATTTCGAGTTTCAGCACAGGTTGACGGAATTCATATCACCAAGCTAGCCACAATATGAAAGAGTGTCTAGGCAAGGAAGATTTGTTCCAAACCACTTTATACCAGGGTATTGTGGTATCCCGTAGTAACCACTTTTGATTGTGTATTCTCTTGAGGTTGAGTGGATCCAATAGAGCCGGTCCGGTAACGAAGCATTAGGTTTGAGAGATGATGGGATGTAGATGTTTGACCAAAATGAATTCTTTGGAATAGACCATGTGTTACCTTCCATTAAGGAGCATAACTTGGTAGTTGAGAGTAGACATGTGCTTCTCATCTCACAGGCACTGTATAATGTGTCCAATGGCCCTACTGGTAGCTAGAAATTAGCCCATAATGAAATTGTTAATCCATTATTAGGCTCCCAACAAAAGTTGTTGCGCACTGCATTCCTTAGCTTTTAAGAGTTTCCTCTATGTCCAAGAGCATGTGGTGTGCAATTTTGTTGCCTAGAAGTTGTTCCCCTTTAGCAAGGTGGAATGCACCCATTCGAGCCATTAAACTCTCGAGGCCATCCTTACATAAGTGCCAAATATACTTAATTTGAACCGCCTTGTTCCATATATGTAACTTTGGTATCCCTAAACCCCCACAATTCAATGGCTTGCATACATCATCCCAACAAACTTTAGCCTTAGAGGTGGTGTTTGGCCTGCCACTCTAGAGGAAATTCCTTAACAACTGATCTATCATTCTCGTGATTGCTTTAGGCAACAAAATTATTGAGCTCCAAAAGGTTTGCATAGAGAACAGGACCAATTTGATTAGTTGCAACCTCCTTGCATAAGATAGAAATTTTGAAGTCCAGGAGTTGACTCGAGCCATAATCCTTTCTGTGAGAACATCACAATCAATTTTCTTGAGTTTAGTGGAGAGGAGCGGGACTCCCAGATAACGCACCGGTAGACCTTTTTGGAATTGTGTGGAGAGTAGGATCTCTTCTTTAACACTTGAAGGAACATTGGAGAAGAAGATACTACTCTTGCAACTGTTGGCTTTAAGACCCGAGAGTTGGTGAAACTTCTGTAGTGTCCCCTAAATCAATGACATAGCTTGAGCATTTCTTTTTGAAAAATATAAGTCATCTGCAAAACACAAGTGAGTTAGCCTCTCATTTTGGCATCTCCAGTGAAGAGCAAACCGAGGATGGGTAAGTAGTCTACTCAATAGAGTAGAGAGGACTTCCATGCCTAGTACAAACAGATAGGGGGATACAGGATCTCCCTGTTTGAGCCTATATCTACTTGCAAAATAACCAGCTAGTTCACCATTGATGTTTATAGAAAATTTTGGTGTGGAGATGCAGTGCTCAATGAATGCATAAATGGGGGGAAAATCCATTGCTTTAAGCGTTTGTAATATGAAATCCCAACTTATGGTGTCATAAGCTTTTTGCAAATCCACCTTCAAGGTGCATCTTGGTGCTCCTCTTTGTGTGTGATAGCCAACAAGCAGTTCTTGGGCTAAAAATATGTTGTCAATGATTTTCCTTCCTGGAACAAAACCTGCCTATTCTCTACCTATCAAGGAAGGTAAAACCTTTTTAATGTGTGCTACTATGACTTTAGATATGGCCTTGTAAAGGACATTGCAGCACACAATAGGATGAAATTGTCATAGTGTGGAGGGGTTAGCCACCTTCGAGACTAGGGATATGACTGTAGCATTTACCTCCTTTAACAAGTGCCCTGAAGTGAGAAACTCTGAAGCTATTGCAATCATGTCGTCCCCCACAATCTCCCAAGCTTCCTCGAAGAATTTTGCTGAGTAACCATCTAGACCCGATGCTTTACCATTGGCTTGCGAGAGAAAACCCCATTTGATCTCATCTTTATTGAACGGAGCATTAAGGTAATCTTCTTGTTGTTCACTTAGCTTCCATGTTAACAAGTTGCTAATTTCCCCAAGATTAGGCAGACACAATGGGGCAGCATAGAGTTGTTAGAAGTGGGATACAACTAACTCTTTTACCTCCTCCATACCTATGGCTTCACTCCCATCATCCTTTGACAACTAGTACAAGGAGCTTCTGTTATGAAGGTTCTTCATGGTTTTGTGGAAATAAGAGGTATTTTTGTCTCCTAGCTTCAACCATTTAGCCCTTGACTACTGTTTAAAGAAGCTCTCCTCTGCTCCTCTAAGTAGGTAGTATTTATGAAAGGCCGACCTCTCCTCCTCCAGATGTGCAATATCACCATTACTCTGGATGGAGGATTGTAGTTGGACCAGGTGATCTTTCGCCTCTTAGACTCGTTGTGAGAGCTGGGAATATTCATTGCGGTTTAGGTTTCACAAGCCCTCTTTGACTAATTTGAGCTTCCTGACAACTTGAAACATTAACGACCCTACCACATCACACTTCCATGTATGGGCCACTATTGCTCGAAAGCTCTTATGCTCAATCCAAAAGTAAAAGAACTTAAAAGGAGTTTTCCTACCTACCGAGCTAAAGTCCATGCATGTGAAAGCTATGGAATGATCCGAGAGCAAGGGGGGCTCGAATTTCGCATGGGCACTTGGGAATACATTCAACCAATAGTGGTTAATCATAATCCTATCCAGTTTCCTCAAATATTGTATTGCTACCCTACCTATTGGTCCAAGTGAAAAAAATACCTAAATATCAGAGGTCAACTAACTCAACCGCAGCCAAGCATGCTTGAAACTCCACCATAGCTGATATTAGCTTGGCTCTTCCACCAACCTTTTTAGAGGGCACCTTGGTTGTGTTGAAATCACCAAGAACCAACCATGGCTTCACAGCTGGTTCATCCAAGACTTTCAATGTTTGCTCACAGGGATCTTCTTTCCATCTCACTATTAGAGCCATAGATAATCATGATGCATAAGCTGCAATTTGTACGCCAGTATGTGGCCCCACAATGAACGAATTGCTTGTGTTCCATTTGAAGTTGCACATCCCATTCTTTTAGGTCCCAAGCTGACCACATCCGCTTCCTAGCTAGTGAGTTAATATGTACTAGCCAATGCTGCCCCCAAACAGTTTTTGATGCCTTCCTCATTTGAAGGGCTGACTTTCGTCTCAAGGATTCCTAGAAATCCAATTTGTTGCTTCTTGCATATTTTCCTAACCTCCGCTACCTTTATGGGGTCATTAAAACCCCTAATATTTCCATGACGCAATATTCATGGTATTTATTCATTTGATTCCTCCACACCTAGGTGAAGGTCCGACGCCTCTTGCGCTGTTTCTTCTTCTTTTAGCTGGAAGAACTTGAGCTAGAACTCTTGCCGTTGCTCATTTTACTCCCTGATGCTAAAATACGTTGCACAAGAAACTTACTCAATGGTGTATTCTCGAAGTCCTCTATGCTATCCTCCTTGTCACTCCCAACTGGAACAATCTGCACGATTGCATCTTGCTTCTTCAACACTGGAAGATGAGTATCACGTACATGTGTGGTAGCTGATGGGTTGTGCTAGCCGCTTTCCAATTTTTGGCCAAGGGCGACTTCCTTCTCCTTACAACCCTTATGCTCTTCAGCACACATAGTTCCCTCTACCATCAGCTCATGCTCAATTTCCATTCCATTTACCTCAATGCCAGTGGCATCCTCTCCCTCCCTCACCCCGCTGTCTTGGTGAGAGTGAAGCATTCACATTGACTTCCACCTTGTCAATGTTGCAAGAAGTTCTAGGATTGCTAGTGCCACCATTGCCTTGTGCTCGCCCCTCCTTTTTCCCTTTGCTTCCCGACTGCACCAATACCCGTTGGTTCTTTCCCATGTTCGACTTAGGCAACACCTCCTCCTCCACGTTGCTAGTTCTTTTCCTGTCATTGCAAATGTGGCTGAACACCTTGCTTCGGCCACACCTAGGAGGAAGCCATTGGTATTCAATGGGGACTATGGTAAGTCTCCCATCCGATTTCTCCACTTCCACTTAGGTGATCAGCCCAGTACCCGCCTCAATCTCCATTAAGACACAAGCTTGATTTGCACGCTTCATGGTGGCCATGAGGGTATCCGCTTTTAGAGGAGACCCCACACTACTAACTATATGGTTTGTTCCCTCAACTATCATGTATTTGCATGGAATATGATCAAAGATTGCCCAATCTAGAGCATGAGTGGGTTGGGGCCGATCAAGCAACATCCCTTTCCTCCATTTTTGTAAAATCAATAGGCGCTAAGCAAAGTACCATGTCCTCTCCAAGATGGGCGTCAAATCAACTTCACATGCAAACCGAAAGTAGAAGAAGCCCTCCTTATTTGCTAACACGTCCAATATGCCATATTGTTTCCAAAGCCTAAAAGCAATAGTTTAGACTAGAGAGAAGGGAATCTTCTTTCCAAGAAAATAGCCTACTAATGTGGACAAGCATTAGTAAGCCCCTTCATCCTCAACAGCTTATGGTATTTTGATCCTTAGAAGTTTCCCTTCTTAGATCGATGGAACATAGCGGAGGTTGAAGACGGGTTAAACAATTGGAGCCTCTGGCGCACGCACATTGGCATGCGACCTGGGCTCGGCAAGGTAGCTGGTGGGGTTGTATTCTAATGGGTCATGGTTCCCTAGGTGGTTTTCACCCAAACTATTTTCCAAGATATTTTTTGCTGCTTTCAAAGTCGATTTTCCTAAAGGGGAAAAGACAACAGTTGTTTTCTCAATTGGAAGGGTATTATCCGTTGGCTTGAAGCTTTCCTCATTGACTTTTTACTTTTGGGGAATGTGCTAATAGGACATATCCATGTGCTCACATGGCTCCAAACTTCCCTTTTTGGCCAGTTTCTAATTGTTATCTTGCAGGTGGGCAAAAGTGCTCTTTAATGTAACACCCGCCTGACCTGGCAAGGACACTACCTCAATAGTTGTGCCTTGGCCATTCCTACTCGATTTCCTTAAGGAAAGAGGGGGAAAAAATCCCCTAAGGTGGTCCGGTGACCAATCGATGCCTTCTTGGTCATGGCTAGGAGCTCTCATTATAGCGTACAGGTGAGTGAAGGTAAGGTCTTCAAGGTGAGATGGAAGGGAAGGTGGCGAGGGGTGAGTGTGTGTGGTGTTTAACTAAGAGAAGTAGTCTCTTAGGGTAGCCGAGAGGAAAGGGTAGAGAGAAGGGGGAGCATCTTAGAGAGAAAAAAAACAATTAAATTGTTACATTATTGATGAATTGTTGGATAAGTTACATGGGGCTTCCATGTTTTCTAAGATTCATCTGCACCCGAGTTATCATCAAATCCGTCTTTCTACTAATGATATTCCGAAGACTGCATTTCAATCACATCAAGAGCATTACAAGTTCTCAATCATGCCTTTTGATTTGACAAATGCCCCAACTACCTTCAGTCCATTATGAATGATGTGTTTGGACCTTATTTACAAAAATTCATGTTGGTTTTCTTCAATGATATTTTGGTCTATAATTCTTCTTTGGAAGACCATCTTCCATCTTCGACATTTATGTTTAATTCTTAAATTACCCCAGACACATCACTTTTATGCTAATAAGAAGAAATGTCACTTTGGGAAATCTTCTTTGGAATATCTGGGTCATGATCCCTTTTCAAGGAGTTAGTATGGATTCTTCAAAAGTTCAAGCTATTTTAGATTAGCCAATGCTAAGGCCGCTAAAGGGTTTGTAAGGTTTTCTTGGGCTATATATTATCGAGAGTTTATTAGGGATTATGGGAAGATTGCATGGCCCCTAACTCAGTTGTTAAAAAAGAATTCTTTCTTTTGGTTGGATGACGCTACTACCACCTTCCATAGTCTTCAGCAAGCTTTAACTCATGCCCCGATGCTCACTATGCCTTATTTTTCTCAACCTTTTTTGGTTGAATGTGATACTTTTGAACATGGATTTAGGGCTATTCTTATGCAAAATTAGTGCCCCATAACTTTTTGGAGTAAAGCGTTATCTGGCAAGACATTGGATAAATCTACTTATGAGAGGGAATTGATAGCTTTGGTCTTAGCTATTACCCATCGGCGTCCTTATTTGTTAGGGCATCACTTTACAGTGGTTACAAATCATAAGAGCCTCAAACATCTTTTATCCTATTGAATTACCACTCCAAATCAACAGCATTGGTTAGCAAAATTACTTGGTTATGATTTTGATACCACCTATAAGTGGGGTTCTTTAAATGTTGTAGCCGATGCCCTTTCTCGAGAATTTGAGAAATCAGATTTAACTAGAATTCCTCATCCTATTTGGACTAGTATTGATGAATTCATAAGGATGTGCTTATTGATGAATTGTTGGCTACTAAGTTGCATTTATTGCAAAAGGGAAAGGATGCTACATCAGATTTTAATCTATGCAATAACACTCTATTATCATGACTGTTTGGTTATTCCTTCTCATTCCAAGTGGGTGCCTATGTTTTTACATGAATTCCATTCTTCTTCGTTGGGAGGACATACAGGGTATGTGAGGACATATCAACAATTAGCATCTCATTTGTTTTGGTTCAGTACGCATAAAGATGTTTCTTATTTTGTTGCTACATGTGCTGTTTGCCAACAACAAATGTTGCAAAATGTTTCTCCAGCTAGTTTACTTTCTCCGCTTCCTATCCCTCAAGCCACATGGGAGGATATTTCTATGAATTTTATCACCAGGCTTTCTAAATCTAAGGAGTATGAAGTAATCTTTGTGGTGGCTGATCGATTTTCAAAATATGCTCATTTTATACTCCTTAAACATCTATATACAACTGGGTCTATGGCTCAGATTTTTATCAAAGAGGTGGTTCATCTTCACGGATTTCCCCACACTATTGTCGGTGATCGTAATCCTCTTTTTGTGAATAATTTTTTGCAACAATTATTTATACTCCAAGGCACCATATTGCATTTTAGCACAACTTATCATCCAAAAACAGATGATTAGATAGAAAATCTTAATCGGAGTCTTGAGTGCTATCTTCGTTGTTTTGCTAGGGATTGTCCTAATGCTTGGGCTACTTGGACTTCTTGGGCAGAATACTCTTATAATACCTCATATCATTCATCTACTAGGATGACACCCTTTGAGGCGGTGTATGGGCATGCTCCTCCATCTCTACCTTCATATTTACCGAATGAAGTTGCTAATGCTTCGATTTGAGTAGCTCTACATTCCTATGATGACATTCTTTTACAACTACAAGCCAATTTGGAAAAAGCTTAGCTTCAAATAACTGCCAATGCTAATCACCATTGTCGGGATGTGGAATATCAAGGGGTGATTAGGTTTTCTTACGTCTTCGTCCTCCTCACTCTTCTAAGTTGATTTCCAAATTTGTTACTAAACTTCAACCATGATTTTTTGGGCCTTTTCAAATTGAGGGCCACGTGTGTAAGTAGCCTATAAGCTATGTTTGCCTCCACATGGCCGTTTGAATCCGATTTTCCATGTCTCTCCTCAAGCACTCTCATGGCTCCTTTCCTCCTATGCAAGATCTTCGTTCCAATATTTCTAGTGATGAGGTTGCTCCCGTTCGTTATCCTTCTCAAGTGTTGGGTCGTTGTTTTATTATTCGAGATGATCTTGAAGTTCCTCAAGCCCTTAATCATTGGGACAATTGTTCTTTTGAAAAAGATTCTTAGGTTGATACTGAGGAAATGATGCTTTTATTCCCTAACTTTGTCCTTGAGGACAAGGACGTTTTTTCAAAGGGGCGTATTGTAAGATCTCCTAGAGCTCATAAACCTTTGTTTAGGGTTTGTGAGAGATGCCAATAGTTGTGTGGTAGGAGTAGGGTGTGGTGTTATGTGTGTATGTGTAGTGTGTGATATTTGTTGTTGTGGAGTGCTGAGTTGTGTGTGTCATTTGTTGTTGTGGAGTGTTGTGTTGTGTGTGTACTTGTTCTTGGGCTGGTCTGTTCTGAGGGATTTATAAAGGGGTGTGTGGTGGTGTTATATAGTTGTGGGGGTGGTGTTCTATAAAGTTATTTTTATAACTACTTAACCTTAGTGGTTAATATATAAATAAGAAGTAGAGAGGTTAGAAGTTGGTGATGAAAAAGGAGAATATAACAGAAAGAGAATAGTTAGTTGATGGCTGAGGGTGCTTCCATTCCGGAGTGCACAGCCCAGTTGGGAAGTGCCAGTCCTTAGCGATTGCTTCTCTGATTGAACAGCAGTTCAGATACTTCCATAATCATTCTAGTGTTAGCTTAGAAGTATTAGTTACTGTAGTTCAAATCCTAGTCCTTCTGTTTGTTACAATGGCTTTAACAAGTGTGTCATGTCTTATAGATTATTGTATTATTGTGTACTTATGTGTTTAATTGTTGAATTGTTGTATGTACATGTGTTGGGCAGGGAGTGTATGCATGCAGAATAGGGCTGATTAGTGTGCAGCCAGGTGTTAAGGGAAGTTATAGGGGGAGTTATAAATCGATCATGTTTAAATTCAAAATGGGAGAGCAAATAAGAAGCAGAGGTCGGTTTGTAACTGCCACTTGCAATGCCGTAATTATAGTAGACAGAAATGAAGGGAAGAAAGCAAGCCTATTTTTCTCCAAAAATTTTACAATTTACACGTTCAAAGGGATCAATAAGTTCTGCAAAATTTTTAGAATTTACATGTTTGAAGGGATCGTTAAGTTCTCTCTTTCTTTAATCGAGCCCAAAAAAGAGATCATCAAGTTCTATTTGTAACGAGCCCAAAAGTACCATTTTTAGATTTATACCATAACATTAATCAAGAGAACATTAATGTAGAATTGCTTTACCCAAAAGAAAAATGAATACTGAAGACAATAGCACTATAAATTTTTCTAAGAAAACTAAATAAAAATTTTAAAGTGTCATATCACTTTTTTATCTTAATATGGTCAAAACAAAATATGATATGAAAAACCAGAACCATCTGAAACAAGTTCATATCTTTGATTGACTGAATACAGCCTAACTTGAGGTTCAACTGGTTGTTGGTTCTTCAAACTCAGTATCAAATTTCAAAGAAGACTCAATTATCTTATAAGTCAAAAAATAAAACAAAATCAAAGTATAAATATGGCATGGGAATTTTTATGGTCATCCTCTCTTAAGTCAATAAGCGAACTAGGCTTTTAGGGTAGGATGTCATCCAAAGTTTACATCATAAAGCCAAAACTTGATTTGACAGCTTGAACAGTATAGAACAGAGAATATAAGACAAAAGGATATGTCTATGGTGCATTTGCATATCAATATACTTAATATTTTGTGCATTCCTAATAGCATCAAGTGTAGTCTTTCATCTTGACAAGTTGTAAACCATAGCAGCCAACCTACCTGCCATCTGGAAACAATATTTCTACTGATCTCTGCCATAGAGTTAAGCCCTTTACAGAATCCTTCAAATCCAAGCTAAATAGACAAGGGCACATACATGCTAAGACCAACTCTAACCTCAAAGATATTCAAGAGCAAATGGAAACAAGTTCAAATACTGTATAGGAATCAATGGCTCAGTTTTCCATCAAATCTATGACTGCAAAATATTTTTGCCTAACTTTTTGCTAAATATCAGTCTGAGGCAGAGTCCGAGCATTTTGTCTCTTGATAGAAACCAGCTGTATAAAACAATACATACCATGAGGTCAATTATGAAACTCTAGATGTCAATATATGCAAAATCCTTTTGTCTATCATTTTCACAATATCTCTTGTTCCATGACAAGCTCTTCATGTAAGATAAAACTATAGTTCACTTCTTTGCTTGCAGCTGCTGAGTAAAGGGTTCACATTGACATTTTCACCTACCTACAATCAATAAAGAATTTCAAATAAAATTCCTAGGTCTCCAAAAAGAAAAAGAAAGCTATTCTCCTTTCATCCAAAAAAAGAAGCTCTTCTCCAAATTTCAGTCATTTTAGGGGTAGAAATTACATGAAACTTCTTAATTAAGACTAAGCTAGAAAACTATCTCCAGAGTCCACTGCTCCTCCCCCCACACCACCCCCCAACCAAAAAAAATGCTTGCATTTTTTTTCTTTTTTGGAATTCTATGCATAGGAATAACAATGTCCCTACTCTCAAAGAAATTATCAATCGGCAGAACTGAAAGATCAGACCAAAAAACTTGAAACTATTAGGAATCAACATAACCAGCAAACCCATCACTACTATTAGAAATCAAATCCATCACCTCTTTCAAACACATTCTTCCTACAAAACTACTTCGAATGTTATTTCTTTTAACTGCATACATCTACATACTCTTCCATCCAGTTCAATCCAAACCATGCTCCATCCAAAAACCTTTTTTACTAAAAAAGGAGTTAGTATTCACAAATACATCTTTACACCACTCACTAAAAAAGAACACATCTTTAAACCATTTCTGCCTCCACTAACTCCTACAGAACCCATCCAGTAAGAAAGCATTAGACCTGTAAATCATATAGATATCCTATATGTTTATAGCTATATGCAGTTTCGAATTACGAAATAAAAATAATGAAGCCGCATTTTTTTTTTTGGATGACAGGTCAGATATGAAGCCACATATTTAAATGAAAAGGAACTAACTTTACTATATATTCACCACCGTTTCGAGCATAGGAGCAATTCACGAACCCTAACTCATGTATCCAAAAATAAAACAAAATGAATTGTCGATTCGAAGCCCTAAAATCACCTTGCAAGGCCAGTTCTCGCGATAAAAGTGACAAACAACGCGTTCGCTGGCTTTGACGATAGGAAAGAAATCCTTCTCGACAAGGATTTCGGTGTACTCGCCATGACCAAGGGACATCCAACGGCTACGCTTCTCTGCCACTTTCTTCATCTGTTGCAACCTCCTCTCTCTCAACGCCTCCAGATCGTCCGTATCCAGACGATCTAGGGCTGCGATCTCCTCATCGATCTTGTCTTCAACCGCTTTTGCGACTGTCAGGACTTGCTTCTCCAATACCTGCTTGATAAGAGAGAGTAAGACACATGGATTTGTCAATGATTTGATGAGTTGATTATTTGAGTTATAGGTTTGGTTTGATAGTACCTCTTGAACTTTTGGATTCTCCATTAGTTATGTTACGACGCCGAGTGGTGAAATCTAAATGCGATTCTAGGGATTCTCCCGTTTATGTACTTGTGCGTGAGTAAGAGAGAGAGGGGACGGTAGAAGAAAAGAGGGATTTTGCAGTTAGATTTTATATACGACTCGTTTAAATTGAAATCAAATTTTCAAAAACCTTCTTGACATAATTTCAATCATTTGTATTCGGTGGAAAAGTAGATAAAAAAATTTGTGGGAATTTTGAAATCATCCATATAATATACTTTATATTTTATTATTTAAATAATATGAAGATAAATAATTTAATTTTTATTAAATTTTTAATTCTCAACAACTTTCTCATTATTTATTATTATTTTTTAATTTAAAAAGTCTAATCTATACTATATATTATTAAACAAAAATATTTTGACTCCTTATCTTTAGGGGAAAAAAAAAACCTCCCTATCTATCTATTATTTAAAAGAGATGGATGAACTTGGCATAAGAAAGGAAAGAGAGAAAAAAAAAAAAAAAACAATTCCTAACTTCTCTCTCTTACCTCATGATAATAATAAAAATAGGAGAAGAGAAGGGAAATTCTATCACCAATCAAGATTTATCTAATCAATTTTGGGAGACTTTAAGGGAGTTCGAAGGTTTTGTTCAAGGTTCCACATCCGAATTGGTAAGTTATTGTGAATTCTAGCTTAATTAGAAGTAAATTCAAGATAAATTATTGAGATGAATGTTGAATACAATGTAATTTGAAGGAATTGAAGAAGTATAAGAGGATTAATTGAAGATCTAGCTTCATCTAGTTGACTTATGTTGAAGAAAATCTCCAATGAGCTTAAATTTGACTTATGTTGAAGAAAATCTTTCAATTGATTGATTTAGTATATTAATTTGATGTTAAATTACAATTTAGTACAACGTGGAGCTCATAAGTGTAGATTTGCATTTTAGTGGGTTTAGTTTAAGGTTTTTGAAGAAGTTAGAGCTCCAATTAAGGTAGGTTGTTAATCTTTACTACTTAAGTGTTTGATTTTCTACTTATGATGTTAGAAGTTAATAGGTGTTATAAAATACTTATTATTTGTAATATTTACAATAGTTTTTTATTTAATTTTCTTATATTTTTTATGGATATTATACTTAATTAACTTATATTTTGATTGCATATACTAAAAAGTAACTTTGGACAAAAAGAAACAAATTGGCACAAGTTTTATACAAATCGGAATTAAAACGAACCAGTTATGGAAGTAAAATGGTTAACATGCCCATCGACACACCTGTGTCAAAAACCATGGTGACCTCACAAAGAAAGACAAGTTGCAACCATTCTAGAGGCCATACAAAAGCACACGCCCATCAACACGGTCATGTCCAAAACCGTGTTGAAGCAAAATTGCAATTTTTTGAGAAAATTTATTGGTGAGAGTTATGTAGGCATTTACATGGCATGTCTAAAGCCATGTCACACTTTCCTATTTAATCATGGTTATTGAAGATTACTTTCTTAGTTAATAACAACATTAAATATGCAATTTTCTACCTATTGAAGATAACCTATTTTATAAAGATTTAACTTTCTATTCCATGAAGGTATAACTTTCCTTTTCAAGATACATTAGATCATCATGAAAGGGGTATAAAGTCCAAGCTACAAAAAGAAAAGTTTTAGAATTAATTATAGTGTAGTTATAGATTTTACTATTATTTCTATTTTATTGATATTCTTCTTTATACACTATTTTAATGTTTTTGCTTATAATTTTAATGTGGTGTTAGCTTAATTTTCTTTTTTGTATTTAGGTACGATGAACCTTAGAATGAATATGTGATTTTTTTTATTATTTAATGAAATTATTGTTACTCTTGTGATCTAATTGTGTGTTCTTCATTGGTTTCAAATTAATATTATTAGTATATTAGTTTAAAGTCTGATTTCATTTATAGAGATCAAGAAATCTGATACTTGAATAAATTAAGCATAATTAGAAGGAGTTGTATGCAATCCTAAAGATAGGACGACGTAAATCTTTCAAATTAAGGTTAAACCTAATAGTGGAATTCACAAAGTGAAGGTAATACAATTCTAGAGGGTTTAATTAGAAAGAGATTTCAATTAATTGGCTTGAAATTAATTAATTTGGAATTACAAATTAGTAAACTCAAGAGAGCTATTAGTTTAAAATAGAAATTCCCATGGTCCAAAATTATGATAATTAAATTAAATAATAATTAGTAATTTATTAGTAGTTTTAAATGAATTCAATATCTTGGTGCACATTTAATGATATTTGTTTTCTTAAAATTTATTGCTACTTCATTCAATTTTACAAATTAGATAATAAAAGTGATATCGATCTTCCTACTATCCAACTTTAGACCTATAGGTAAGTGCACTTATTGATTCTATAGTATAGTGAATAAAGATATCGAGTGTCAATGCCATAGGGATTACGAGTACTAGTAATTACCCTTTCTCTTATTATTTAATGGAAAAAATTTAATAAATAAGTAAATAAAATAAATATCGAATAAATTCAAGAAAGTAATAATAAATAAAAATGTATTTAAGTATTAAATCTCCATAGAATTACTAATGTAATTAACTAGTTATTATTCAAATTCTTATTTTATTCTTGGACCATAGGAATTCCTAAATTAAACTAATAGTTCTCTCTAGTCATATTAATTTCTAATTTTATGTTGATTAATTGGAATCTCTTCCTAATTAAAACCCCTAAATTTGCATTACATTTGATATATGAATTTCACTATTAAGTTTTACCTTAATCTGGAAGAATTATGTAGTCTTTTATCTAGGATTGCATTCAACTCCCTTCAATTATGTTAAATCTATTCTTATATAAAATCTATCGATTTTTATATAAGAAATCAAATTTCAACTAATATATCAGCAATATTAAATTGAAAACAATAGAGAATATATAATTAAATCACAAGAATGATAAATAAATCATTGAATAATCATAAAAATTGCATATTCATTCTAAGGTTTATCGTACTCTGAATATAAAAGAAATTAAGCTATAAACATATTAAATGTAAAAACAATAATAATAAAAGAAAGCATAAATAAAAGCATTAAAATTAAAAATCTCCTAATCTAATTCTATTCTCTGAATCTTCTAATCTAATTTTTTTCTAATCATTTAATTCTATCTTCCTAATCTAATCTACCCTATGACTATGTATATATATAATGCAACACAATTAGAATCTTAGATGTGATATGGATATATTTTCCTTATGCTTTTTGGTGAATCTTCTTATTCTTAAACTAATATGATCTGCTGTGGAATTCTAATTTGATCTTCTCGTCATCCTCGCTGTTATATTATATATATATATATATATATATATATATATATGTATACGCGATATGGATGAAATCTAGAGTGTTGAAATAAATATATTTTAAATCTTTTCTCCTCTGACATGCACGTGTTTTCCGGTGAATCAACACGAATGAATCTTCCCTGATCTCAAACTCATCTGTTGTGTTGCGTTTGTTATATAAAGATGTCTCAGTTTAGCACAGTCGAGACTTCAAGTGCAACACGGGCGTATCTATTTTATGCAATCCAATTCCGTACAGATATTTAGCTAAACACGCCCACTAGCACGAGTGTGTCGGCTGCTGTGTTGTTGCTCCATGATGGTTTATACTTCTATCTTCTTACATGACTTGATCTTGGTCAAGTGGATACTAGTTGTTTTGCATTGTTGAACAATTTGTGCTTCTCCATTCAACTTTTTATCTTGTAAAAATTATATTTTTCTCTTTAACTTTCATAAAATTTTTCTATTTAATCATAAAGTATATTTTAAGACTTTGAAATCAAAATATAAAGTGATTAAGTGCAATATTTATTTAAAATGTAAGAAAATTAAATAAAAGGTTATTATAATTTATATAAATAATTAGTACTTGTTGGGGTGCTAATTTGAATGCGGGGTTACATGGGTGTTACGTGTGAGCGTACTACAAGTGACCTAACAAGGAAGTGACACTTATAAGGATGATTAGGGGGGTGATTGAGATGGGGAGGAGGAGTAGGTGGTCTCAAATAAGACTCGACTTTACGGTGATAGTTGCATGCTTTGTGAGGCGTGAGAATGTGGTAATTATAATCTTCTGAAGAAAATTTGTAGAGTAACATCACTTTTTTCAAATAAGTCCTCTCTTTAAATGAGGAGGCATAAGGTATTTATAGTATTTGGTTATGAATCTCGTCCATTGGATGGTGATGGCGATCGATGGTTCTTAGAAAATGAGGCCCCATATGGACTTTTCATGGATTTAGGCCCATAATAGGTCTTTAGTGTGTGTGTTTGAGCCTTATTTGAGAAAGGTTGAATCGGGTGGGCCGATCCAATGGACCCTACTACCCTAAGCCCACCATGTCAAATCTCTCATGATCATCCCTTTAGGTCTTGTCACATTAACCCAAAGAGTTAAATCCATTAAAATAATAGGTTACAAGCCCATGAATTAGATGTAGCCCCCTACATTTTGCCCTCTGGTCAAAGTCCTTTGA
The DNA here is from genome assembly GCA_037954665.1 of Laguncularia racemosa. NCBI lineage: Eukaryota > Viridiplantae > Streptophyta > Magnoliopsida > Myrtales > Combretaceae > Laguncularia > Laguncularia racemosa. The sequence goes on along the minus strand of JBBMOL010000215.1, from coordinate 685,476 downwards.
ATGAGGTCAAAGGGATTTAGGCATTACATAAGCCTTCATCATGGCTAGGAAGTAATTGGGCACATGTGTGCTTATAGAATAGCTGCATTACTGCTGTATAAACTTACATAGCCTAGAGGCTTAGCGCTAACACTTGCGAAGTAATTTAAGTTTTTCTTAGTGCGCAAATCTGTAACACTTGTTAATCATATGTGTCGCTTTGGCTAACTAAGATTGCATCGTTCTTGGATTCCACAGAGAATAAAGTGGATGCATATGAAAATAGCTTCTTTAACGATCGATAAACTTAGCTCAAAGTGATTCATTTTTGTCGAGTCTAATTTTTAAATTTTTTATTTATATTCCTAATTCAATTTATATTAGATCCTATGCTCACCTAATATAAATCATCGACTTGAACTAGGAATTTTATTATTTGCTTGGAGTCGCCACTTAACTAAAGTTAGGAAAAAATATTAAATTAGAATTAATTGAGCAGATTAATTATAATTTGGACAACTAGTTAACAAAATCTCCTCTTTTATTTTGATAAATGAAAAAGAAGAAGGGAAAAACTAGAGATTCTTAACTCGAGGGCTAACCTATTAAAACCCTAAAGCTACCACATTATCCTTCTGAAACTTAGACTATATTCCAATATCTTTTTTATTTTTATTTTTATTATATATATTTTTTTATTTTTTTATTTTTGATACATATTAAAAAATATTAAAACAACTCATACTACTTTAGAAAACAATTTTTTTATTTCTTTTTTAGAGTTGCCCAGCAAGGGTGCTTACATACCTGCTATTCAAGATCAAACAAGCTGTAGTTCGCTTTTTTATAAAACTTTAGTGGATTAGTTTAATATTTTAATTATGAAAACATACCTAGTTTACGCTCATTATCATTTTCAAAGTTTTTGAAAAAAATCTAAGCCTAAGCTTTATGATTTTCTAAAATTTTAATTTAAGAGAAACTAATTTTTGATTTATTTTGAAAAATGATTTTTCTAAGTGATAAAACGATCTATTATTAATTCATGTTATTATCCCAACTAATTATTTAATTTTAAAAATTTTATTTATTTATTTCTCATTATTTATTTATTTTCCTTTTTATATTATTTATTATTTTATTATTTTTATATTAAACCAAACATATCTATTCTAAAAAAAATCTAATTAAAACCTTAACATTATTATTTATATTTTTTTAGAATTATAAATTTCTAATAAAATAAATATCTAAGTAAAATAAATAAACAAATACGAAAAAAATAAATAAGATAAAATAAATAATAATAAAAAAATCTGAAAATCAACTTACCTAGGTATGAGTCGCGATTTGTGGGTCGGGTCGAATTGGTCAAAGGGTTCTCATCAATGGCATTCCGACTATTTTTTAGGGCGTTTGAAGATGGCTTCCGAGCTTTTTGATGGTGGGTAATCTAATCGCGGTGGTGGATTTCTTCAAAAATGCCTCCAGGTGGTGGTTCTTGGCTTGATCGGCGGTCGTGGCAAGGGAGTACTCCGACAAGCTTCGAAACTTTGTGTTTTCTCTTTTTTTTTTCTCTCTTTTGATGTGTGCTTTGGCTTTCCCACGTCAAGCTCTATTTATAGGCATCAGAAATCGAGCTGGATAAGCTCAGATTTCCTCCGATTAGGACGAATTGTATCTCGATTGAAAAAACCATCTTCGATTTGCTTTGATTTGTGCAAATATTTGATTTTGTTACGCTTTTATGCTAATTAGATGATGTTTATCTTATTTTAGTTAAAGATTTAGTGGATTTGTGCAAAAAAATGCATCAAAACAGTCGAATTCCAATTTTCCGCTACCGACGAGCATTTCGGATGGAGGATGAAGATGATCATGCACCTAGCACGTGCGCTCCCTTTGTCTAATTAGGTACTGACACGTGTCCCAAGTAAATGTGAAAAATTGCAAAACGCGGAAATGCTTCCCTCGTGATTCGAACTCACGACTAAGCCTCTCTTCCCCGCCCTACCCTACCCTCACCACCTCCCCCCCCACGTGCGCGCGCACATGAGGCCATGGTCCGGACCAGCTGGGTTAACTCACTTCTTAGTTTTTTTATTTAACGCAAATTACTATATGATGCAATTTTTATTATTTTTATATTTTTTAGAAATTCAAAAAAATTACAAAAATTATTTAACCTCTTTTGTTGTTATTTCTATCATTATTTTCTAAAAATGATATACTTTTCCTATTTATTTTAAATATTTTTCCTTTATTTTTGCTAAATTAGAAGAAAAATTAAAAAATGGAAAAAAAATTGTAAATTAACTATTATTAATGATTAGGGGGCAAAAATGGGGTGTTTACAACTGCCCCTCTTTGTAGTAAAGTTTGAAAAAAAAAATAACTACAAAGACTAGAAAAATGCCATTTTTGGTCGATAGACTAAGTGGATAACGACCTAATTGGCTGGTTATCTAGAACTTGGTTCCAATAGGAAAAATGCTTCATGAGCTAATAATCCTACAAATGCTTTGTGATGATTAATACTGCTTAAGGAATGATCTTAAATAATCTAACAACATGGAGTAAGATACCATATAGAAAAGGGCTCTATGAGCTAACTAATCGACGATAGGAAATATTTCAAGGATTGCACAGGAGTGTGTTATTGTGAGTGGAATAACCGATCATAGGAAACGTCCTATCGGACTAGCGACCGTAAATAAGAGATTGTCCAAGGAAGCGCTCTTATGAGCTAAGCACCTGCTAACAGAAGCGTTTGGTTAGACCAGCGACTGTTGGGGAAGAAATGTTCTGGAGGAGTGCTCTCATGAGCTGATTTGTCAATATCAGGAAGTGTCTTATAGGACTAACAACCTTAAAGGGGATAATATAGAGAAGTGCTTTTATGAGCTGACTAATCGTTAGATTATCTTAGAAAAGTGCTCTCATGAGCTGACTAATCGATTATCTAGAAAAGTGCTCTTATGAGTTGATTAATCAGTTATCTGGAGAAGTGCTCCTATAAGCTAACTAAATGATAAAGGGGATAATATAAAGAAGTCCTTTTATGAGCTGACTAATCGTTAGATTATCTTAGAAAAGTGCTCTCATGAGCTGACTAATCGATTATCTAGAAAAGTTCTCTTATGAGTTGATTAATCAGTTATTTGGAGAAGTGCTCCTATGAGCTAACTAAACGATAAATTATGTAGAAAAGTGCTCGTATGAGCTGACTAATCGATAATTAAGAAGCGTCTTATTCAGACTTGCAACCACAAGGATTATTTAGAAAAGTGCTCTTATGAGCTGACTAATGAGATCCATGATGAGAGCCAAGCCAGAAGAAGAAATGTGGATCCTCTTGAAGTGCCGCCTGGATCGATCACAAGAAATCAAGCGAAACAATTCAAGGAAGCACTTAACGGGTTGATAAAGGTTGTCCATGAAGCCGGAAAGGATTGGAGCAATCATGAAGTTGGAACAGATTGGAACAATCATGGGAAGACCCTTGCTTTTATATAAGTCACACTGGACACGGGTTGAAGAGGGCGTGTACTTTCAAGGTACGGCCATGTAGGAATTCCAAGATTGCACAGAATCATACACGACTAAAAGGCACGGCCGTGTATGGAGACAAGCAAATCCACAGAAAGATACACAACCAGAAGTACACGGTTGTGTATGTGACCGGAATGCGCACAGAAAGTACACAGTCAAAGTACACGGTCGTGTATACGGCCGTGTATGTTGCCAGAAGTTGTACAGAAAGGTACACGGCCAAAGTACACGGCCGTGTATCCCCTGCCGGCCAGCTTTTTCTGTTTCGTGTTTTTACACAACTTATCTAAGCTACGTCGTTTTGGACTTGTTTTTTACGAATTGTAACCCTAGTATAAAAGCTCCTAAGGTTTAGAACAATAGGAATTTACATCTTTGAACATTAAACACTTTTGAGAGGCACCTCTCTTGGTTCTTTAAGAACTTATTTGAACTTATCGGATTGATTTTCGTGGCGTTCATCCCGACTTATCAATCGGTCTTTCATCCCCATTGTGGCGTCTTCACATTATACCAAGGTTCTTGTCTCGCTTATAGACAACGGGTTGCGGTTCCCACTTTAGGTGTTTGGGCGTCTTAGGTAACGAATTCCGAACGTATTGGTATTGGGTTTCGTCACGGGTTGGCGTGGTTCGTATAAGTTTGGTATCAGAGCTTAGGTTTGTTAAAACATCAAGTTCGGTTGAGGAAGGTAATATCAAAAACCCTAACTCCAATCGTTCATATCAATTATCGTATTCAATTTCGTAGTATTGATTGTCTTTTGATAGTGTAATATCGACTAGGCGATTGTTAAAAAAAAAAAGAGTAAAAAATCACGACAAAAAAAAAAAGAAGAGAAAAGAAAAACGTGATCAAGAGCAACAACCAAGACAAAAAAAAATTCGGATAGAAAAATAGAGGAAAATTTACGAACCCTAGAGTTGTTTTGAATTCTACGGAAGGAAATTGGTGTAGTTCGGGTTAGTTCCAAGAGAATTGAGAAGAGGAAATTAGCGAGTTGATATCATCATTATTTGTGAGAATACACGAGTGACTGTGTGATATCATCATTTGAGCGAAACACGTAAGGGAGTGTATCATGAGGTTTAATTATATATATATTTGTGTTAGTACTAATCTTTTCTGTAGGGACTATGTCGAGACAACATTCTCCTGAAGGTGAGAGGGGAAGGTTTGATGCTAGGTTAGTAATTGAGGCGTTGAGGGGAGAAATGAAGAGGATGTTCCAAGAAGGAATGGAACAATTTCATGAGACGGTAGAGCAAAGACTAGAGCAATCCACAAATGTATTCCAAGGGCGTAAGAGGGAGAGTTGTTCTAGGAGAGTACCGAGGGGTGGAGATGAAATGTCGGATGATGACTTTAATGAGCCTTCTGGCGGGAGTTATAGAGGATATAGTGGTCGGAATAGAGAGGATGATCAATTGAGTAGCATAAAGATGAAGATTCCTCCTTTCCAAGGGAAGAATGATCCCGAGGCGTACTTAGAATGGGAGAAAAAGGTGGAGATGGTATTTGATTGTCACAACTATAGTGGGAGAAAGAAGGTAAAACTTGCCGCCATTGAATTTTTGGATTATGCTATAGTGTGGTGGGATCAACTAATGTTGAATAGGAGAAGGAGTGGTGAGCCACCTATTGAGTCTTGGGAAGAGATGAAAAGAGTGATGAAGAAGCAGTTTGTGCCTGCGTATTACTATCGTGAATTGCACAACAAGTTGCAAACTTTGAGGTAGGGAAGCCGAAGTGTAGATGAGTATTTCAAGGAGATGGAAGTCACTATGATTAGGGCGAATGTAGAGGAGGATAGAGAGGCTACAATGGCTAGATTTCTTGCGGGGTTGAATAGAGAAATCCAAAATGTGGTTGAATTGCAACATTATGTAGAATTGGAGGATATGGTTCGTATCAGTTTGGTCATCATGGATCTCATCACTGACTAATCGATAATTAGGAAGTGTCTTGTTTAGACTTACAACTATAAAAAGGGATTATCTAGAAAAGTATTCTTATGAGTTGACTAATCGATAAATTATGAAGCATCTCTTTAGACTTGCAACCATAAGAGAGGATATCTTAGGAAAGTGCCCCATTGTAGGCTGACTAATCGATAGTAGGAAGCATCTCCTTGGACTTGCAACTCAGAAGAATAGGTGTCTCGAAAGGTGCCCCTATAGATTGAACTTAAGGGGGGATTAGGAAAGTACCCCATTATGGGCTGACTCACCTAACATTTCTGAATACGCTTCTAGCGAACTGGTTACATGATTGATAAGAGGCGTCGTTTAGACTACTTAACTTAGAAGATGTGATTCATGATGAATGCTTACTAGTTTATCGTAGATAGCAACCAAAAAACCGAACCTTTGTATTGGTTTGCTCCCCCACCCCCCCTTTTTTTTTTCTTGCTTTAAAGCAGAGATGAGGGCCTTAATGTACTTTCTTCCTTGTGATCACGACTCTTGCGGTGTTATCCTATTAATGCACCAGGTTTAATGCTAAAAAAAAAGGTAGAATTATATCACAAAATCTATTAAGATTTGTTATCACTTCAATGTTCGTTATTCTTAGTGAGGCAATTAGTAGTGTATGTTTATGAAAGTTTGTTAAATGGGAATTGGGCAAAGTAATCGACCATTCAGAGACATTAACTTTGCTTGTAGAAGGAATGAAAACTAAACTCAATGAAATTTATACTGAATATTGGCATTTGTGAACCTTGGCAAAATTTCAAATTTCTTGCTTAAGGATAGTACATCTTAAAAGCATTCATATTAATGGGGTCTCTCAATTCTGGACCATCCATTTGCGTTAATATTAAGCTCCTCTTAACAACACCTTTTTTACAACATATGAGCCTTCATAGTTTGGGGTAAACTTCCCTCTTGAATCTTGAGCATTTAGGAGAACTTCCTTTAGCACCAAATCTCCTTCTTTAAAACATCAAGGTTTCATTTTCTTGTTGAATGTTCGAGTCATTCTTTGTTGGTAGCACTGGCCGTGACATAACGCAACGAGTCTTTTTTCGTCGATCAAATTCAATTGGTCAAGCTTCTTCTTTACCTAGTTCGACTCATCTAATTGCGCTTTTGATAGGATCCTAAAGGATGGTATTTCGACTTCAATTGGCAAAACTGCCTCGGTTCCATATATTAGAGAATATAGGGTAACTCCAGTAGATGTTCAAATTGAGGTTCTGTAAGCTATGAGGGCGAATGGTAGCAACTCGTACCAGTCTTTGTAAGTGATTGTCATTTTCTCGATAATTCTCTTAATGTTCTTGTTGCCTGCTTCCATTGCACCATTCATCTGAGGACGGTAGGGAGTCGAATTTTTGTGGTTTTATATGGAACTGTTGACATAAATCTGTCATCAACTTGTTGTTGAGGTTAGTGCCGTTATCGGTGATAATTAATTCAGGAACTTCATAGCGGGCTATTATGTCCCTCTTCAGGAATTAGACTATTAGCCCTTTTGTGATGCTGGCGTATAATGAAGCTTTTACCCATTTGGTGAAGTAATCAATGGCTACTAATATGAATCTGTGACCATTGGATGCGTTGGGAGTGATTGGCCCAATGATGTCAATCCCCCACATAAAGAATAACCATGGTGCAGATAATGAATGAAGCTCTTTAGGTGGGGGATTTATTCGATTTGCATAAACTTGACACAGATGACAGTGCTTAACGTATCTAATGCAGTTTGATTCCATTGTTAACCAATAATAGCCCATTCTCATGATTTTTCGGGCCAGCATGTAGCCGTTCATGTGAGGTCCACATACTCCTTCATGCACTTCTTTCATTAGTTCACTTGCCTTTTTTTTTTTTTTTTTTTATCTACGCACTTTAGCAATGTGCTGTCAGGTGATCTTCTATAAAGCATTAGCCCATTTAGTAAGTAATGACTTGCTAACCTTCTGAGTGTTCTTTGGTCATTTTTGCTAGCCATTTCAGGGTACTTACTTTCTTGGAGAAAAGTCTTGATATTGTAATACCAGGGCTTATCATCTTGTGCTTTCTCGATTATCAAACAGTAGGTAGGCCGATTTTCAATTTCTATTTTCAGTGGTTGGACTTCAGCTCCCCTTGTTATCTGAATCATAGATGCTAGTGTGGTAAGGGCATCTGCAAACTGATTTTAAGTCTTCGGGATGTATGTGAAGGTGACTGTCTCAAATTCGTCGATCAACTCTGTCAAGTGTTGATGGTATGGTATTAATTTGGGGTCTTTAGTTTTTATTCCCCTCGTGTCTGTAATATGATGAGTGAAGAATCTCCGTATACTTCTAATTCATGGATTTCCCTATGGCAAGCTATTTTGAGGCCAAGGATGCATGCCTCATATTCCACAATATTATTAGTATATGGGAATGTGAGTCTCGTCGCTGAAAGGGAATTGTGTTCCTTCTAGTGATATTAGCACTGCCTTGATCCCACAACCGAATACATTGGCAGTTTCGTCAAAGAACATCTTCCATTTAGGGCTTTGGTCTATCTTGTAGTCTTCTGTTGGTTCGCTCTCCACTGTTAATATATTCTCATCAGGGAATTGGGCTTGTGATTCTCGAGGATCTCCCTTAATTGGGTGTTCTGTCAACTGATTAGCTAAAGATTGCTCTTTTATTGAATTTTGATTTATATAGGTGATATCAAATTCCAATAAGAGCATTTGCCATTTAGAGATTCTCCCTAACAAAATGGGCTTCTCTAGCAAGTACTTTAGGGGATCGTGTCTTATTAGCAACTCAATAGTATAGTAAAGGGCGTACTGCCTTAAGTGGTGCATGACCTAAATCAAAGCACAATAAATCTTTTCTATTTCAAAGTACCTCTATTCCCCGTTTATGAACTTCTTGCTTAGATAGTATATGGAACGTTCCCTTCCTTCTTCATCTTTCTGTCCCAACATGTACCCCATGGATTCAGGGAGTATCATGAGGTATAAGAATAAGGGCTTTCCTTTTTTCGGAACTATTAAGATTGGGGGATTTATGAGATAGTCTTTGATCGTTCTAAATGCTTCTTCACATTCATCGTCCCATTCTACCACGACATTCTTTTTTAGTAGATGGAATAATGGGCGGCCTTTGTCTGTGAGCTATAAGATGAAACTGGCTATGTAATTCAATCTTCCTAACAAACCTCTCACCTCTTTGATAGTGCGTGGAGAGGGTAGTTCCAATATAGCCTTTACCTTGTCGGGATCGATTTTAATATCTTCTTGGCTTATAACAAACCCTAACAGCTTGCTTGTTGCGACCATAAAAGTACACTTTTCAGGATTTAACTTGAGCTAAAACTTTCTCAACCGCTTGAACAATTTCTTTAGGATAACTGCATGGCTTTCTTCTCCCTTAGACTTAGCTATCATATCGTCAGCATATACTTTAACTTCTCGATGCATCATGTCATGAAGTATCGCGACCATGGCTCTTTGATATGTCGCCCCGGCATTCTTTAAACTAAAGGGCATAACTTTGTAACAGAAAGTTCCCCATGTTGTGATAAAGGTTGTTTTAGTTTTATCTTCTTCAGCCATTTTTATCTGATTATATCTTAAGAAACCATCCATAAATGAAAAGAGATGATTCCCTGCAGTATTATCTACTAGGATGTCGATGTGAGGTAAAGGGAAATTGTCTTTAGGCATAGCTTGATTTAAGTCTCGGAAGTCTACGTACACTTGCACTTTCCCATTTTTCTTTAGAACAGGGACTATATTTGCTACCTATTCTAGGTAGTTTGATACCTCAATAAACCCTACCTCTAGTAGTTTTTCAACTTCCTCTTTGATCTTTAGTAAGATGTCGAGCCTAAACCTTCTTAATTTTTGTTTTTTAGGTTTGACATCTTCTCTTATGGGAAGTTTGTGAACTACTATTGACTGATCGAGTCTTGGCATGTTGCCATATGACCAGGCGAATACATCCGCATATTCAGTTAACAGCTCAGTTATCTCACGCTTTTGCTCGTCACTTAAATTGGCCCCAATCTTGAGGTTTTTGGGTTCCTCTATGCTTCCTAGATTTACTATCTCCATTGGCTCGTCGATTGATATTTTACTTTGTTCATGTTTTTGCCAATTTTCTTGTATTATTTTGTGGTCAAAGACATCGCTTCCAACAACTGACCCAGTAGTGTCGGAAACAATATCGATGTTTTCATAACTTACCTGCACGAAATGTTCCTGACGTTTGACAATAGGGAATCTGTAGGTAAAGTGAAGTGACAAAATATGTATATAAGCAAAAGAAATAAATTGCAACTTATTGAATTTGAAGAATGATAATCATAATGAAAATCTGTTTAATAATTGTTCCCTATCCTTGAGTTGACTTAGTGCTATTAACAGGATAACAGAACCAATTGTTAAGAGTTGGATGCTAATTGGACGTGCGAGAGGTTGAGCCTTCATTGTTGATGTCGGTTTAGCCTATCTTTGGCTTTTGAATGATAGTTGCCTGCATGAAAGATTGTTGAAGGGGTGGAAAATGCATCTGGGTATCGCTTAGCTTCTCTTTCCTTTTGTCTTTGATACCTTTTGCTTATGCCTCTTCTTAGGATGTAGGAACGTACCCTAGCCCAAACGTCCCTTACTATCCCTCCTTGAACTGATGGCCCTCTTTTCTTGTTACCATACTCACTTCATTGAATATTTGGAGCTCAAAGTCCTTATAATCGTCTTCCCCGATGTAGGGTATAGCAATTTCTTTATAGATAACATAGTCTTGCTTTCCCAATATGATGATGATCTGTCCATTTGCAATGAACTTAACCTTCTGATGTAGACTCGAGGGTATGGCTCCTGTGGTGTGTATATATGGCCTTCTCAATAACAGATTAAAAGATCTTGGGATATCGAGGACTTGGAAAGAGATATGGAATATCTGTGAACCAATTTCCATTGGCAAGCTGATTTCCCCCACTATCTCTCTCTTGGACCCATTGAAGGTCCTAACCATTGTCAAGCTCGACTTGATGTTGCTTGCATCGACTCCTAGCAGGTTAAGGGTCGCCAAAAGGCATATGTTGAGGGAAGATCCATTGTCTATGAGTACTCTAGAGAAAATTGTGCCTTTGCATTTTACCACTATAAACAGTGGTTTCGTGTATTGGTCTCCATCTTCTCCTAACTCTTCGAGAGAGAAAGATATTTGATCCATGGTGAAGATTGAATTTACCATATGACTCAATTTCTCTGTTGCAATGCCTTTTGGTACCTTGACCTGCTTGAGTACTCTGAAGAGTGCTTCCCTTTGGCCCATGAGTGATATCTAGGTTGGAACTTTATTAAGTTGTTCTATGATTTTGTATTTGTAAAAACCCCATTTTTGCCCTAGGAATAAATAATAATTAATAATAATCAATTTTCAAAATTTTCCAATTTTTCTCTAATTTAGCAAAAATAATAAAAATATTCAAAAAATAAAAATAAATAGGAAAACACATCAATTTTGAAAGATGATTTTAGAAATGGCAATAATAAGGAATACATAATTTTTACAAATTTTTGAAATTTCAAAAAAATAAAAAATCGCATTGCATATATGCAATTTGCGAAATAAACAAAATCAGGAAAATGGGCTAACTCAGCTGGTCCGAGCCGTGGCTAAGTGGGTGCGTACGGGTGCGAGGTCACGGGTTCAAAACGCGGGGGAAGCAGTTTCCACGTTTTGCGATTTTTTCATTTACCCAGGACACGTGGTAGCATTTGATTGGCTGGAGGGAACGCATGCGCCGGGCGCGTGATCGTCTTCAACCTCGGTCCGAGATCGCCGGCGATGGGAAAAATTCGAATTTCGGCCGTTTCGATTCGATTTTTTGCACAAATCCAACAGATCTTCAACATAATTGAGATAAACATAATCCAATTGGAATAAAATATCAACAAATCGAAGGATTTACACGAATCAGAGTTGGTTCATTTAACAGTCGATCCGATTTGCCTCGATTGGGGGAAATCCGAGCTTATCCAGCTCGATTTCGAGAGCCTATAAATAGAGGAGGAGGGGAGGAAGCCAAAACACAGATAAAAAGAGAAAGTGAGAGAAAAGAGTGAATCGGAGACCACCGGAGGAAATCGAAGCCGCGACCGCCGATCAGGAACTAAGCAACCACCAGGAGGCTTTTCTGGAGCAAATCACCGCCACCATTGGATTCCTCACCCTCGATAACCTAGGATTCGACACCTCACCCGCTGCAAAAGGCCGCCAGAACGCCGTCAACGAGCACTCCCCGCCGCCGTGTTCGACCGATCCGACCCGACCCGCTTCGACCCGATTCGGCTCGACTGACCCAACCCGCGTACTGACCCGGATCTAGGTAAGTCGGATTTTCCGGATTTTTTCGAATTTTATTTATTTTATTTATTATTTTGTTATTTATTTATTAATTTGTTATTTATGTGTTTATTTATTTATGTTTTATTTATATTTCCATAAATAGGAAAATGTTAGAAATTAGATTTTTTAGGATTTAATAATTTAAAAAAATAATAAAAATAAAAATAAAAAAATAATAAAAATGTAGAGAATAATAATAAAAATATTAGAAAAATAATAATAAAATTTTAGATTTTAAAATAGGATAGATAATAACTTAGGATAAAATTTTTAACAAAAATTCACAAAAATTATGAAAAATTAATAAAAAAAATAAAAAAACTGTAAAAATCATGAAAACTCATAAAAATTATAAAAGTGTAGAAGAATGAGAAAAAATCATAAAAATCATAAAAATTACAAAAAATCATAAAAAATTAAAAAAATTATAAAAATGAGTTTTATCACTTAGAAAAATCATTTTCTCAAATAAATCCAAAATTGATGTTTTCCCTAAAAATTATTTTCAAAAATCGAATTATTAAGATTAGGCTTAGATTTTTTTAGAAATATCCCAAAAATATTAAAAACATAAATCAAAAGAAATTTTCAAATTAAAATTCACAAACCCACTAAATCTTTTCAGGAAAAGCGAACTACGGCTTGTTTGATCCTGAATAGCAGGTACGTAGGCACCCATTTGGGTCAACCTATAAAATGAAATAAAAAATCATTTTTTCAAATAACTCATTCAAAAACACAAAGCAACAGAAACAAAATAAAAGACATTTCTAGATAGAGATAATTTTAGGAGATTAGGTGGTAACCGTAAGGTTTTAATAGGTTAGCCTCCGAACTTAGAAACTCTGGTTTTCCTTTTCCTCTTTTCACCAAAAACGAGAAGAGGAAATCACAACGACTAGTGGTCTAAATTAAGACCAATCCGCTCCTTTAGTCTTAATTCAATCTTTCCCAACAACAGTTGGGTGGCGACTCCAAAATTAAACGAAGTTCCTAACTCAAGTCGAGGATCTATATTAGATGAGCATAGGGTCTAGTCTAGATCGGATTAGGAATGGAAAAATTCAAAATTAGACTTGACAGGATGGCGACTCCACTGGGGACTCATGCCAGTAGGCTAGCCACCTAAATCTCTTCGAATTGTTCTCTTAAAGAAATGTCTTTCAATTATTATCCTGTTGCTAACTTTTCAGGAATTAGCTAGGTTTAGCTTTCTTTACTATGGGGTTTGCATGCATGCATGTGTTCGTGTGAATAGATGCGGTCGAACCCGAACCGTCCTAGAACCCTAAGACGGGGAGCCATTGTGTAGGTTTCGGGCAAAGTGAGTTGATCACCGTTCGGGACCGATTAGGCTACCCCACCCAATGCTTCGATATGGCCTGAGATCCATTTCTCCGAGAATGCGGGAGGCCATAGAGCTTGGGGACCAGTTAGAACCAACCTATTTTGCATACATAAGTCATGGGTTGACAATTGATGATAATGTAATAAAGTGTTGTTTTGTTCATGGAGTTCGGATCTATTTCCCTGTAATATTTTCATAGTTCTGGTTGTAATTAGGAAATTTCTTGTTGTAATAGATGGCTAGCACCGCAGTCGACCGCCTCCTCCGTAAAGATATTCGGGTGTACAAACCTTTGGACCCAAAGTTGGTATTGGACCATTGGTTTACCTTGTACAATCCAGAGGAGCAGGCCTTCATCCAGCAAAAAATAGGGCCCATCCTCTCACTAACAAAGATAGAGGTGAATTTGCCTTTGGTATGGGCCATGCTCTAGTTATGGGAAGTAGAGCCCGCAACTTTCTTTATCGGGCCACATGAAATCACCCCTACCCTGGAAGAGTACACCCAGCTACTATAGGCTTTAGCACTAACCGACCAAGTCTATGTACCTGATCTTGAGGTCGAGCCAGCCAGTATTTTGGAAAGCGCAATTGGAGAAGACCAAAGCTAGAGTCGAAGAGCTAGAAGCCGTCATCAATGGGAAGCCTGAGTCTCCACAACAAAAGACTAAGAGAGCTAGGAAATAGATTATCATTGTAATCTTTTATTTGTTTGAGTATCGAACTCCAAAATTTTCAATATTAATAAAAGTAAAGTTTCAATATTACATCGTCAATCAATTGTCGACCCTTTTTATTTTTAGCATCCGTTTGACACATGCATCACATTTGCATACATTATACTAAAAAAGAAAAAAAATGCGTGCCAAGTATTAAAGATAGCTTCCAAACAATTGAATCTTCCCAAAAGCCCAATCTGGATCCGTTCAAGAACCAGAGTGGCAAACAGTGGCAACAACAGCAGCATTGACTACATTCCTACACCCCAAGAAGAAGCGCAAGCAAAAGGTATCAAAGGCAGAATGAAGGAGAAGCCGATCGACACCCAGATGTGCATCCCACCTCTCCAACAATCTTTCCGAAAGGCAAATATCATTCAAGAGCTTTGGATAAATGAAGGTGACGCCAGCAAACGGAAACCAACCCCCTGTAAGTCCAACCAGCATCCGGCTTTGAACAATTGGTTTTGTTATCCTATCAATAGCTTTAGGTTAGCTCAAAAGTAGGGAATAGTTATTGAACAATTTTTTTAGACTCTTTATCAATTCAATTACAGTCTGTTTTTTTTTCTTATATACATGCTTTCATCTTTACTTTACCCAGATCTCCTACCAGCGAACAATAGGGATATTTCGCGCAGGTAGAAAATAAAAACGCTGATATCGTTTCCAACGCTGCTGGGTCAGTTGTTGAAGGCGATATCCTTGACCATCGAAATAATACAAGAAAATTGGCAAAAACATGAACAAAGCGGAATTTCAATCGATGAGCCGGTGGAGACAGTAAATCTAGGAAGCATGGAAAAACCTAAAAATCTCAAAATCGGGACCAGTTTGAGTGCCGAGCAAAAATGTGAGATAACCGAGTTATTAACAGAATATGCAGATGTGTTCGCCTGGTCATACTGCGACATGCCAGGACTAGACCAGTCAATAGTGGTTCATAGGCTTCCCACAAGGGAAGATGTCAAACCTAAAAAACAAAAACTGAGAAGATTTAGGCCTGACATCTTGTTAAAGATTAAGGAGGAAGTCAAGAAACTGTTAGAAGTAGGGTTCATCGAAGTATCTGACTACCCAGAATGGGTAGCAAATATAGTCCCCGTTATGAAAAAAAATGGAAAAGTACGCGTATGCGTAGACTTCCGGGACTTAAACCAAGCTACGCCAAATGATAACTTCTCCCTACCTCACATTGATGTTCTAGTAGACAACGCTGCAGGAAATCATCTCTTCTTGTTCATGGACGGTTTCTAAGGATATAATCAAATAAAAATGGCTGAAGAGGATAAGACCAAAACGACTTTCATCACAACATGGGGAACTTTCTGTTACAAAGTCATGCCCTTCGGTTTGAAAAACGCCAGGGCAACGTATCAGAGAGCCATGGTCGCAATACTTCACGACATGATGCATCGAGAGGTTGAAGTATATGTCGACGACATGATAGCCAAATCTAAGGAAGGAGAAAGCCATATAGATATCCTGAGGAAATTGTTTAAGCGATTGAGAAAATTCCAGCTCAAGTTAAACCTAGAGAAGTGTACTTTCGGGGTCACAACGAGGAAATTGTTAGGGTTTGTCATAAGCCAGGATGGCATTAAAATCGACCCCAATAAGGTAAAGTCTATATTAGGGTTACCTTCCCCACACTTCGTTAAAGAAGTAAGAAGCTTATTGGGAAGATTAAATTATATAGCTCGTTTTATCTCACAACTTACTGACAAATGCCGGTCACTTTTCCGTCTGTTGAAGAAGAACGCCACAATAGAATGGGATGACGAATGCGAAGAAGCATTCAGGACGATCAAAGACTATCTTGTAAAACCTCCGGTCTTGATAGTCCCGAAGCAAGGGAAGCCTTTATTCTTATACCTTACTATATTCCCTGAATCCATGGGATGCGTATTGGGGCAGAAAGATGACGAGGGAAGGGAGCGTTCCATATATTACCTGAGTAAGAAGTTCACAGATGGGGAACAGAGGTACTCAGAGGTGGAGAAGACTTGTTGTGCTCTAATTTGGGTCATGCATCGACTAAGGCAATACACCCTTTACTATCATATTGAGCTACTGATAAAACATGATCCCTTGAAATATTTGGCAAAGAAACCAGCTTTGATAGGGAGAATCTCTAAATGGAAAATGCTCCTATTCGAGTTTGACATCACATACATAAATCAGAACTTGATGAAAGGGCAAGCCTTAGCCGACCAATTAGCAGAACACCTTGTCGAGATAGATTCCCAAGAACTACAAGCCCAATTCCCGGATGAAAATATATTAACAGTGGAAGATATACCGGTAGAAGACTTTGGGATAGAGCAGAACCCGAAATGGAAATTGTTTTTCGATGGAGCCGCCAACGTATTCGGTTGTGGAGTTGGGGCAGTATTGATATCCCCAGACGGCACTCAATTCCATGTAGCAACAAGACTTACATTTCCCTATACCAATAATATCGCGGAATATGAAGCATGTATTCTTGGCCTCAAAATGGCTTGCCAAATGGAAATCCGCGAATTAGAAGTATACGGAGATTCGTCGCTCATCATACTACAGACAAGAGGAGAATACAAGACTAAAGACCCCAAACTAGTACCATATCATCAACACTTGACAGAGCTAATTGAAGAATTCAAGGCAATCACTTTCGCATACATCCCGAGAACTCAGAATTAGTTTGCAGATGCACTAGCAACACTAGCATTTATGATCCAGATAACAGGGGGAGCCGAAGTTTAACCAATGAAAATAGACATTGGAAGTTGGCCCACCTACTATTTAACCATTGAAAAAATACAAGATGACTAGCCCTGGTATCACGACATCATGACCTTCCTCCAAGAAAGTAAATACCCTGAAATGGCTAGCAAGAATGACCAAAGAACACTCAGAAGGTTAGCAAGCCATTTCTTACTAAGTGGGTCTGTACTCTACAAAAGATCATCTGATGCCACCTTGTTGAGATGTGTGGACAAAAATGAAGCATGCGAACTGATGAAGGAAGTACATGAAGGAGTATGTGGACCTCATATGAATGGCTACATGTTGGCCCAAAAAATCATGAGGTTAGGATATTATTGGTTGACCATGGAATCGGATTGCATAAAATATGTTAAGCACTGTCATCTGTGTCAAGTATACGCAAACCGGATAAATGCTCTGCCCAATGAGCTACACTTGTTATCAGCACCATGGCCTTTCTCCATGTGGGGAATCGACATAATTGGCCCAATCACTCCGACAGCGTCCAACGGCCACAAATTCATACTGGTAGCGATTGATTACTTCACCAAATGGGTAGAAGCTTCGTCATATGCCAATGTCACAAAAGGGGTAATAGTCCGCTTCTTGAAAAGGGACATAATAGCCCGATACGGAGTTCCTGAGTCCATCATCACCGACAATGGTACCAATCTTAACAACAAATCGATGACAGGTTTATGTCAACAATTCCACATAAACCACAGAAATTCAACTCCCTACCGACCTCAAATGAACGAGGCGGTAGAAGCAGCTAACAAGAATATAAAAAAGATCATCGAGAAAATGACAACTACTTACAGAGATTGGCACGAAATGTTACTGTTTGCTCTTATGGCTTATAGGACTTCAATAAGAACATCTATAGGAGCCACCCCATATTCATTGGTATATGGTACTGAAGCAGTGCTACTAGTTGAAGTCGAAATACCATCATTTAGAATCTTGTTAGAAACTCAGCTAACCAAATCAGATTGGGTAAAGAAGAGGCTTGATCAGTTGAATCTGATTGATGAAAAAAGACTTACCGCACTATGTCATGGCCAGTGTTACCAACAAAGGATGGCCCGAGCGTTTAACAAGAAAATGAGGCCCCGATACTTCAAAGAAGGGGATCTGGTGCTAAGGAAGGTTCTCTCTAATGCCCAAAACTCTAGAGGAAAATTCACCCCAAACTATGAAGGCCCCTATGTGGTGAAAAAGGTTTTGTTAGGAGGTGCTCTGATACTGACTCAGATGGATGGTCCGAAATTGAGAGACCCCATTAACACAGATGCTGTAAAGATGTACTATCCTTAGGCAAGGGAATTGAAATTTTGCTAATGTTTATGAAAGCCAATGTTCGATACAAATTTCGTTGAATCGAGTTTTTACTTTTTACAAGCAAAGTTAATATCCCTGAATGGTCAATAATCCAAATCAATTCACACCACAACAAATACTCCTAAACACATTACCCACCACTTCGCCAATGAAAGATAAACACTAAAATGATAATGAATCTCAATATATTTGGTAATATAGTTCTATCTACTTTTGAGCATTAAAACATAGTGCATTAGTAGGGTAACATTACTGTCAAAAGAGCTGTGTGTACATAAGAAAGGAAGCACATCAAGATTTTCAACCTCGTGTCAAGATAAGAAAAAGTAAAGCAGAAGCAAACCAGCACGAAGGTTCGGTTGTTTGGTTGCTATCCACGATAAACTGGCAAGCATATTAAAATAAATAACTGTCATCATATCATGAAAGGCATCACATCATTTAGCTCAGTCAGTAGAAAGCATATTCAGAAGCATAAGATGAGTCAGCCCATAGGGGGCACTTTTTGAGACATTCTATCATAGGTTAGTCAGCCCATAGGGGGCACTTTCCTAAATATTTGTTCTCAAGGTCAGCCCATAGGTGGCACTTTTTGAGACATTTCTATCATAGGTTAGTCAGCCTATAGGGGGCACTTTCCTAAAACATCTGTTCTCAAGGTCAGCCCATAGGGGGAACTTTTTGAGACATTCTATCATAGGTTAGTCAGCCCATATGGGGTACTTTCTTAAAATATATGTTCTCAAGGTCAGCCCATAGGGGGTACTTTTTGAGACATTCCATCATAGGTTAGTTAGCCCATAGGGGGCACTTTCCTAAAACATATGTTCTCAAGGTTAGCCCATAGGGGGCACTTTTTGAGACATTCTATCATAGGTTAGTCAGCCCATAGGGGGCACTTTCCTAAATATCTGTTATCAAGGTTAGCGCATAGGGGGAACTTTTTGAGACATTCTATCATAGGTTAGTCAGCCCATAGGGGGCACTTTCCTAAAACACATGTTCTCAAGGTCAGCCCATAGGGGGCACTTTCCTAAAACACATGTTCTCAAGGTCAGCCCATAGGGGGCACTTTTTGAGACATTCTATCATAGGTTAGTCAGCCCATAGGGGGCACTTTCCTAAAACATCTATTCTCAAGGTCAGCCCATAGGGGGAACTTTTTGAGACATTCTATCATAGGTTAGTCAGCTCATAGGGGGCACTTTTTGAGACATTCCATCATAGGTTAGTCAGCCCATAGGGGGCACTTTCCTAAAACATCTGTTCTTAAGGTCAGCCTATAGGGGGTACTTTTTGAGACATTCCATCATAGGTTAGTCAGCCCATAGGGGGCACTTTCCTAAAACATCTGTTCTCAAGGTTAACCTATAGGGGGCACTTTTTGAGACATTCTATCATAGGTTAGTCAGCCCAAAAGGGGCACTTTCTTAGACTCCCTCGATTAGTCAGCTCATAGGAGCACTTTTCGGAGGTATTTTTCCAAAGAGTTGCTAGTCTAACCAGACGCTTCTATTGACAAGTAGCCAGCTCATAAGGGAGCTTCCTAAGATAATCTTCTTTTCAAGGTTGCTAGTCTGATAAGACGCCTCCTATCATCATTTCTTCTACACTCCTAAACAATGCTTGAGATGTTTCCTATCGCCAATTAGTCAGCCCATAAAGCACTTTTCGGGGAGGGAACATTACTCTAAATTGTTAGGACCATTCAAAATCGTGGGATTATTAACTTTTGGAGCATTTTCCTGCCAAAAACCAAATTCCAGATAACCAGCCAAACCAAGGCGTTATTTATTTAAGAGGCAAAAAATGACGTATTTCTTATCTTTGTAGTTAAGTTTTTCAAACTTTACTACAAAGAGGGGCAGCTGTAAACACTCCATTTTTGCCCTAGGAATAAATAATAATTAATAATAATCAATTTTCAAAATTTTCCAATTTTTCTCTAATTTAGCAAAAATAATAAAAATATTCAAAAAAATAAAAATAAATAGGAAAACACATCAATTTTGAAAGATGATTTTAGAAATGGCAATAATAAGGAATAAATAATTTTTACAAATTTTTGAAATTTCAAAAAATAAAAAATCGCATTGCATATATGCAATTTGCGAAATAAACAAAATCAGGAAAATGGGCTAGCTCAGCTGGTCCGAGCCGTGGCTAAGTGGGTGCGTACAGGTACGAGGTCGCGGGTTCAAAACGCGGGGGAAGCAGTTTCCACGTTTTGCGATTTTTTCATTTACCCAGGACACGTGGCAGCATTTGATTGGCTGGAGGGAACGCACGCGCCGGGCGCGTGATCGTCTTCAACCTCGGTCCGAGATCGCCGGTGAGGGAAAAAATTCGAATTTCGGCCGTTTCGATTCGATTTTTTGCACAAATCCAACAGATCTTCAACATAATTGAGATAAACATCATCCAATTGGAATAAAATCTCAACAAATCAAAGGATTTACACGAATTGGAGTTGGATCATTTAACCGTCGATCTGATTCGCCTCGATCGGGGGAAATCTGAGCTTATCCAACTCGATTTCGAGAGCCTATAAATAGAGGAGGAGGGGAGGAAGCCAAAACACAGATAAAAAGCGAGAGAAAGTGAGAGAAAAGAGTGAATCGGAGACCACCAGAGGAAATCGAAGCCGCGACTGCCGATCAGGAGCTAAGTAACCACTAGGAGGCGTTTCTGGAGCAAATCACCGCCACCATTGGATTCCTCACCCTCGATAACCTAGGATTCGACACCTCACCCGCTGCAAAAGGCCGCCAAAATGCCGTCAACGAGCACTCCTCGCCGTCGTGTCCAACTGATCCGACCCAACCCGCTTCGACCCGATTCGACTCGACCGACTCAACCCGCGTACTAACCTGGATCTAGGTAAGTCGGATTTTCCGGATTTTTTCGAATTTTATTTATTTTATTTATTTGATTTATTATTTTCTTATTTATTTATTAATTTGTTATTTATGTGTTATTTATTTATATTTTATTTATATTTCCATAAATAGGAAAATGTTAGAAATTAGATTTTTTTTAGGATTTAATAATTTTAAAAAATAATAAAAATAAAAATAAAAAAATAATAAAAATGTAGAGAATAATAATAAAAATATTATAAAAATAATAATAAAATTTTAGATTTTAAAATAGGATAGATAATAACTTAAGATAAAATTTTTAACAAAAATTCACAAAAATTATGAAAAATTAATAAAAAATCATAAAAAATAATAAAAAACTATAAAAATCATGAAAACTCATAAAAATTATAAAAAATGTAGAAGAATGAGAAAAAATCATAAAAATTACAAAAAATCATAAAAAATTCAAAAAATTATAAAAATGAGTTTTATCACTTAGAAAAATCATTTTCTCAAATAAATCCAAAATTGATGTTTTCCCTAAAAATTATTTTCAAAAATCGAATTATTAAGATTAGGCTTAGATTTTTTTAGAAATATCCCAAAAATGTTAAAAACATAAATCAAAAGAGATTTTGAAATTAAAATTCACAAACCCACTAAATCTTTTCAGGAAAAGCGAACTACGGTTTGTTTGATCCTAAATAGCAGGTACGTAGGCACCCGTTTGGGTCAACCTATGAAATGAAATAAAAAATCATTTTTTCAAATAACTCATTCAAAAACACAAAGCAATAGAAACAAAATAAAAGACATTTCTAGATAGAGATAATTTTAGGAGATTAGGTGGTAACCGTAAGGTTTTAATAGGTTAGCCTCCGAACTTAGAAACTCTGGTTTTCCTTTTTCTCTTTTCACCAAAAACGAGAAGAGGAAATCATGACGACTAGTGGTCCAAATTAAGACCAATCCGCTCCTTTAGTCTTAATTCAATCTTTCCCAACAACAGTTGGGTGGCGACTCCAAAATTAAACGAAGTTCCTAACTCAAGTCGAGGATCTATATTAGATGAGCATAGGGTCTAGTCTAGATCGGATTAGGAATGGGAAAATTCAAAATTAGACTCGACAGTATTCACTCACCTTGATCATTTTCGTGAATGCAGGGAGCCCCTCTTCTTCCTCTTTCTCTACCGTAGTGTTAAGTTCTTCAATTGAGATCTTGTATTTAGGGTCATAAATTCTCCCAGAGCGAGTGATTCCTCCTACGATGGGGGGTCTTTCCTATTCAAGGGTCTGATAGTCGAATGGTGCTGCCTTATACCTTTTTAAAGGTATTGGGACATTGAATACATATATCTTCTTTGGGATTTGCACTTCAGTAACCTATCCCTCATAGCACTTTATGACTATCGACATAGGGTCCGATTTTATCATGTTTATGGACTCCTCTTTTTCCTTTGGTAAGTTATCTTCTTTCTCAAATTCGGGCCCCCACCCACTAGGTAGCCCATACTTAATTTGGGTGAAAGACTAATTCACTAGATACTCGAACCTCCCATGTAATTCGCCTAAGGTACCGACTGTTGGGTCTCCGGTTAACCACCTCTTCTTGATCTATGATTCGGGGGTTTTTTCTAAGACTTGGCATGGACGACTTTCTTATTGCACTATTATTTTCTGCTATTTTGGGGACTCTTTTGATTTGGAGTCCAGCTCTTCAGATGTAATCATATTGACGGTAGGCTTGTGGTTGGGCAGTGGGTTAGTATTAACATTAGGTGCCGGTGCGTTGATAAAATCTAACTGCACTATTCCGGCGTCAATCAGGTCTTGAATCTTGTTTCGAAGCCTCCAGCATCTGTCTGTGGAATGCCCCTCTTGTCCCATGTGGTAATCACACTTGAGGTTTGGGTCAAAATTCCTTGGCTTGTACTGGTCGCTGGGAATTTCAAAGCTGATCAAATTGTTTGCTCGTAGCCGAGTAAAGACCTGGCTGAGCGAGATCGGTATTGGAGTGAATTTCCTTATGACCCTAGTAGCCTAGGCATGATTCATTGGTGACCGCTAGATTGGGGCATTTGTGGTTTGAAATGTTACACAGGACCTAACCTTGCCAACTCTACCGGAATTAATTGTGCTGACGGTGGATTTCTTGGCTTTATTACCTCTCACGGGCCTTTGAGATGATGCAACTCTAGGATGGTCGATTGGCTGGAGTCTCCCTAATGTAATGGCATTCTCGATTCGGCACCTTGCTACCACCACCTCTACGAAACTAGATGATGTTTGGCCTACTAGATGTGAGAAGTAAGTCTTCTCCAGAGTGTTGACAAAGATGAATGTTAACTCTTTATCAGAAATTAGGGTTATTACCGTAGCGGATTGAGCTCTCTAGTGCTGGGCATATTCCTTAAAGGATTCACCATGTTTCTTTCGGAGGCTTCTTAGATCCATTACCTAAGGGGTGACTTCGATATTGAATTTGTATTGGTTATAGAATGCCTAGGTGAATCTTTCCCAAGTGTTAACTTGGCTGAAGTCCAAGTGTGCATACCAGACGAGGGCGACGCCTGTGAGGTTATCTTAAAAGGTCTGGACCATGAGTTAGTCATATTGGGCATATTTTCTCATCTTCTGCATATACAACCTTGTATGCATCTTGGGGTATCCAGTGCCGTCATATTTTTCGAATTCTGGGGTTTTGAATTTCTCTAGATAAGCTCCTTCCCTATATACTGGTAGGCTGGTGATTTCGGCCTGCTCAAAGTTGTCAGGTCCTTCTAAAGTCTTCATCTTGTCATCTAGTTGCTGGAAAAGCTTTCTCTCCATCTCCTTTTGCCTATCTTCCATTTCCCTTTTTATATCATCTGAGGTCAGACTGAGGTTGACTCTTGGTTCATACTCGAATGCTGGGTTGAGGTGGGAATTGATCTCCTTATACTATGGAGGTTGACCTTCTATTGCCTTTCCTTTTTTAGCCCCTGAATGCTCTTCCTAAGTTGGTTGGGTGGCCAATGCTCTTAGTTAGGAATTAGACTTGTGTAACCAATTGTTGGATTGTTTGTTCTAAGGATATAATCCTTGGATCTGAGGCAGTATCAGCGTTGGCATTGTTGCGGTTGTCGCTATTGTTGCCACTATTTGCCAGTTTGGTCTTAGAGTGGGTGTGGATTGGGTTCGTTGGAGGGTTCGGTTGTTTGGGAGCTATCTTTAACACTTGGGTTCGCATGTTTTTTAGTTTTGATGTATGTATGTAAATATGATGCATGTATCACATAGATGCTTGAAAGAAAAAGAAAGGGGCCAACAATTGATTAATGAAATAATACTGAAACTTTATTAATATTTGGAAATTTGGAGTTCGATACTTAAAACATGAAAAAAAAGGAAAAATACAATGCTAATCTAGTTCCTTGTCTTCTTCTTCTTTGGCTTTGTAGGTGCCAGTTCTCTATTGATGATAGCTTCTAATTCTCTGACTCTAGCCTAGGTCTTCTCCAGTTGAGCTTCCAAGGCTTTAGTCCTTTGATTAGACTCTTTAAACTTGCCTTTCCAGACGTCCTTCTTGAGGTCTGTAGCTTCAAAGTATACTTCCATTCGGGCCTTGACTTGCTCTATGTAGGTTTTTAGTTCTGGATCTACATTGTTTGGCACGGGTTGTGTGACATCCGAGACTTGGTATGCCCTTTCTCCCATCTGATATAGTTGGTGGATCACGAAATCTTTGGTGGCTTGATGTTTGCCCACTTCACCGTCCAAGTCTCTGAGGTCTATGTTGGGGCTCTCAATCCGGGCTTCCCATAGGGCTTTGACCTCTGCCAACTTAGCAATCTTTTTAGCCACTAGTAGACTTGGATCCTAGTATTCAAATGTGATTCCCTCCAACGATAGCCTATAGACTATATCTTGGATGGTACCAAACTGACAGACCATCGAGTTTGGATGATAACCTGTGCACCCATTGATACCAATTAAAGGAACAGCCTAAAAGTTCTTGCGGGTTAGGATGACCTTGTTACAGCAACTCCGTCTAGCAGTCCAAAGGATGTCATTGGCATTGAAGCCCTTGAGTACTTTTACCTAATTGTGGCTGGTAAGATTGTCAGGTAACTTTATCCTTTCTATGCAGGAGTCTACGAGATTTACTTGCCGAGTTAGTGATTTCCGGACCATGTTCAACTCGAAACATTTGAAGTGGCTTACGAACCATATTAAGATGAGGTTAATGTTTAAACGGAAAATTCCATGACCCTTCTTTTTGACGAAATTCAAGTTACGGATCTGTTCAACTAGTAAGGTTGGTATATAAGACTTCCCTTCTAGAAATTGGGCCACTAGTTCTGCAACCCTATAGTGGATGTGAAAGATCTCGGTAGGGAAGAGTATGGTTGCAAATGCTGTCAGGATGAAAGCAGAAACCCTTATCTATTTATAACTCTTAGGATCCCCACATAATATATCTTTCCTGTTCCCATCATCATTCCTAGCTATGAACCAGGCTTCCAATTCATCCATTCAGAGGCAATATCCATTGCAGTTTCCGAAGGCCTAGTTGATCGTTGTCCTGTGAACACCTAGAAGTTTATTGAAAATACCGGCCGACCTGGCTTCAAGATCTGGCACATATACCCCGTTGGTAAGTGATGGAGCCTGCAGAAGTTGGGTATATTCTTCTAGGGTTGGTGTAATCTCATACGGCTCAATAAAGAAAGTTGTGGGCTTAATTTCCTAGAGGTGTAAGATAGCCCAAATCAGAAGTAGGTTCATTTCCATCTTCATTAGTGATAAAATGGGCCCTATCTTTTCTTAGATGAAGGCTTATTCCTCAAGGTCATACAAAGTAAACCAATGGTCTAGTACCAATTTTGGATCTAAAGGTTTATAGACCCGTATTTCCTTGTAGTGGAGACAGTCGATTGTGGGACTAGCCATCTATTATAATAGAAACTTCTAATCACACACAAAATTTTTACAAGTGATGCTGTTACAAGTAAATGTATCTGAACTCCAAAAAAGAACAAAAGAATTACATCATTAATCAATTGTTAGCCCATGACTTCATGTATCCAGATAGGTAGGTTCTAATAGGTCCCCAAGCTCTATGGCCTCTTGCATTCTCGAAGAAATGGATCTTGGGCCATATCGAAGCATTGGGTGGGGTAACCTAATTAGCCCCGAACAGTGATCATATCACTTTGCCTGGAACCTACACAATGGCTCCCCGTTCTAGGGTCCTAAGACGACCTAGGTCTGATTGTATCCAAGCACACGATATGCATGCACGCAAACTCAACAGTAGTAAAAATAAATAAACTGTAAACTTCATTAGATCCTTGAAAGGTTAGTATCAGTGATATCTCACAGTATAACAATTAAAAGACAGTTGAAAATGGTGATTTCAGAAAGTTCAGGTGGTTAGCTTATTCACAGGTCTCCAACGGAGTCGCCATCCTGTTGAGTCCAATTTTTAAATTTTTTATTTATATTCCTAATCTGATTTATATTAGATCCTATGCTCACATAATATAAATCATCGACTTGATCTAGGAATTTTATTATTTGCTTGGAGTCGCTACTCAACTAAAGTTGGGAAAAATTATTGAATTAGAATTAATTGAGCGGATTAATTCTAATTTGGACAATTGGTCGACGAAATCTTCTCTTTTTATTTTGATAAATGAAAAAGAAGAAAGGAAAAACCAAAGATTCTCGACTTGGGGGCTAATTTATTAAAATCCTAAAGTTATCACCTTATCCTTCTGAAACTTGGACCATATTCTGATATCTTTTTTTTTTATTATATTTTATATATTTTTAAATTTTTGATACATATTAAAAAAATATTAAAACAACTCATACTACTTTGGAAAACAATTTTTTTTTTATTTCTTTTTTAGAGTTGCTCTATAAGGGTGCCTACGTACCTGCTATTCAAGATCAAATAAACTTTTTAACATTATTATTTATATTTTTTTAGAATGATAAATTTCTAATAAAATAAATATCTAAGTAAAATAAATAAAATATACAAAAAAAAGATAAAATAAATAATAATAAAAAATAAAAAAATCAACTTACTTAGGTATAGGTCTCGGTTTGCGGGTTGGGTCGGATCGGGTCAAACTGGGTCAAGTTAAATCGGTCGGAGGGTTCTCGTTGGTAGTGTTCCGGTGGTTTTTGAGGGCATTTGAAGGTAGCTTCCAAGCCTTTCGAGGGTGGGTAATCTAACTGTGGTGGTGGATTTCTTTAGAAATGCCTCCAGGTTGTGGTTTTTAGCTTGATCGACGGTCGCGGCAAGGGAATACTCCGGCGAGCTTTGAAACCTTGTGTTTTCTCTCTTTTTTTCTCTTCTGATGTGTGCTTTGGCTTCTTCACGTCGAGCTCTATTTATAGGCATAAAAAATCAAGCTGGATAAGCTTGGATTTCCTCCGATTAGGACAAATCGTATCTTGGTTAAAAAACCCATATATGATTTTCTTTGATTTGTGTAAATCTTTGATTTTGTTACGATTTTATGCTAATTGGATGATGTTTATCTCATTTTAGTTAAAGATTTAGTGGATTTGTGCAAAAAAAAAATAAATCGAAATGGTCGAATTCCAATTTTTTGCGGCCGGCAAGCATTTTGGACGGAGGTTGAAGACGATCACGCGCCCGGTGTGTGTGCTCCCTTCGTCCAATCAGGTGCTAACATGTGTCCCAAGTAAATGTAAAAAATTGCAAAATGTGGAAATGCCTCCCCTGCGATTCAAACTCGCGACTAAGCCCCCACCTCTCGTGCGCACGAGGCTATGGTTCGAAACAGTTAGGCTGGCCTACTTCTCAGTTTTTTTAATTATAGCAAATTACATATATGCGATGCAATTTTTATTATTTTTATATTATTTTGAAATTAAAAAAATTTACAAAAATTATTTAACTTCTTTTGTTGTTATTTCTATCATTATTTTCAAAAAATGATATACTTTTCCTATTTTTTTGAATATTTTTTCTTTATTTTTGCTAAATTAGAAGAAAAATTAAAAAATGGAAAAAAATTGTAAATTAACTATTATTAATGATTAGGGGCAAAAATGAGGTGTTTACATTTTTTTTTTATCTCAGAATTTGATTTGTTTATCAGTAATGCATTGATTTGTCAATCCATTGCATTTGTATAGAATCATGTACGTAGTATGTATCACTAGTTAACATATCATGCCTTTTTTAGGATGAGTGGTTGGTCAATAGTGGTTGAAGATTGATGGAATCAATAGTGGATTAGAGAAGGCGAAACTGGCTGTAGAGAAGATGGTGGAGTTATTTAAGAGGACCGGTGAAGCTTTGATAAAGAAGTGAGTTGAAGTAGGAAAGTCTTGAAGCTTGGGTTGAACTTTGCTGGATGTGACAAAATGTGATGATTGTTGTGGTAGCTGTAGAAATGTTGATTTTTTTCAAAGGTGAGATCAAGAATGCTGGCGATTTGTCATTATTAAGCATTCAAAAGAGTCCAATATTATCAACTGTCAGTACAATCTCTGAAAATTTCGGACTTAACTTTATATATAGAAGAAGGAAGCTTCATGGAGATACCATCATCCAAGAAGGGGTGATAATAAATATTAAAAAAATTGTGATCTTTTGTTTTCTATTAGTTCCAGCACTCCCTCACTAGAGGTAAATGGGCATCCAGAAGTCTGCCCAACTAAATAGGGAATAGGTGGCAATACTGCAACTAACATGCCCTTTGTCACTCTTGACAAGCAAAGTAAGGGACTTAAGTTGGAAGTTGTAAATGAATGCATGGTTCCAAAGGAAACTGGATACTATGAACAACCCTTTATTGAAATGCAAAAGATTACAGTCATAGATAGTGCAAATGGATAGTTGGTCATCAAAATCTAATATAGATCTTGTTTCAACTTCTTTGAAAGTTGGTACTGAAGAAATTGGTGAATGTTCATCTTCCAGCATAATAATGATGGAATTGAGGGATGATGTTCCTTTAAGTGAAAAGGAATTGTGCACTTCCATTCTTAGAAGCCATAGGTTGTTGAAGAGATTTCGATCACCCCCAAATTGTACTATTGCAGACAGTGAAAGCCCCAGCACTAGTTGCTCAAATTATAGGTCATGCAAAACTTGTTCTCACATAGAGGCAACAACATAGATGTTAATATGTGATTCTTGTGATGAAGCATTTCATCTCTCGTGGTGTAATTTACATTTAAAGAATGTGCAAGATGATGATTAGTTTTATCTATCTTGCACGAGAAACAAATATATAGTCATGAGGCAAACGGTTGAAAAGAAGTTTAGAAAGACTATCACTAAAGTCGGCTGACAAAGGGTTTCTGCTTCGGATGACTTAAATCCAATAGCATTAATGTTGAAGTATTCTAATTTATATAAATCAAGTGTTCGGGTTGGCAAAGGATTTTAGGTAGATATTCTTAGTTAGATGGATTCTGTAAGGAATGATGTTGACACAATTGGTGAACACCAAGAAATGGAGCCTTTGGAGTACGTTAATCTTCATGACCACTCTAACATGAGATGTAGATTCAGGGATTTCCTTGCTTTCCTCAAAGAGTAGGATTGATACTTTTTGGATGAGTGAGGTAGGGATTATAGACATTTCTAGTAATCCTTTTCAAGCTAAGGAATGAATGCCTAATATTCCTAGCTTGCTTAAGGTAAAATGAAACATTGGTCTTGAAAGCAACTTAGTTACAACATTTTGCCCCCCGATCATGATGGCAATCGATGTTCAATGCACATCTAACAAAGGAAAGCTTTGAAGGATTTATATCAAGTGGTTATCTCATTCCTTTGTGACACTATTTCAATAGTAGGGAATAATTTATTAAAGAATTGGAATTATTATTATTATTATTATTTAGCATGTTGATAGCTAACATGATCAAAAAGATGTTTCCCCTAATTTCAACCCTCTTACTGTATACATCCTACAGAAGTGCCTAAGGGTGCTAAAGTCAAGCTTGAACTCTTTCTCATTACCCAAGAAAACTATGATTACACTATACGTTTGCAATACATTGAAATATATCATACAAATGCAAATGGACGTGAAACTGATATCTTTAATGGCTGTGTCTCTTTTGTCTAAATTCAATGGCGGTTTCTCTTATGATGAATGTTCTGGTAATTCAATGTGCAAATGGAGACCATTAAGGAATTTACTAAATTTTTCTCAAAGCGTAATGGGTCTTTTCTACTACGTGATTTAAAATTATATTCACTCTTACACCTAAACTATCTCTCATATGTATTTCTTGATTTCGTATATTTTACGTGACCTTCAAGTATATATATATATTTATGAGATTTGATTAATTTTAGCGTTTCCTTTTTAACCTCCCTCCTTTCTTATTGTAAGACTAATTGATGTGCCTTAAGAATGAATCTAAGCACATAAAAACTAATTGAAAAGACCAATTAAACCAATCTCCAAAATGGCATAAAGAACAAGTTGCCAAGTGACCCTAATTTACATGAAACAATACGCTCTAAAAGATGATGTGCTTAAATGACCAAAGCACTTACACATAACAAATTGAAGCAATATCAATCAAGAACTAAGTTCACAAATGGCATGAACCCAAATCCCTTATGAATCTGAATCTGTGAAACAAGTTGCTCAAGGATTCAATTACAAGTACACAATTGCAATTGAGAATTCAATTACACAATACATAATCAAAAGGGTATGAAATCAAAATTGAATTATAACCCTAAAAATTGCGTGAATGAGATAACAAGAAGGATAAACTAATTCCTCACTAGATATTTCTCACTAGTTGGGAATTAGGATAGATTTGACGTTGTTGATATCACACACAAGAAGATTAAATCCTACTCGCCACACTTCTTTGAAGAAATGATAAGAGTTTCACATGAAAAGGAAGAGTCCCTCATGGTTTCAAGTATGAAAAAATATTGTTCAAAAGTCCCTTATAAACCTTATTTAGTAAGTATTTATACTTATTCCAATTAGGGTTAAAATGTCCAAAGATTTACACCTTATGCCACTAATGTGGCCGGTTCTAATTAATCCATAATACAAGAAAATCAAAATGTCCCAAAAATGATTACAAAGTGACCGATTCAAAAATAAAATAACAAATACAAAGATGGTCTTCAAAGAGCCAGTTCTTCAAGTCAATTGAGTTCATCGTAGGCTATTGGATGTGAGATTGATGATGTTCCTAATTTGATTAATAGTGTAGGTTATTTGGCATCCTGTAAAGACTGATCACTATATCTGCTATAATACAATTCAAATATTATTAGATAAGGAAATATATACATGTGAGCAATTTGGATCATACATCCAAATCAGGTTCCCTGACTATCGAGATCGCAAGATAGATTCCCATCATCTCCTTGGGCCTCTAAAAGATTTGCCCTCAAATCTAGAGGGTCATTTCTTGGACTAAACCCGGATGCCTTTGTAGCCTTGATTACCCAATTGTTAGAAGAAACAGAAATAGTCCTGATTTGCTCTTGAAAACTGTGCACTTCTAATGGAGACATAGGTGTCAATACTATTTGAGACCCTTCCTTCCGAAACATGTAAGTGTTTCTGAATTCGTCATGTAACACCTTTCTATCAAACATCCATGGTCTACCCAATAGCAAATGAAAGGCATACATGAGAATCACATCACAAAGTATCTCATCATGATATTTCTTTCCTACATTCATTGACACCTTTGCCCTTTGTGTAACACGTGTACTATCTCGATTGTCCAACCAATGCAAATTATAAGGACTAGGATATGGATTAGTGGATAGTTGTAATTTGTTTACTAATGCAGCAGATATGACATTAGTGTAACTACCACTATTAATGATTAGTACACAAAGGTTACCTCTGATCTTGCAAGAAGTGTAGAGTATGTTCTCCCTCTATTTGTTCCTAGCATTAAGAGATATAGTCATAACCATGTGCAACACATTAATAGGTAAATATAGTTCACCTATTCCTTCCTCATGTGTCTCAATGTTTTGATCATCATAGTATTCCTGCAATGCTATAAATAGGTCTGTAGGCTTGACAGGTTCTTTTTCATCCTCTTCTTCTTTTCCAATACCCTCTATAATTGTTATGTCTCTCTTATTAGGACACTGTGCAGCCATATGCCCAAATCCCATGCATTTAAAGCATTTAACTTGGCGCATTTTCCCACTAGTTGTTCTTGGTACAACCTGCCTAACATCAGGTTTTATTACCTCTTTACCCTTCCCAAAAGTCATTTTCTCCCTGTCTATGCTGGGGGTAACTTTGTTCACTGCCCTAACAGGTTCACCTACTCTTTTTGGCCCACCTAACTGACCATCAGCTCCTATGGGCCTAGTAGTAGCATTAGGCTTGCTACTAATAACCCTGAATAGATTATATTGCCTCTACCTTTCCACTTTCAAGGTTAACTGTATAGCCTCATCAAGTGTACTATATCTCTGTAGCTTAACTACACATGCAATCTCATATTTTAACCCATATATAAAGTGTGCTAGGGTTTGCTCTAGAGGCTTTACTGACTCACATCTAATCATTAGGGTTTCAAATTCCTACACATAATCATCTACTGTTTTGCCTTCTTATCTCAAGGTTTGAAGACTTATAAACAGTTCCTACCTATAATGTTTAGGAATGAACCTCTTCCTCAAAACCCTTTTCATATCTCTCCAGGTATGAATTTCAGCCTCTTTATCCCTCCACTTGCCGATCACCAATTTTTTTCTACCACAAGGTGGCATACCCTATGAATTCAACAGCAGCAAGTCGAACTCGGGTGTTATCATCTATCTCATAGCATTTGAAAAGGCCCTCAACCTTATCCTCCCAGTCCAGATAGTCATCTGCTAAACCCCTACCATCAAAAGAAGGCATCTGGAGCTCCACATACTCTAAGCCCTTGGGTAGCCTGAAATCTTTATTTGGGTAAGGATTGACCCCAAAGTTATCATCCCTTTCCTCCCTATAGGGATGATGATCTCCTTCCATTATTCTTCCTAAGTTTCCTCTTCCTACTACTCCCTCTCTCTGGATGTTTTGTGGAGTTACTCTTGGTGGTGCCTGAGGAATTGCCACTAGTGGTTATAGCATTGTCATCCTGTCAATCTTTGTTGCTAGTGTAGCAACAATAGTAGTAAGGTCCTGAAGTTGTTCTTCCAAGGTTCTTTTACCTGCAATATGATACCCTATCCTCCACCAACCTGGCTATTGGCCTCATTACCAATCTCCCTACTTACACCATCATTCAACATGCTTGTGATTTGTTGAAGTATAATCTCACAACTTGCAGCACACTCCCTTTACAAAACTATGTCATAATAACATGTTTAGATAACAACAACACACACACACACTTGTACACCCTACGATGCAACAAGTCACCCAAAACAATAAATACTTCTTGACACTTTAAGTATAGTCAATTAAATGAAGCACAAATAATTGCTACCAAGTAGTTAAGATATTAAATTCAACTAAACAAGTGTTTAAGTAATGAGTCTCATTAACCTTTACACTTAAATGCTTGTTTTTGAATTTAAACTTCACTACTAAACTTCCCTTTCTTGGTCACAGTTTCACACTCACACTTTGTGTTAATGTGCAGCACCTTACACCACATACAATCCTTCAAAACCACACTGCCACACACACTACATACATTCATGGTGCAACCCTTCAATCACCACTACACACACAACAATTTACATTGCCATTTACACTACATACACACACGGTTCAACCCTTTAAACAACAATAACATTTCAAAATATAACACTTCCTTGCCACAACACTTCACGTTGCAACTCACACCGTAATCCATATGCAAAGGCAGCAAACAATAATTCAAATAACTCCACTAAATGTAACCTTTTCCATAAAAGGTAAGACAATTCAAATTCAAACAACACTCCTTAATGCTACTCAATAACTACTTCAAGTTAATGGGTGTTTGAATTTAAATGATTTCCTTTTTTTCCACACAATGCTATCTAAAAATTGCAAACACATTACTCAATTTCCGAAATCCTCTACACAATTCAAAATCACACTCTTCTAAGCTTCAAATTTCACTTCCTTCAAATGATCACAACGATCACTTCCCCTTAATCACTCACGACCAACTCAAGGAGACAAGGAATATTGCAAGTACTCCACGTCTACAGCAACAAGTATAGCACCTCAACAACACAATCAAATAATTTAATTTCCAATTCCACAATTTAGATCAAGGTGCTAAAATCAAGAACCCTGGTTTCCAAATTCACAGTTACATAAATCCCTTCTGACAACTAAAGCCCTGATACCAAAAAGATGATGTGCCTCAAGAATGAATCTAAGCACATAAAAACTAATTGAAAGACTAATTAAACCAATCTCCAAAATGGCATAAAGAACAAATTGCCAAGTGACCCTAATTTGCTTGAAACAACACGCTCCAAAAGATGATGTGCTTAAATGACCAAAGCACATACACACAACAAATTGAAGCAATATCAATCAAGAACCAAGTTCACAAATGGCATAAACCTTAATCCCTTATGAATTTGAATTTGCAAAACAAGTTGCTTAAAGATTTAATTACAAGTACACAATTGCAATTGAGAATTCAATTACGCAATACACAATCAAAAGGGTATGAAATCAAAATTGAATTATAACCCTAAAAATTGCGTGAATGAGATAACAAGAAGGATAAACTAATTCCTCACTTGATATTACTCACTAGTTGGGAATTAAGATGGATTTGACGTTGTTGATATTACACACAACAAGGATCAAATCCTACTCACCACACTTCAATCAAGAAATGATAAGAGTTCACGTGAAAATGGAGGAGACCCTCACGGTTTTCAAGTTTGAAAAATAATGTTCAAAAAGCTCCTTACAAGCCTTACTTAGCAAGTATTTATACTTACTCCAATTAGGGTTAAAATGTCTAAAGATTTGCGCCCTATGCCACTAATGTGGCTGGTTCTAATTAAACCAAAATATAAACAAATCAAAATGTCCCAAAAATGATTACAAAGTGACCGGTTCAAAAAGAAAAATAACAAATACAAAGATGATCTTCAAAGAGCCAATTCTTCAAGTCAACTGAGTTCATCGGGGACCATTGGATGTGAGTTCGATGATGTTCCTAATTTGATCAATAATGTAGGTTATTTGGCATCCTGTAAAGACTGATCACTATACTTGCTATAATATAATTAAAACATTATTAGATAAGAAAATGGATACATGTGAGCAATTTTGGATCATAAATCCAAATCAGGTTCCCTAACTATCAGGATCGTAGGGTAGATTCTCATCAACCTTCCTCTATATAAGTAATGCCTCCATAGCTTCAAAGCTAGTACTATAGTTACTAATTCTAAGTCATGAGTTGGGTAATTTTTTTCATACAACTTCAATTGTCGAGAAGCATAAGCTATTACTTGATTACCTTGCATTAATACACACCCCAACCCTTGAATTGAAGTATCACTATACACTATAAACTCTTCTCCACTCTTGGGCAAAGTCAAAATTAGCGTTGACACAAGTTTCTCTTTAAGCATCTGAAAACTGGCTTCACATCTGTCATCCCATTCGAACTTCACATTCTTCTCTGTTAATCTGGTGAGAGGAGTTGCTATTTTGGAAACCTTTTTTAAATGTCCTATAGTAGCCTACTAGACCTATAAAGTTTCTTACCTTTGTAACTATTTTTAGTTTGTGCCAGTCTATTATCGCTCTCACCTTTTCTAGGTCTACAGATATCCTATCCCTATTAACCACATGACCCAAGAAGACTACTTATTATAGCTAGAATTCACATTTATTGAATTTGACATACAACTTCTCGTCTTATAACCTACCCAATACCAGTCTCAAGTGTTTTTCATGCTCCTCAATGCTTTTAGAGTATATCAGGATATCGTCTATAAAGATGATTACAAATCTATCCAGAAAATCCCTAAATACTCTATTCATTAAATCTATGAATGTAACTAGTGCATTCGTTAGTCCAAAGGGCATTTATTAGAATCTCGTAATGCCCATACTTAGTTCAGAATATTGTTTTCTGGATGTCCTCTTCTTTGATTCATAGTTGATGGTAGCCTAATCTCAAGTCTACTTTGGAGAACACTTGAGCTCCTTGCAATTGGTCTAATAGGTCATCTATTATAGAAAGAGGATATTTGTTCTTGACTATGACCTTGTTTAACTCTTTGTAGACTATACAAAGTCTCATGCTTCCATCCTTTTTTTTTTCACAAATAGGACTGGTGCACCCTAAGGAGAGATACTAGGTCTTATAAAACCATTATCTTGTAGCTCCTATAATTATTTCCTTAGTTCTTCTAATTCCATTAGTGCCATCCTATAGATTAGTTTTGATATAGGTATTATACCTTATACCAAGTTGATGTTGAATTCTATTTCCCTAGCTAAGGGTAAACTAGGAAGATCTTTTAGAAACACCTTAGGAAATTCCCTCACTATCAGTACTCCTTCTATCTTAACTTCTTCACTAGCTTCAATAGATATAGTTGCTAGTACACTTTTTCTCCACATCTCATAAGTAGGTAATCTAGTGGGTCTCTACACTTCTAACTTGTATTTAAAATATCTATCCCTTGGTATATTAAACTGCACCACCATGTTGTGATAGTTAATAGTGGCATGATGTTTTGACAGCCAGTTGACACCTAAAATAATGTCAAACTCTATGATTTCTAATATTAAGAGGTCTGCTGGCATCACCCTTCTATGTATTTCTATTATCACTCCTCTACATATCCTACTTATTCTTTTTCCTACTCCCAAAGGAGTACTAATAGCTAGGTAGTCATTCATGTTTTCAACATTTAATGCACATGCACATACAAAATTCTCAAACACACAAGACATAGATGCACTAGTATTGAACAATACATATGCATTGCAGAAGTATACTGAAAACATACCTGCAATCATGGTTGTCAAAATTGCGATTTTATGTAGAATCGTGAAGGGGTCCGTAGAATCGAAACGTAGAAACGGAACGTAGAAACGTAAGTTTCTACAACCTATGTAAAATAACTTTCAAATATTATAAATTTATTTACAATAGTCATTAAAAATATAATTAATAATAGAAATAAGGAAATTAAGTATTTATTTTAGCCATAAATTACATATTTGCAGTAAAAGTCATAATATAGATAATTGAGCATAAGTTGTATAATATAAATATTTTATTTCTAAAATGATAAATCATGTATAAAACTAGTTTCACCTAGTTCTATATACAAAAACTAAAAGATAATAGATAAAATTTAAAAATCAATTGTGACTTTAAGAAATTATTAATAAATAAAAATTGATAATGAAGATATACCATTAAAAAGGAGTAATATTAAAAAATGACTAAAAGTACATAATAAAGAAGATACTATAACAAGAAAACCTTCAAAATTATATATTACTAGGTAAAGTTATCTACCATTTATTTTATTTACTATTACAAAAATATTAGTTAAAATAAGGAAAGTTGCAGCAATCAAACATAAGTGCTTTAATACGAACATGATCACAAATAGGAATAAGAAGACTAATAATTGACGAACACAAACACAAAGACTTCAATGCAACGTAACACACTGATAAGAGATGAGTGATGACTGACAAACATGTCGGGGTATGACTCATATTTTTGCTACGACAGGAAAGTACGGGGGTCCAGGGAAGCCGCCCCGGCGGGGGTTTCAAGGGGGCAGCGCCCCCTGGACGCCAAAGGGCTTTAAACAATTAAGCCCACGGTTGTTTATTAAAAGTTTAGGCTTGGATAAGAAAACACGAAGAAAAATGTTTTTGGAAGGAATAAGGGAAGAGCACGGCCGTGTATCAAGGAAACACGCCTACGGAAGTACACACAGTTTAACACACAGTTGAAGGCACGACCGTGTGTTAAGCTTGGAAAATACTCAGAAGTACACACGGTTGAACACACGGTTGAAGGTACGACCGTGTGTTGAGCTTGAAAAATACACAGAACAGAAGTACACACGGTTCCTGGTTCGCTTCTCCTCTCTCATCGCTTTTCACTGTCTCTCTCTCACTGTTTCTCTTCAACGTACAGGAACAACAACAGCAGCAAGCTGGAAATTGCAAAGGATGTACTGGGTTGCCGATTGGGTTGGGCTGGGTTGCGCTTGGGATAATTGTGTGGAATCGGTAGAAACGTGCAGAATCGCGATTTTGAACGATTTTACTGTTCAAAATCGCGATTTTACTCCGATTTTGATTCTTTCCGATTTTGTATGCGAGTTAACTGGGATTGTATATATAAACTCGTAAAAACGTAGAATCGTACGAGTTGAAACACGATTTTGACAACCTTGCCTGCAATGTTGTCTATGTCAGGGATATCTTGGTGCTGCTGCTAGTGAATGGCAAACACTTTGGTAGGAACTCTTTGTCTGGGACCTCTTGCTTGTGGTCTACCTCCTTGTCCTCTCACTAAAGGTTTAGCTGTGTATTGAACTAGCCTTATTTGATTTCTGATTTGTCTATAAGGACAGTTGATTACCTTATGTCCCCTTTGATTACACACATGATAGAAGATTAGGGGGACTGACCTCTCAGTGCAATACCTACTAATGTGCCCAGTCTTCCCATAAGAGAAACATGCCCCATCTGGCCATATGCACGCTCTTAACTCATATTTAACATTTGGGCTTGTTGCAGTGAGTACCAAAGGCACTTGTCTAATTTGGAGAGGAGAGGCTACAACATTCGGTGTTCTGCTATGCAGCATGTGATGTCTTTTACCATTATTTTCTGCCCGTTCCACTAGAGGCAAGTCTTTTTCATAGAGCAATTGCTGCTTTACGGCTCCTCTATTCTTCTATAATCTTCTTATTCTACTCGAGGTACTTCGCTTTGTCAACCATTTCAGCATATGTATTTAGATGAAAGGCCCCTACTGCAAGTTGTAGGTCTAATTCCAAACCTCTTAAGAATCTTCTGGCTCGGGACCTATCATCATCACGTACATTTTCTAGAAGGAACTAGATGAGACGATTTAGCTTTGCCTCATACTCTTTAATTGTTCAGTTCCCTTGTTTACAGTTGTAGTATTCATTCTCAATCCTGTCTCTAGAGATATTAGGGAAGTATTTCCGATAAAATAACTCCATAAATACAACCCAATTCATGCTTTCCCCTATAAGTTTAGGAATCGAAGCCCACCATTTTGCTGCAGTTCCCTTCAGTATGAATACAACATAATTTCTTCTAGTATTTGGAAGGCAACCAATGTTTTGTCAATTTCCTGTACCTAATCCTTAGCTTCGATTGGGTCATCCACTATGAGGTTAAACTCTTTAGCCACTCTTATGATCCTATTAAAGTTGATGGGTTTGTTAGCATTCCTATGCTGTAGGACATTAGGGGCTTGGTGTTGTTGTGCCAGTAGTCCCACCAGGTGGTTTACAGTATGTAGTAGCTAAATTGTCTCTTCAACTATTTGACCTCCTCCCCCTTATGGCTATGGATTCTAAGCTTCCTCCTCGTTGGGGTTATCATGTCTAGCACCCCTTCCTACTCCTAATCCGGTGATTCTTTTTGGAGGCATTTTATTTAAAAAGAGACAACCAGATCTACTTGAGTTAATATCAGTCATGGTCAGTTTCGTAGTGTGCAAGTATATACACATATACCATTACACATGAGTCTACTCACATATATAACTTAGCAACTAAAAGAATGCAAGTAAAGTAATAATAATACAAGAAAATAATTAAATAATTAAGTAAACATCCCATATTTTACCCACTCTCTTCATGTCTCACTATCTTACGAATCAAGTGCTTAATTCCTCTAAAGATCATATCTTATACTTTATTGTTTAAAATTTATGTCTATTAATCATCACTTAGTTTTAAGGATCATTACCTAAGCTCATCAGGATCAATAACCTATGCTTTATAGATAAAAACTTAGGTCATAAGGATCATTAACCTATTCTCTATAGATTCAAACTCAAGTCTTTAAAGATCATAAACTTAAGGCTTTGATACCACCTAAGTTGTAAAACTCTAAAACCCAGACCACGTTACTGCCCGCCATGTGTTCTTATCTCACAAGAACACGTTAAGGCTCTGAATCAACTCTGATACATTTTAACTTGTAACTCCTATATAAAAGCATTTCATACATCCCCAAAATTCAAATAATTTTATAAACCATATCAAATATCTAATGTAGCGGAAGTCTTTGAACACTAAAATAATATTCTTTAAAAAATAATGTCTATTATAGTAAAATAACATAATTTTCTAAATCTTAATCACCATAATAGTGATGGTATTCTTCATCTTCCTCTCTTTGTGGTTTACCCAAACCTAAGTTATCTTTTGGGTTCTCATTTCCCTCAACACTTACATCTAAAAATATTATCCGAAGGGTGAGCTAATGCCCAATATGTATAACACGACCACATACGGATGAACAAATGTGAACAAATATCACACACATCATGCAGTACTTAAATATAGACAACCATTTCATAATACAATTTATGTCCACAAGCATTAGCCGGGTACTTATGACCCCTTAAACACATTGGAGCATGATTTGGTGATTAGAATTGCCATAATGGGCTCCACACCCATAGTGCACTTAATCCTTAAACTTGGTGATGGGAACTGCTATTACGGGCCCTATACCTATGTTCACTTAAACCACTTAATCCTGGTGATGAGAACTGCCACTATAGGCCTCACACCCATGTATACTTAAACCTCTTAACTAACATTTAACTTAGATCATTTCCAAGCACGACTTTACTAGAGACAACGTCACACAAGGATCATTAAGGTGTCCTTTAGGAGTCTGCCACTATGAGCTCTTAGGCTGAGCCAAGCACATACAACATATAACTTAAACACTTAAGCCAATTAATTTAATTCAATTAAGTTCAATGCATAAACTAACTTAAACAAGTACAAATCATGACACAAGTTATACATATCTTAAATCCTAGCCTTAAGCACTTCCCATCTTGGACTTAAGCTAAATCGAAATCTATACACATCAACAAGCTCTGCTTAGTACTTAATCTTAGATTGATATCATCTCTTAATTCTCTTAATCCCATTTATTTGATTTCTCTAAGGCCTTACTAGTTATTTAGGTTACGTGGAAATTAGCTTAATTTGATGTTAAATGGATATATAATCACATAGTGTTTTATTTAACACGACCATGTTAGGGGCCATGTTGCTCAACACGTGTTGGAGCACAACTGTGTTAAGGGTCGTATATCTTTTGGTGTAAAGTTTAGCTTCAACACGGTTGGAACACGACCATGTTGGGAGGCCATGTTCTTAATTCAACACAGTCGAAACACGACCGTATTAGGAGGCCCTATTACCCTTGACTAAACACGGTTGAAACACAATCGTGTTAAGAGGTCGTGTATCTCTCAGTGTAACCTTTAAACTCAACACGGTTGAAACATGACTATGTTGGGAGATCGTCTTACCCTTGACAATATCCACAAACTCCTAATTCTTCATTCCTAAATTTCCTAATCTTAATTCTCTCTATTCCTGAGCTTGATTGAATCTTCAAAACATATAGTTTCATATAAATTACAAGGAGTAGATTACTTACATCAAATTTCCAACGGTTTGAATCCTTAAGCCCTTTGAGACTCTTCCCCATTATGCTCTTCTCAATCTTCAAATCCTCTCGTAGTTGGAATAAAGTTGTGCCCTTTTCCCCTTAGTTGCCTTAGGGTTCCTATAGAGAGTGTTTATCCTCTTGGT
Source organism: Laguncularia racemosa (assembly GCA_037954665.1). Taxonomy (NCBI): domain Eukaryota; kingdom Viridiplantae; phylum Streptophyta; class Magnoliopsida; order Myrtales; family Combretaceae; genus Laguncularia; species Laguncularia racemosa. The sequence continues at coordinate 643,753 of JBBMOL010000215.1, read as the reverse complement.
TACTATTTCACTGTTCAAAATGGCAAATGAGGTTTTCTAGGTTAATTTGAGTACTTATATCCTTTATGTGAAAAGACCCATTCACCCCTTATTTAAATATATTTTTACGTCCTTAGCCTTAGCTCTTTGTAACAACATATATGTTAAGATAAATAAAATTTTTCAGGTATTACACATTATCACCACTGATGTCACCGAAGAAGATGAACTAGTCATATCAGCCTTAGAAGCAACGATGGTGGTGGCCATCAATAGTCACAAGAAATTTACTTTCTTTGCATGGATCAAATACTTTTTCAAGAAAAAGAGTTTAGATGACTCAGATGATTGATACAAGTAAGTTTTCCTAATCCTACATGTGATGGCTTCTTCTTCTTCTTCTTTTTTTATTATTATTATGTAAGGTTCAGTTTACTTAACTTACATATCATTTTTGTTGTTCTTAGGTACGAGCTCGAGGCTTTCTTAGCATGTTGGTTATCCTTACGTGTATTTTTTGGTGGTCCAGCTGATGGTGTTAGCCATCGATTCTTTCATTTGGCTATTTGTATAGCGCGTGGCATGCGTTTGGCTTTAGGATTGTTTTACCTTAGTTCCTTGTATCAATGTTTGGACATATATCACAAGGCTTCGATTCGATCAAAGGGGCATTACACCGTATTGTCACATGTTAATGTGGTGTTTTTACAAGTATTTTTCACTAAACAGTTCAGAAGACACTTTGGTTCACCTCTAAACAGACCTAATGCTATAAAGCCCCGAGCCTTTATGTAGATCGATAGAAAGCCTTTAGGTTCGCTATTCCATGTGATAGATGACACGAGGGAGGTAAATTTCTAGCCTTACACGAGTAGATTAACCGTTTGTTTATGGTTTCCAGAGTTTTATCCCAAAGGATCAAAAGATATGGTGAATCTTCTTAGGCCTCACAAGAGACTTAATGCTAGCGAAGTGGGGTTTATCTTATGGTGCTTGCTTGGAGGTCTTCCTTCTCTTTATGATTGGAGAGACTCTTCTAGCTATTTTTTAGAGTGTAGAGTCATGCTATATCCACCTCAAAGAGTAGCCAAACAATTTATATTCGACCAAAGAGTTCCTTAAACCATCCATATAAAGGAGGATTTTAACGCGTTTTGCCAATCACTCAATGTTATAGATTTCAAAGATATTTATCTAGAAATGAGGCAATTATATTTCCCTTCTCCCTCATGTTCTGGACTTGCCTTTGTCGGGTGGCTAACATACTGGACTAACTACTTAGATGATTTTAAGAAGTACGTAGATATGTTGATTAAGGAAAAGCTACTAGAGGAACTTATCTTTAAATATGACTTTCAATTTCGTCTTTCGAGTGAAAAGGTAAAGTCATCTGCTATGTGAAGAATAAGGCACCAAGTAGTCATCTTACTCCTCCTTCATTAATTATGAGAAAAGTAAAGCGATCGTGCGTTCAAGAGGTATTACCATTATTTACACATTTTTTTTTTATTTCTTTAAGTTTCAACTATTACTATGCACTCATGTTACTTTTTCTTCTTCTACTTCTTTTTTTTTTTTATTGTAGGATAAAAGAGATCATGTTATTACCAATGCCCCTATTAGCCCTTTGAAATCGACTCTTCCTAGTATTATGCCATGCCTTAGTCGATACGATATTGGGAAGGAGCTTCGAATTCAGGATCGTTTTGTTATCATTGATGTTACAAATGAAGAAGAGGAAGACAAAATGGTTGATTGGGAGGATACTCTTAAGCACAACATCGATAGTGGTAGAAGTCATCTTGTGCATGTTAGTGATAGGCAAATTGAGCCTTTACCGAGTAGTAACATTAAGTCAAATGCTACCAGTTATATGGATGACATTGATAATGATGAAATTGGACACTTTGATGAACATGACATTCAAGCCTATGTGAATGTCTTGAGAGAGGCAGGACTCTTTGATAATCAAACAAATGGGACACTTGTGACTTTTCTTAGCACCATCCTTCCCTCGATTATTGAAGTGCTAAGACAGATTGAAGAGGGCTCCTCGAGTTAACTACAAACGACTTCATTTCATAAGTTCATGATTCATTTACAACTTTTGAATTCACTAGAGCGCTTGTATGAATTGGAGGGGGTGTTTTGGTCTAAAGCAATTTGCTAGGGTTTCGAATTAAGCACCACTATGGTATCTATGCTTGGGTAAACTATGTCTATTCTAAATAGACACTGGAGTTCATTATTTGAAAAGGAACTAAAACTCATCATTGATAGTGTTAAAGGAGCACAAGCTTTGAAATTCAAAGTTGGTAGCATAGAGCTTATTGAAATTGAGGCAAGGAAAGTGTTAGATTGCTAAGACTTGGTGGAACAACATAAGGGGATCCTAATGGAACTTGCAAAAATTGATCTTAAGATAGAGACAAACTTACCTAGTTTAGATGTTAATTCCTTAGTCAAATGGGTTGTAGGTCCTTGGTCGGACATTACCCCCTTTATGTTCTTTTTTTGTTTAATGTTGTATGTGATATGTAATTTTTCCTTGATTTAAAGGTTGGCTTCATGTCTTTATGGATTTTTCTTTTTGTTTAGTTTTATGTTGACAAATGATATGTTGTTCATAGCACACTTAATAGTACTACACTTATATAAAGAACATGATAGGGGATGAATCGGTAACTCGCCCCCCTTACTTTTTGGAGAAAATTGCTAAGGGGGTATTACCCACTACTTAACAAGTCACTCGTGGAATTACTAGAAAACACATTGACTAGCAAAGTCATTGTATTTATTGAGGGTATTATGCTATGCACTTAGGAAGTAATATTTTCACTAATCAGTATGGCATAACCTGCAACACATTGCGCATTTGGGAGATCAATCTACTACTAAGTTGTAGTAATGTAATATGTGCAATGTGCGCTAAGGAATTAAGCTTCTGTCCTTATAACAACAAATGAAAATTTTGACACAAGAAGTTGGAAGCAAGCTCTCATGACTTGAGATGTATTTTCATTGATTTTGCTTCTCATGTTCATTACGCTTATTACAAATGAAACTTTTTGATGTACTGAAAATTGATAGGAGCTATGATAACATCCGTCTTTAGGTTACAGAGCTTATAGTAACCACTATCGTGCACCTCTTCAACAATAAAGGTCCTTCCATTTAAGTGTAAACTTCAGTGCTGGAATACCTTGGTGCACATGATATGCTGCTTGAAGTAGAATGTTGCTGTTTTGAAATGTTCTTCTCCTCACCAAGTGATTATAAGCTACACCTAGTTTCTATCGGTAATGAATTAGCTTATGCTTAGTAGTATCTCGCCTCTCTTCTAAGGCTTCTCAATCCATCATGCGTAGGGTACCTGACTCAAGCTCAGCATTGATGGATAAACGTACGGAAAGGATCAAAACTTCCATCAAGACTATCACTTTAGTGCCATATACTAGAGAGAAAGGTGTCGCTTGGGTTGGCTTTCACTTTAACGTTCTATATCCCCATGCTAATGGCAATTTATCATGCCATTCTTTATGGTTATCATAAACTGTACGACTTAACACCTTTAACAAACTCTTGTTGGTGACCTCTGCTGGACTGTTGCCTTTTAGATAGTAAGGTGTAGGCATAACATGATTTATACCATAAGAAGCCATCAATTATCGTATATGAGTATTGATGAAAGGAGTACCATTATCAGACAAGATGTGCTTTGGAATGCTAAATCTACATATAATATTCTCTTTCATGAAGTTTGCAATTGTTGGTCCTGTGGCCTTTGTTAAGGGGGCAGCTTCTACCCATTTCATAAAGCATTTAGTTCCTGGTAAGATCCAAATACAACCTCTTAATGTTAGACGAATTGGGCCAATTAAGTCAAATGCCTAAGTATAGAAGGGCCATAGTATCGCTACATTGTATAATGTAACTGTAAGAGCATGAATGACGTTACCATGCTGTTGACAAACACGACATCTTTTAACAAAATTGAAAGCATTAGCTTCCATAGTTGACCAATAATAACACAGATCAAGCAAGTGGTAATACAATTTTCTTCCTCCTTGATGCTCTCCACATTCTCTAATGTATACTTCAATTAATATCACTTTTGTTTTAGGAGGTGCAATGCATCTAGGAGGTTTTCCCATGAATGAAACCCTATATAGTTCGTATTTATGCACAAGATATTTCCTTACCTTTGTCTTTACAAGCCTTGCATCCATACTATCAATGGGTGGTGTGTTGTTCTTCAAGCAGTCAATGTATGGATGCTACCAATCACCTGCGCTAGCTACAAAGTTACATTCCTTTTCGTTAGGTAACTCAGAGCACTTGGGGCAATTTGCTTATACTTGGAATGCATCCTTGAACATCGATGGCCAATAGTATCCCGCGCACTGAATGCGATGGTACAAAGGTGGCCCCTCTTCTCTACACCAAAATTTGTGGTATTTTTTCAACTTCAAGCGAGCTTCCTTCATTCTAACACAACGAGACAACACACCCTCTAGTCCCATGTAATATAATGCTCCATTGACTTTAATGAAGTTCTTTAATGTTAAGACAAAAGTTGCACCTAGGTGTGTTAGCTTCTCCTTCAGCAATATACGCTAATCATCATGTGTTTCTTCATTTTCATCAACAAGATTCAATGCAGTAAGTGACATAGATTTCTTAAGTACTTGGATATCTAAAGCATTACTTGCATCCTAGATCAGAACTTTTGAAGCTACTATGGCTAGAGCATCTACATATCTATTGGTAGATCGAGTTGTATGCTCATAGCGTACTGACTAGAATTTTGCCACCAAAGCTTACATTGTAGCCCTGTAGGGTGCTAGTGCAAGTTCTTTGAGTCCAAACTCACCACTGGCTTGCTTAATGATCAAATTGGAGTCACCTTGGATGCATAGTTAACTTACTCCCATCTCTTGGGCGAATATCAATCTTAGCAACAAAGCTTCATATTCAACCTCAGTATTGGTGCAATAAAAATCAAGTTTGAATGCCAATGGTATTTCCTGACTTTCAGGTGAGGTTAACACAATTCCTACCCCCTATCCCTTACTTCCTGTAGAGCCATCAAACTAAAGTGACCACCCCCCTTCTAGTTCGATCATAAGGGAATCTTCATGAAACTTTGTTGAGATAATATCCACAATAAAGCTTTCACGCACATATGAGAAGTGTGCTAACAAATCGACTAGAGCTTGTGACTTGATGGCCTTGGGGGAGTGAACTGTGATGTCAAACTCTCCAAGGAGAAGTAGCCATTTAGCAACTTGACTTAACAAGGCTAGTTGAGATAATAAATACTTAATGGGATTTGATTGCGTGACAAGATTGACCTTTTGTGCCAAGAAATAGTGTTGTAACTTTTTGCAAGGAAAATACTAGTGCGAGACAGTACTTTTCGCAAGCTAAGTAGTTAACCTTGCTCCCTTGAAGGGATCGACTCAAGTAGTAAATTAGTCTTTCTTGCTCATCTATTTCTTATGCGAGTAAAGCCGTAACTGATTTATCAGTGGAAGTAAGGTACAAAATCAATGGTAATCCCTTCATCGACATTGTCATAGTTTGAGAGGAGGTCAAGATCTTCTTAATCTTCTCAATCGCTTTTTCATGTGTTTCCTTCCACTTAAACGGAAACCTTTTCTTCATAAATTTATGTAGAGGATATGGAATCTCTACTAATGTTGGTATGAATCTCCTAATGTAGGAGACTTTTCCCATGAAAATTTTCAACCCCTTTGGGGTAAGGGGGAACAACATAGATAATATTGCTTGGATTCTTGTCGGATCGATATCAATTCCCTTCTTATGGACTACAAATCCCAAAAACTTCCCTGAAGTTGCACTAAATACACACTTTAGAAGATTTATGCGGAGTTTATATAGCCAACACCACTCAGAAACCTTTTACAAGTGGATTAGGTGATCGTGGACTCTCCTTGACTTGATGACTATATCATCAACATAGTCCACCATGAAGTCATGCATTATATTATGAAATATGGTAATCATAGCTCTTTGATAGGTTACCCTTGCATTCTTAAGTCTAAAAGGCATGACGGTGTAATAGAAATTTCCTACCGGCATTCTAAATGCAGTATGCTCAGCATCTTTAATAGCCATTTTGATTTGATTATAGCCACTAAAACTATCCACGAATGAAAATAATCCGTGTCCTGCAGTTGCATCTATTAACATATCAATATTTAGTAAAGGAAAGTCATCCTTTGGACAAGCCTTGTTTAAATCTCGAAAATCAACATAGACACGTATTTGGCTATTCCTCTTTTTCATTGGTACGGCAATAGCTAACCACTTAGGATGTTCAATTAGCTTAATAAAATTAGCATGGAGCAACTTTTTAATCTCATGCTTGATTTGGATCTCGATCTTAAGACGAAAAATCCTCTATGTTTGCTTCACAGGTGCAACTTTTGGGGCGACATTTAGCCTATGTATCAAGCTTTGGCATTTCCTTATATGTTTATGTAAACACATCTTTATATTCCTTTAATAACTCTATAAGGGGAGCTTTTGTCTCATGTAACGGGCCCTTGTTGATGAAGATTAGCCAAGATAACTCTCTAGGTCGCGCTAGATCCAATTCTTCTATCTTCTTAACTTGAGCTTTTATTTGATCCTGTAATTGATCTAGGGCTGGTTGGGCGTCTTGGAGTTGTATAGGATTTGATGAGGATAAGCATATCTCATCAAATCCCTGTGACCATCATAAGTGATATACTGTGTGCCCGTTATCCCTAACATAACTTTCAATTTTAGTTAGTTTCTTGTTTTTCTTTTTTCCTCCATGATATCCACACATTTTCCTATTCTTTTGCTAGCTTTCTTGAATATCTTCCTATGTAGGTAATGGAATACAAGTAGGCTCTATAATGACTATCTCTCCTTCTTCAGTGAACTCATAAAAGAAGGTTAACTCTATGAAATAAGATTCATCATTCTCGAAGGGATTCTTAGTAGCGATGATAAACACATGCTTCCCTTTCTAATGGCCCATGATACATTGATGTAAGTTGAAGAAATGAAATTGTGATCATTTAGCCATTTTCTTCCCACAAGCAAGTGGTAGGATACAGGCGTATTGATCACATGGAAAGTTATAGAATCATGTATGGGATCAACCTTGAGGTCTACATTAACTCATCTTAGTGTCTTTGTAGGAGAATGACTAAAGCCATTCAACAAGATGGGTTATCTCACAAGTTTTCAAATATCGATTCCAACGGCTCTAAAGGTGGACATTGACATGATGTTCAAAGAAGAATTAGCAGCAATAAATACCCTCTTCACTAAATAGCCATTAAGCTCTCCTTCAACATACAAAGTACGGTTATGATTTGAACCATTAACACACATATCAACTGTAGTGAATAAGATTGCATTTTCATGGGCATGAACCATTCTTTTCACTAGTTGTGCCACACTACATTCTACATATTGATCTTCTAAGATTTGTGTAAGTGCAATTGCTGTTACAAGCCTGGCCCTCTCATCAAACCCAATAAGGTTAAAGAAGCTTCTAAAACTCGATGTCTTCATGAGTGCCACGACAGTAAGAGGGCATTCATCCTCTTCAACTTGAGCCTACTTGCCCTTTTCTTTGTTTACTTTGGTAGATAGCTCATCATTTATTTCGATAGTAGTAGGGTCATGAGTGATGGAATTCACCACTCCTCACTGATTATTATGGGTTGGCAGGGGGTTGTTATAAATATTGTTAACTTCAATAATAAGCTCCTTAGTCCGTACTCTCTCATTAAATATTTTCTTCAAAGTAAAGCAATCTTTAGTAGAATGACCAACAATTTTATGAAATCTGTAGAACTTTGGATCATTCCTCCTTTTAGGAGTAGGAGGGTACTCAACCCTCAGGAGCTTGATATTTTTGTCCTTGAGCCATATGTTAAGCATTGCATGCACCTTACCCATTGGGCACGAGTATATGGAACTCTCAAGCTTGGACTTCTCCACTTTAGGTTTCTTTCCTACCTTAGGCTCCTCCCCTTGAATGGAATTCATAGATGGCCCTTGTTTATTGAACCTTGTATGTTCACCCCTTTGTCTTGCAACCGAGTTATTAGTTCGTCACGTATTTTTGATTAATGCTGCGAATGAAACCAATGATAAATTCTCCAAGTGAATGACATACTCAGTGAATATCCCCTGTATGCAAATCTTCACCAATTCTCTCTCATCACAAATATCTTGGATACTAAGGGAGCACTCTCTAAACGTCTCAATATAGTCCATAAGGTATTCTCTCAACTTTTGGCGAATTCTTCCCATGTCAGTGAGGGTTACCTTTTCTTTAGTCAAGAAATTTTTTTCGAGAAACATCTTGCATATGTTCCCCACGAATCTACTAACCCTGAAGGAAGATTGACATACCATGTATATGCCTTCTAAATGAGAGACTTGAAAAATTCCTTAAGTTTCATGTCATCATCCAACCCATAGACTTTCAGCTTCTTAATGAACTTCAGCAAATGCTCTTTGGCACTTCCCTTCTTGCCATTAAAGAGCATAAACTTAGGACTCACATAGTCCTTTGGATAAGTGATGGGAATCGGCTTACACCAACTCTTTCCTATAATCCATTGGAAGGAATTAGAGGACCAATCACAATGGCAAGAGCAAAACTCATGGAGCAAGCTTTGAATGGACTTATTCAAGATCACTTAGACCAAGCATTATGAATGATTAATCCAAAAGATGAAGACATCATTTTCCACCTATCAAGCATCTCCAATAATGATAATGAAGACCAAAGTTTGGCATAATCTTAGCAAATGGACAATTTTGAGCTTCAAGGATGTCATTACGTATACGATATTGAAAATCACTTGGAAGTGGAAGAAGGTTGTCAGTGTTAGGACTTAGGCCGTTGGCTTTTCTAGCCAACCTAGGATGAAGGCCATTGGTTTTGGCCATGTAGGCAACTAGCTTAGTTGACCGGCCTAAGTGTAGGCCACTAGCCTTAGCCATGTAAGCTACCAACTTATTTAGCCAGCCTAAATTTAGGTTACCAACTTTGGGGTTGCTTAGGAAGCCGACCTATATGTTGCTGACTTGTAATTTCTTTGTAATTTTTCCTTTTTAGTTGTAGACTATAAATAGTCTTTTAGGGGGCATGAAAAGGGACAAACGTTTGATGTATTTTGAGAGAAAAACTCTTTGTTGTTCTTCATCAAGAACTTCTTCAGATCCTATCAAGAAATTCTTGTAGCGATCACAATCCTCTTATAACTTTGGTTTTAATTCGGTATTCGAATTAGGGTCAAGTTGTTGCTTGATTTCAAAGATGATTCTAGGGCTTCTTTTCCATCCGATTAGGTTTTAGGACTTCTCAACCTAAGGTTCACATCATTTGGTATCAAAGCTTTGGCTCTTGGAAATCAGGTGTTTATCTATCCTTAGGAACTATTGCATTGTTGTCTTTTGTTAATTTAGTCCTTTAAATTCTGGTTGTTCATTATTGTTCTTGTTTGTTAAAAAAAAAAAACACATCAATTTGTTCCTTTGAATTCGTTCTGCAAGTTTAGAATTCGTCAATTGATTTAGTACATTGTTGGTGGTTTACGCTAATAATTGTGTTCAAAGAGTTTAAAAGAAGAAGAAGAAGAAGAAGAAGAAGAAGAAAAGAAAATTCATACCAAAAATAAAAGAGAAGAAGGAGAAGAAAAGAAATTTAATTCATATAAAAAAAGGGGCTTGTCACGAATTTCCCTTTTGGATTGGTTAGACTGGATTATTCCTTAATTCTTTATATTACTTTGTCATTATTTGCTGCCTGGTAAGGTCGTTGATAGGATTCTTGTTAAAGAGCTTATAGGGAGGAGTTCATTAGATACATATATATATATATATATATATATATATATATTATTAAGTGATACACGAGTGATTTGAATCCGTATTTCTGAGTGTAAACACATGAGGGAAAGTTGAGAGAAAAAAAAAGATTATTTTATGTTACCAACAAATTTATTGCAGGCTGTGAAAACATAAGTAGTGGAGGAGATCATATAGATTCTAATATGAAGATGTTTATGGAAGTAGTCCAAGATCAATTTAAACTTCTGAATAGAAGGTTATATGATCTTGAATCTCCTTCTAAGCATAGGTCTTTTAGAAGGAGTATGGATGAGGAGGGGGGAAATGAGAAGTATGATGTTGATATGAATAGTTCTCGGAGAGGTAAAAGGGCTGTTCAAAGGTAGGATAGTAATTTAGGAAGCATTAAGATGGCAATCCCTACTTTTCAAGGGAAGAATGACCCTATGTTGTATATGGAGTGGGAAAGAAAAGTAGAACATGTATTTGATTATCATAATTATACTAAGGAGAAGAAGGTTAAATTAGCAATACTTGAGTTCACTGATTATGCTAGCATTTGATGGGATCAATTTGTGGTTAATAGGTGAATAAGAGAGAGAACAATTAGGCCATGGGAAGAGATGAATGTAGTAATGAGAAAAAGGTTTATACTTAGTCATTACTATAGGGATTTGTATAGAAAGTTGCAAGGGTTGACTCAAGGTTCCATAAGTGTTGAGGATTATTATAAAGAGATGGAGGTAGCTATGATTTAGGCTAATATAGAAGGAGATCGTGAGGCCACAATGGCTAGATTTGTTAATGGCCTAAATAGAGAGATAGTTGACATTGTAGAGCTGCATCATTATGTGAAAATGGAGGAACTATTTCATAAGGCTTTTAGGGTGAAGAGGTAGTTAAAGTTTAAGGGTACCTTTAGGTATGGCTCCTCTTCTAGCTCTTCAGGGAAGACAATCTGGAAGAATCATATGGATGCATCTAAGCAAAAGGAAGATGCAAAGACTAAGGAACTAACTGCCTATTATAGAGGTAAAACTGAATTTAAATCCTCTTCTAGATCACATGATATTAAGTGTTTCAGGTGTCAGGGGTTAGGACACATTGCATCTCAGTGTCCAAACAAGAGGGTTATGATTGTTTTAGATAATGGTGATGTAGAGAGTATCAACTCAAATGAGGAAGGGATGGCACCACTGGAGGAATGTAGTGATGTTGATGTAAAGGGTCCTATGAAAGGAGAGATGTTGGTCACTAGGCGTACTTTAAACATATAACCTAAAGAAGATGATGATGAGGAACAGTGTGAGCATATCTTCTATACTGGGTGCCATGTGAGTGGTAAGGTATGTAGCATGATTATTGATAGTGGTAGTTGCACAAATGTTATGAGTTCTTTGATGGTTGGGAAATTGCATCTACCTACATTGAAGCATCCTAGGCCATATAAGCTACAATGGTTAAATGAGTGTGGTGAAGTTAAAGTAACAAAGCAAGTTGTAACTGTATTCTCCATTGGCAACTACAAGGATGAGGTACTTTGTGATGTGGCACCAATGCATGCTGGACATCTCCTTTTGAGGCATCCATGGCAGTTTGATAGAAAGGTCACTCATGTTTGGTACAAGAATGTGTACAAACTTGTAATGAATAACCGACTCATTATGCTAACACCTCTCAAACCTTTAGACGTATATGAAGATCAGGCTAAGATAGTGAGAGAGTGCAAATTGAGAGAAAACAAAGTGAGTATGCCAGAAAAAGGACAGAGTGACAAAAAGAGTAAGTATGTACGAAAGAGTAGGGGAAACAATGGAGAGAGCAATAAAAGAATGGGTGCTTTTGCTACAAAAGGAGAGATTAAGAGAGCTATGTTAGCGAGGTAACAATTACTTGTACTTTTGTACAAAGATGTCTATTTTTCAACTAACGATCTTAACTCCTCTTTACCTAGTGTTTATATCTTTGCTGTAGGAATTTGAAGATTTATTTCCTAAGGACATTCCAGATGGATTACCTCCTCTAAGAGGTATTGAACACCAGATCGATTTCATTCTAGGGTCATCCATCTTTAATAGACCCACATATAGAGCTAATCTAGAAGAGACAACATAGATTCAAAGGCACGTGGAAGAACTTGTATAGAAGGGATTCTTTTCCATCCGATCAGGTTTTAGGACTTCTTAACCTAGGGTTCGCATCAATAAGGCTTTACAACAATACATTGATGATAGGGAGCTTCAATTTTGGAATCCCTATAATAGACTTCACTTGTATTTCTCTCAAGTATGCATCTAAATCCTCTTTCATAACAAATGAACCTCTTGGAGTAGAGGCTCCAAGATCTACTAGTGTGACAAGGACATGATTAGGGTGATTCAAGTGTTCAGTAATAATAATGCGTGGGGGTACTATATGAAGGTGGACCCCTAATTTGAATCCTTACTTCTCTTACTATAGTATCTAGGCATTGTGCAAGTGTAGGTTCTTGGGCTGGAGCTTGCTCTTTAGTTGCTACTTGGTCAACGATGATAGGAGGGTTAGCTTACTGAGGTGCTTGAGGAGCACGTTGTAATGTAGCATGTACGGGATTTGGCAAGGTCACACCCTGATGCTTAGCAACAATAGCTACAACAGGCATAAACTGAGTCATCATAGTAATGAAGAGTTCCATCTTCCTATTGTTCTCCTGGATTGCCTACATAACTTGAGTATTATTAAGTGTGTCTTATAGTGCGGTTTTCACTTGGTTTACATCACCAACTGTAGTATTCACTTGCTATTTGGTCATCGATGACATGAGGGTTAGCTTGCTGAGGTGCTTGAGGAGCACATTACAATGTAGCATGTACGGGATTTAGCAAGGCCGCACCCTGATGCGCATTAGCAACAACAGCTACAACAGGCATAAATTGAGTCATCATAGTAATGAAGAGGTCCATCTTCCTATTATTCTCCTGAATTTTCCTGCATCACTTGAGTATTATTAGGTGTGTCTTCTAGTGCAGTATTCACTTGGTTTACATCACCAACTGCAAGTGTGATTTGCTTGGTAGTTTCGACATTGGCATCTAATTCTTGATTGTTCCCATCAGTAGAGCCAGGTATTCTTCTCTTTGGAGGTATCATATTATCAACTTCCTCGCTTCCCCAATGGAGTCATTAAGTAAATGTGGGGGTGCTAGTTCGAATGCAAGGTCACATAGGTGTTATGTGTGAATGTACTATAAGTGACCTAATGAGAAAGTGACACATATAAGGATGATAAGGAGGGTGATTGAGATGGGAAGGAGGAGTAGGCAATCTCAAACAAGGAGTGGGCGTGGGAATGTGGTAATTCTAGTCTTTTGAGGAAAATTCGATAGAGTAACATCAATTTTTCCAAAGAAGTCCTCTCTTTGAATGAAGAGGCATAGGGTATTTATAGTATTTGGTTATGAATCTCGTCCAACAGATGGTGGTGGTGATCAACGGTTTTTAGCAAATGAGGCATCACATGGGATTTTCATGGGTTTAGGCCCATAATAGGTCTTTAGTGTATATATGTGTGTTTAAGCCTTATTTGAGAAAAGTTGAATCGGGCAGGCTAATCCAACGGACTCTATCCCAAGCCCACCATGCCAAATCTCCCCTGATCATCCCAAAACATGGACTCTCGACCCTGTCACCTTGACCTAAAGAGTCAAATCCATTAAAGTAACAGGCTACAAGCCCATGAATTAGATTTAGCCCCCTACAATACTTTATAATCCTTACAAAGGAGAAAAGTTAATGCTAATAATCTTAGTTTCCATGGGATCTATACTCGATATTATTATCCATTATACTACGAAATTGATAGGTATACTTGCCTTTAGGTCTAAAGTAGTAGGATAGGCTGATATCAAAAGTCATATTTGATTTGAATTTAAAGAAGAAATGGCAATTGATGGGTTAAAGGTGGCGCGGTTTGCATAGTAGTGGGTATTGAAGTGTTTTGATGTTAAGTTGTATTGATTTCTTGCTAATTGATGTTTTGGAGCTTAACTAAATTTTAGATTTGATTGAATTATGATAAATGGAAGATGATGGAATAGAGGTCATGATGTGTAGGGGTGTGTGGGGGTGGATCTTGCTTTTGAATGTGTAATTTGATTGCATGAATATTTAATTTATGCCAAGATGGTGTTTGTTGTTGATTTGGTAATTAATGGAGATAAATTGGATAAGTTTAAAGTTATTTTAACATGTTCAAGTGAATGAAGTTTAGTTTTATTGAGAGTTATAATTTTAGAGTTGTTGACGATAATTAATAATTTGAATGTGTTATTGAGTTGGGAGTTATTGGATGTTGTTTGGTTATTGAGTATGTGATGCTTGGAGATTGTTTAATATGCTTTTGAAGCTTAATGAAGCTTTAATAATGCTATTGGAATTTTTACTTAGAATAGAAGATTATGATGTTTTAACAATGTTTAATGATTATTGGTTATGATTCTTGATGTATGATAAATGTGTTATCGATTGGAGTTGAATTTTGATGATTTAAGGCTTAAAAGAATAAACTTGGATTGTTAATTGGTTTTTCAAATTTTTTTCAAAAAATTAATTAAACTTGATGAGTGTGATGATGAGCACTCAATAATGTTTCTTGAAGGAATTTTGAAAGATTTAAATGTGTTTTTGAATTTAAAGTGATTTGATCTTCAAAACTTGAGTGTTTATAGAGGAAAAGTGTTTTTAGCTTAAATGGTTGTCTACAAATTCAACTCACCTTCGACCATGTTCATCACATTCAACCTCATGTTTAAAGTATTCATCATTGTTAGACTAGTCTAATCTTTAGAGAAACCTTAAATTCGTCAAAATCATATTCATCTATGAGTTTTAAGACATTGGTAGATTTATAAAGCTTAATCACTCTAGATTACTTTATGATAAACAAAACTTCAAGATTGTGAAGCATTAATAACATAAAAGATCATAAAGGTTTTGAATCAAACCTATCAAAAAATAGGTTTTGATATTCAAAAGTGGGTAGTGACATATAAAAAGGTATTTATGGAAAAATACTTAAAATTTAATTTTTAATAATAATAATAATAATAATAATAATAATAATAATAATAATAATTGTATTTGTAATTGTGATTGTGATTGTGATTTGGAAATTAATTAATTGGTTAAATAATTAAGAAAATTAACATGGTTGGGCTTAATTAATTCAAATGGGCCTAGTTATCTCTTATGGGCTATATTTGAACTACTTTAAATTTCACTGAGTATGATAATTGATTTACTCTTATGGGCTTACTAAATAAATTAAAGTCTTAAACTTTATCAAAGGTAAGTAATTAATTTTTAAATCTCCATTACGTAAATGTTTGGTTTTAGCGATTGGAGCGTTTTGGGATTGTGGGCTCTATAGGTAAATGGTTAGCCAAAATTGCATGATGTGTGTGATTGCAGTTAAAGTAACTAACTAAAATGTAAAATTAGCTAATAAATGCATGTAATTGCTTGTGTGTGGTCACTTCGAGTTAGCAAGTGACAACCTTAGGGGCTTCGACTTGGTTTATATACATACTAGGATAATATGGTAGTTAGACGCTTAGGCCATTATAGGTTGTCCAGCAAATAATCACTAAGAGGAAACCATGTTGATACAATTAGTGAGTATGGAACGATGCGATAGTGAGTGTTACATTGAGTTATTGGCCTCATGTATAATACATGAACTACATGTTGTATTCACTAGTGGCAAATTCTCATGGTGAATTTCATGAAAGACTATTAAACTTTGGTTTTAGTTGGACATGAATCTAGCTGTTCATGTCAACCCCCCGATTGTGTTATAGTGGATCAAATCCCTTTCTTCTCTATTTGTTGCAGAGTCATGAGATACTTCAACTTCTAGGATGCTGAAAGTGTGCTACTTGTTAAGTAATTAAGCTTGCATATGAATGACATGGTGTGTGCTTGTGGTTGCTTATATTGGGTCTTGTGACTCACTCCTTTCTTATCTTTTTCAAGGGACAATCTTTACATTGACTTTACTTATGATGACTTTGGTTATGGCTCAAAGGTTAAGTATTTTGATAGGGGACTTCAAGTGTGACGATGAGTAAATTCTTACCTATGATTTATAATTTATTTCATAGAATAGACTTTTCTTTTACCTAGTTTGATATAGACTTGACTCTAGTTTATAGACTATGCACAAACTTTGGACTTTGAATTGGACTTTCTGTTTAAGCTTATTAGGTTATAGTTTATCTTTTAGATATTTTAAAAGTTTATGTGGTTTTCTATGATGCTTATTTGATAAACCAATCAAATGTTTTTCAAAAGTAACCAAAATTAACTCTATTGGATGTTTTTTAAAAATAAAATTCAATATGTCCAATCATGTAATATCCAAATAGATGTCTTTAAAATCTAATGAAGGTTTTCACAAATTAAAAATTGAAACAGAATAATTAATTACTTAAAGTGTCTTAGCATGTCTCACTTAAGTGCAACACATGGCAAGTTGTTATGCCTTTAGGTTTCAGTGTGTGATAGTTTAGGTTGTATCAGAATTATAAGTTTAACTCGAAAGTAGAAAACTAAAAGATCGTGGCTATAGGATAATGAAATAAAAGAGTGGAACTCAATTAGGTACACTTGCATTGTATGCTTGTTAGGTTGAATTGAATTTGGACTTAGATATATAAGTAAAGGACTAAAATGCAAAATGTTGAAAATGGATCTAATATGGGCTTGACATAGACTAACTAATTTAATTTTGCATAAAATCAGTCTATATGCATGGAAATGGACATTTCATTATGTTTAGTATGAAAATTGGAACATTTAGCAAGAAATTGGACATATCATTATATTAAGTAGGAAATTGAAACATTTATCATGGAATTGGTTATTTTAATTTATATAACATGAAATGGAATATTCGGTATGTAATTGGATATTAATGATTATTGGAGTAATAATTGAAATATAAATGATAGTTATATGACTTGTTACAAATGATGATTTGTATGATGTAGTGATTACATTGCATGTCTATGTGTTTATTTGTTAAATATGCCTCCTAGACGTGCTATTAGACATATTGTTATGCCCCTTAACCCACCGGTGGAGGATAATCTTGAAAATCTTATACATGTGCACCTATTCCACCTCTTCCTCCACCACCATGTACTAAAACTATGTAGTTGGTTAGGTTAGTAAGTGAGACGATGATTATGATGAGAGACTAATGTTTACAATAGCATACCTTATAAAGGCCAATAGTTCTCGATGTTACATTAGATATTAATGAGTGTCTTATGAGAGGCAGCTTGACTATATGGTGTTCATGTTGAAAGGGATGCTTCCAATAGGTGAAAGTCAACTAATAAAGTAATTTAAGGCAAAGTGAATTGGGGAGCCTTTAGGGAATATTTCTTTGAAAAGTACTTCCTAGAGACTTTAAGGGATAAATTGGTTACTAATATCTATAATCTCAAGAAAGCAAACTAAAGCGTTGAGGAATATGAAGCCAAAATGAACAAGTTGATGAACAAGGATGGTTCCATGCGATTGTATTGATTACAAAGATCTAAATCAAGTCACCATTAAGAACAAATATCCACTTCCTTGCATTGATAACTTTTTTGATAAGTTGATAAATGTAGTTATATTTTTAAAAATTGATCTCAAATAGGGGTACCATCTACTTAAGATTGAGCTAAAAGATGTTTAGAAGTTGGCGTTCAAGAAAAGATATTTCCATTATGAGTTCATAGTGATGCCGTTCAAACTCACAAATGCTCTTATCACTTTAATGGACCTCATGAATAAGGTATTTTAATATTACTTAGATAAGTTTGTTATAGTCTTTATCGATGATATCTTGGTTTACTCAAATTCTCAAGAGAAGCATGAAGAACATTTTAGGTTGGTGTTACAGAGGTAGAGAGAAAAACAATTGTATGTGAAATTCAAGTGAAGATGCTAAAGAAGCTTCTCAAGGCTAAAATACCTAGCAATAAGGTTAGGTTAATACGTAAGCAAGTACTTTAGACAAAGTGGCAATAGATCTAAAACTTAGCAAAGTACATGAGCAGATTAAGGCAGGCTTTGCACAAGATCTTCAAGCTAAATTAGTGTTAGAGTAGGCAAGTCATGCTAAGAAGCCTTAGATGGATGATAAGCTACTTTATAGAAAAGGATGGGAAATACATCTTACAAACTATGAAGATCTTTGGAGGAAGATTTTAGAGTGGTTTTATGACCCAATGGAACAAAACACACAAAATTCCACTAGGCACTATCTTAGGTAGAAGACAAGTTTCACTAGCCAAAGATGTTGGAAGACATAAAAACCTTTATGAAGACTTGTGGGTATTTCAATTTAAGAGAGAAGAGCAAGGTCCTCTAGATAAATGACTAATGGTACTAGACAAGATGGTTGAAGGAGGTAGGCAAGATCCACTAGTGGCACTTGACACAAAATTCGAGCCAACAATCATGTATAGAGTACCTAAAGCACAGCAAAGGTGTACCTCAAAGTGAACTGGAAGGCCATAATTAATTGCATGCATTTTAGGTGATTAGTGGATCAATTTTCTAGAGAGTGGATGGAGATAGGCACATTGCTAGTTTAGGTGGGAGAGAATGTTGCAAGCTGTTCCCTAAACCCTTTTTCTTTTTTCTATTTATGTATAGAGGTCCATATAATGCAAAGCACATAACCAATGCTTGGTTCATTTCTTAGATTCTTATAGAAGTATCTAAATACAATGACCTTGGTTGGTGGGGATAGTTGGAATATAGTAGGTAAGGTTAGATATCGACCGTTAGATTTGATTGATTTAGGTTACCTATTGATGAAGGCCTCTTGTATATAATGGGTTATTTCCTCATTTGTAATCATATAATGCATTTGAGTTCATTCTATATCCTATAAAGCTTCTTGCTTTAAAGTTTCTCTCTCTAGTTAGCATATACTTAAGTGTTTTGGCCATAGTAGTTCTAAAGAGTTTAAGTTCTACACATGCTAGAGTTTAGAGGGAAGGAGTAAGTGTTAAAATTATTAACACCATCTATATTCAATCTATTCTTTCTTCACTTGAAAAAAATAAAACATAGGGATTTGTTTATGAATCACCATCAAACATTAGTTTAAATCTTAATTTTAAGCATATAAAAATAACTTCTACTTTTCAAACATAGGGATAAAAGTGTAAATGAGTAAGAAAACCACCCCATAAAATAGCTAATATGTGTAATATATTTTTCAAATATATAATATTTGAAAAAACTACAAGATTATTGAATATGTAAGTACAATAATCTAATTTGATGTATCTTAATTAATTAATATGAATTAACTAAATGTGCCATAAAATTATAACTTTTCACAATATAAAAAAGCACATATTTGAAAGGGAAAAAAAGAAAGAAAGAAAGCAATGGTCAGAGCAATAGGGGCCCTAGTCCCTTAACATAAAAATTTGCTTACATAGAGTCATGAAGAATGGTAAGGAGAAAAAATAGCAGACAAGTTATAATAGGTTATCAACCCACACCCGCCCAATGTAAATTAAATGCCTAAAAGAGCCATGTTGCATTAAAAGATGGCCTATTAATTGATTCTACCACATGTTATAAAGCCATGTTGTATTAAATAAGTTCAAATGTTCAATTATACCACATGATTCTTTTGCAATTTTTCCATAGAAATACAAGTGATAGGTGTAATTCCCAATCACTTTACTACATTCACATCAACCATACATAATCAATTTTTATTTTATTTTTTTTCCTTTTCAAGTTTTTGATCCATAGTGATTTCTTTCTCTTTTTATCCATCTTATGACAATATTAAAGTAAATGAATCTTTCATTAAGATATGAAAATTTAAAATATCTTAGTTGTAATAGCTAAATTTAAAATTTATCGGCGTGTTTCGAATTTCCTTTTTTAGTAATTAAAAAAATTATATTTGAATTTATTCAAATCTAGTTTCAAGTCATTACGCAAACACCAACATTACAAATTATTGCACTCATCTGCAATAAGGTTAGAAATCTTTATTATGTATAGTGTATTGTGTTTCTTTTGCTTGCAACTTTTCTTTTCATTGTATAATATTTTTATAGTATTAATATAAATATTGATATATTGTTTTGTTTTTTATCTTTTCTTATCTTATAGATAAAGTTCCATATATATCGTATACAATATATATTATATATAATCCGTAATATATGACACCTAAACCATATAATTGATAATATGTCTTACTCATAACATTTGTTATGCATTGTATTATTGGTAACACAATACATGTGATACATTGTATTATATGTCATAATTAAGGCACTTTATAAATAAAAGTATAGTGTGGTTTTAATATGTTTGTCTAATTATATATATATTGTGATTCAATGCATTATTTCAAAAATCAATTAATACAAAAACAGTCACGATTGATTCATTTTTCAAGCCTAGGAATGGAAGATTCAAATTCCAATCCCTAACATGTACAACAAATATTAAAAATAAAAAACTAATGGAACGTGTAAATACCTAGATAAAATATTTTATTTAATATTTATTATAAAATAGAGCTAAGGTTGGAAGTGGAGTTTTAATATAATATGGGGGTTAATTTGGTCTTTTCGTGAGTAGAGTATAAATACTTAGTCTAACCTAGCACTGCTCCTTTTTGCCATTTGTGTAATAACAACTTAAAGTGGTGTTCTTTGAAACCTAAAGGTGATCAATCGGATTACATAAAAGACCAAAACAATTCCATCGGTAAGGATCTATATGATAAAATTGTGTTCACAATCATAGAAATTAGGAATTTATCAAGTTTCATTACATGATTCCATCAAAAATTGGATTGAGGAAAAGGGTGGAATGAGTATAGAATCAAGTAGTCTAGGCATTCAATTCACAAGTTGGAACAACTAAGTATACTAATCCATATAATTCATTATATTTTATAAATTTTAGGATTCAATTAGGCTTAGGATCAAAGAGATTTAGGAATTGGAACGAATTGAAAAAGAGAAAATAGGGTTTGTGAAGAACAACATGGAACATAGTCAAGTACATGCTTGTATACTTGCCTGTGTAGAAATACGTGTGAGTATAGAGGGATACACGGCTAAAGTACATACCCGTGTACTTAGGCATATCAAATATGGAAAATTTACAAATAGATACATGGCCAACTACATGACAGTGTACCGGGGCGTGCCAAAATGCTAAAGTCCACAGAAAGATACACAACCACTTTACACAAACATGTATCTCAACCGTACCAAAGTACACGGCCTCAAGTACAATCATATACTTAGAGACACTTTGTTTCTAGATTTATTTTCTAATTAAACAAACTTCCATGAAACCCAGACATCTAGAA